>ML685870.1:2413440-2441126 GCA_007922175.1 Pelusios castaneus | reverse complement strand
CCAGCCCCCTTACCTGGCCGGAGGCTGGGAACTACAGCGACGGCCGGCAGAGCTGCTTGCTGGCCAGGCCGCTCCCGCCCTGAGCACGCTGTATCTGCGCATGCTCAGGGCGGGAGATTTAAATCTCCCCAGCCCGGCCCAGCCTGCACAGCTGGGAGGGAGCACTGGCGGGGACCGAACGCGGCCCCGGCAGGGCAGACAGACCCCGGCAACGGAGCCTGATCCTGGCCCCGTGCCGGGAGGCTGACGCTGTCGGGAGAGCGGGGCGGGGTCGGCTCTGGGCCGGGAAGTCGAGGCGGCCGGTGGGTGGGAGACCGGCAGCTTGCCCTGGCTGCGGCCACCCCGCTGCCCCAGACGCATGGGGCAGGCCGCAGCAGGGGCGGGGGCTGGATAAATAACCTTGGCGGGCCATATCCGGCCCGCGGGCCGTAGTTTGAGGACCCCTGCCCTAAGTCGACTTAGGGCTACCCCAGGGCTACACTGGCTTAATTCGACTTTAAAAAGTCGAATTAAGCCTTAAGTCTAGTGGAAAGGAGATTTAATAAAGTTGACTTAATTTTAATTAAGTCAACTTTATTTTCCTTAAGTCGACTTAAGCAAGCTGCTTAAGTTGACTTAAGGAAACTGTAGTGTAGACGCAGGGTAAATTAAGTTGACTTAAGCAAGCTTAAGTCGACTTAATTTACAAGTGTAGACGCAGCCTAAGGTGCGACAGGACTCTCGTTTTTTTGCTGTATACAGACTAACACGGCTACCCCTCTGGAATTCATCAAACATGTAGCTGTCCCTAGACAATAAAATATGCTGCATAATTCAATGGTTAAAGTAGCTTGAAATAGGAGGGGGAACTCTTACTGTACCAGACAAGGAGGAGGGGAAGCTGTAAGGCGAGCTGCTTAACAAAGCCAGGACAAGGAGGATTCCTTTTTCCTCCACACCATCCTTTAAGCATGGAGTAGAGTCAGCTCTAAATCTATCTTCAGGCAAAAAATCAGTCCTATGTGTGGAGGAATTTGAACTACTCTGAATCAGTTTGGCTATCACCATGAATCATGCAAAACTGAACATACTGACATGTATATTTTATATCAATATAATGCACACAGACAAACTTTACGTATGAATTGTGACAGGTACAGTATATGGTAAAAGTAATGATTTAGGATGGGCTGTGGCTTTAAATACCAGTCACAGGTCATTTGAATTTAGAAACTCGCTGGTCCATACTTGCAAACTGCAGCCCACTTCTCCTCTTCCACCCCTCTGCATTATCCCCACTGCTCATATGGGCAAGCATTGAGAGTCCAGTTCTCAGCATATAGCCCACTTGTTGATTACAGCCATTTGTGGTGCCTAGGCCAATCCAGGCCTGAAGACTCTGTCACAAGAGTCTAGTTAGAGTTAGTGATAAAGCTGGCCCAGGCTCTTCTTCACGTAAGCGCAGCCATCTTAAAATAGTTAAGCAACTGCATGCCATTTCTGAGAACTGCGGGGGCTGGTAGCTGTTGATAATAATTCCTATAACAGTGGCAAGCACCTGTGTAAGAATATAGGTCATCGTCATACTTCTCTCAGTGGTGTAGTTCAGTTATAGATGTGCTAACAGCCAATTAGTGTTAAAGTTAATGTAGTTTTACCAAATATGGGAGGGGAACCCTACAGCCCCGGCACAGCACCCGTCCCAAGGGTACAAAGAGCAGTGGGTTTGGCCATAGCCCCTGAGAAGTCATCATGGACCGTCAGTGTCCAGCTTGGTTGTGAGGTGCCCTGAACCCTTGGGTCCCCTCCCTTTTGCAGCCCGCTTGGCGATCGTGCTGTGGTTTCTCCTCGCCTGGGTAAGTGCTTAATTTCCAATAAAGAGGGTTGATCTGAGATCGTGCCTCAGTGTTTATTTCCAGCGACTGGTATTCCAAAAGGAACCCCTGCCTTTGGCAGACCACACCATTTATTAAGACGGACTGCTGATTTAATATTCTAATTATATCTCAGATTATTAAACTTTGATTCATTTATGATTTTTTTGCATTTCCTCCTTTTGGGATTCCTTTTAAGAAGTGCATCTAAGTCAGCTGTAAATGGAGCACATAGTTTTTAGCTCGGTGCTCCTGATGTATGTTTCTGGAATGGGTGCTTTATTCATCACGGCTTGTCTTTATGAAAATCTTGGCATTCGTAGCAAATATTGATGTATTACTCAAGTAACTGAAGCTGAAGTAAAATGGATAGTCCATTATTGCAGTAATAGTCCTGAGGGATAATGCAGTGTTGATGCCATAAATAACTGGAGATTGCTTTGTTCTGTGTTCATAGCAATGTTGAAGTTCTTTTGCTATAGCTGTGTTTATATTCACATTTATCTCTCTTTCTATCCTGCTATCCAATTACTATGTAGCGACTGTAACAAAATGAGAAACTGAAAATCCTCTGAAGTACATGCCACTATTCTCCAGCTTTTACAGGGAAGGAAAGGAAAGGCAGGTATTAAAACAGTATTATTTCTTCACGTCACTCAACGGTGTCATTTTTTTTCCTGGCTCTGTTGTGTGAAAACACTAGGAAACTTTTGTTGTTTCCCCACTGTTTACAACTGCAAGTCCACCTTTTCCCATGTCTGATTGCAAAATGGCTCTATGGCATCTACAGTAACCACTCGCACAGATCAGTTGCATTAGGAGAGCATTCAAAAGATTTATTGCTCTCTTAGGAAGCCTTTAGCCTGCCCTCCTGCCCAGTTTGTGGGATTGCACTAGGTCTGTTGTTATGGCACCATCGACACCTGTTGAGTTTTGGAGGCGGGCAGGCACAATATGAAGGTGCAGGTGCAGCAGTTAGATGGGCAGTCATATGATACATGTTGTATCTATTTGATCATCACTTAGCCTTGCTGTCGGCATGTCATAATGAACTTTCCCTGGAACAGAATGCTTATGAGTGTATGCAAGATATCACTGGTGAGGTGATTGCTGATTTTCTGCCAGTAAAATGCTTGTACTCTATAAACTAGTACAGGTTCAAACTTGTAAAACTTCTATATTGGGACAAAAAGAAAAATTATTTGCTGATGGACATCAACCATACAATCAAACTTTGTCAACACTAAAGAAAATGCAATTCAAAGATTAATTAGACCCACATCACAATCAGATACAAATATATCTCCAATTCATGCTGTATAGTATTGAGGCTGCATTTTTCAATAGGGCTAAATGCCAATAAATTTTGGACTACCTTGGTTTAGTGTCAACGGGGACATATTGTACCTGTCACAATAGCACAACAGTTCCAAAAGGAATATCCCAGAATGCTCCAGCCTATTCTCCAAGGGAACCTGGGACAGTTCAGAATACTGGCTCTGTCATATAACTGCATGCAGGACCTAGAGAAGGTTTCTGCTGACCAGTACCCACAAGTACCACATTCAAGCCAGGCCTAAGAGCAGCTGATGTGGAGCTCAACTTGTCTTGGCTCTATCCAGTCCCTTACCCTCAGAACATGAACTACTGTGTGTAAAGATAGGATTTCTGAGTAGCATCTCCTACTCTCAAGAATGCTGAAAAAAAGAGAGAGAAAAGAATCTCAGACCAGGGTAATAAATGGTCACCATAGCAAGGTTCCTCTCACTCCCCAAGTAAATCTACTTTCCCATGATGCCCATGTGATGCTTCTCTTTATCTATCCAGGGTTGTTGCAAGGATTCCACCAAAATAGACAGGGGAGAGAAAGGGAGTAGAACTATATAGTCCATATGGAGAGGCCTGGAGGGATGCATTATGGCCAGATCTGGACCCAGACTATTCAGTCTGAATCTGAGGAAGGTACACAAGTGAGAAAAGATTAGGTAGGTCAGCTACAAAACCAAGCATCAGACTAACCATAACTAACAAAGCCAAGAAAAGAGAACACGAAAAAAAATATATAATGAACGTAAAATGATAAAATTAGACTCTTCCCCTCCCGGCAGGATGAGCTCTCAAAATATATCCAGTTCCAGAGTTGGTACAACAAGAGATCTGAGGGATTCACTGTGCCTTCTGGTGGGTCATGCCCCCTACCCTTTCTAATAGAAGTATAGGGACAAAGACAGTTAAAGGAGGCAGAGGAACAAATTTAGTGCAAGAGTGTGAACAGGTGGCAAACAAACACTCTGTACCATAGATACTATGCCTCAGCTTCTGGGACCAGTGCCAGGAAGTTCAAGGTAGGTACTCAAAGGGCATTGCACCTGAAACATCTCAGAAGGCACCAGTGGTGAGGTGTAGAGCCCTGTGCAGATACAATTATGTGGATCGGCATCTAGTCTGCATCTGCAAGAAATGGTCCATAGGTATCCACATTGCATCTGTGGATGTGGATAAAATACAGATATCCGTGGATCTGCAGGGCTCAACTCATCTGTAGAGATACATGGATACTAATATGTGGATCTGCATACACACAAAATGCTCCACGGATATCTACATTGCATCCGTGGAGGTGGATATCCATGAATATAATGCAGATATCTGTGGCCTTGCAGGGATTTAGTGAGGTTGGGCAACCTGCAGTGGTTCAGAACATGAATCAACATGGTTAGTCTGGATACAATGAACTCTTTCTGTTCCACTGATTCAGTTAGGAATCATTTAATTGACTATTGCAGACAGATTCACAAACTACAACTGGTAAAGGAGGTTAGTCAAAAAGGAGCAAGCGATAAAAGGATAAGTGAAACAAAGTTCTTTTATTTTAGTCTGCGGGTTCTTTTCCATTTCATGTTGCATTTATTCGCATGTGGCTAATTATTTAAGATTGTATTATTAAGAGGTATGGAAGATTTGCTCTGTTTTGGAACTGTGCTAAGTACTTTCAATGGGAACATAAAAGCCTTGTTCCAATGAGATTCTACATGTTTTCTCTACAGAACTCTCCTGCCTTCTCTTGAAAGGAGGCTTTTCAAAGGAATTCACTTAGACTTCCCTATAATCAAGAGAGCCACAGGTTATTTGTTTCATACTATGCATGTACTTGACTCACACATGGTTAATTGTTTCACAAGCAGGAGTGTACCCTACAAGACTTTACTATAGAGGATTGGCAGAACAGGTTAACTAAGTCAATGACAAGAAACTTGACTATAATCATTTTGAAGGAGGCGGGAAGGTGAAGAAAGGGAAGGAAATATTTCATAGGATGATAACTAACATTTATTAGCTTTGCTTTTATTAAATAAAACATTTTATATAAGAGGAGTCTCTTACGGGAACTTTCTTAAAATATAAAAGTATACTCAATACATAGACTCATAGACTTATAGGGTGCGTCTACACTTACAAATTAAGTCTACTTAAGCTTGCTTAAATTGACTTAATTTAATCTGCGTCTACACTACAATTTCCTTAAATCAATTTAAGCTGCTGCTTAAATCAACATAAGGAAATTTAAAGTCGACTTTATAAAACCTTGTTTAAAGTCGACTTTACAGGCTAAGTCGACTTTATAAAGTCGACTTACCCAGTGTGGATGCAGATTAGCCCTATATCAATTTAAAGTCAATTTAAAGGGCTCCAGGGATCCCCCACTGCCCTCTCTGTCAGGGTGGCTGACACAGCCAGAGCCTGGCGTGCCCCCCCACAGGGCAGGACACAGTCCTGCCCACCCTGCTCCTATGCCCTGCCAGTGTCCCTGTTCTGCTCAGCCCCCATTGTACCCAGGTACAATGGGACAAATGCTGAGCCCCCTGGCACTTGGCACGGGGTGCCCCCCCTGCCACCGTTGACCAGTCCCAGGTCCACCAAGCCCCTACAAGTCAACTTATGCATCCAGTATGGATGATTTAAGTCAATTTGGCAAAGTCACCTTTAAGTCAACTTCATTTTTGAGTGTGGACACGGTAAGTCGACTTATTTGGCCAAGTGTAGACATAGCCACAGACTCTAAGGTCAGAAGGGACCAATATGACCATCTAGTCTGACCTGCCGCACAATGCAGGACACAAAACCTCACCCACCCACTCCTGTAATGAACCTCTAACCTATGACTGAGTTATTAAAGTCTTCAAATCATGATTTAAAGACTTTAAAATACAGAGAATCAACCAGCAAGTGAGTCATGCCCAATGCTACAGAGGAAGGCAAACCCAGCACCCAAGCCAATCTGCCCTGGGGGAAAATTCCTTCCCGACCCCAAATATAGCAATCAGTTAAACTCTGAGCATGTGGGCAAGTCTCACTACTCAGTCAAGAAAAAACTCTCTGTAATAACTCAGAACCCATCCCATCTCATGCCCCTTCCCAGGTCACTGGCATATCTATCCCCAGTAGTAAAAAATGGATAATTGACAAACTAAGCCGTCCCAATATACCATCCCCTCCATAAATTTATCAAGCTCAGTTTTGAAGGCAACTATGGTTTTTGCCCCCACAACTCCCTTTGGTAAGCTATTCCAGAGCTTTACTCCTCTGATGGTTAGAAACCCTTGTCTAATTTCAAGCCTAAGTTTCCTGATGGACAGTTTGTATCCATTTGTTCTTGTGTCCACATTGGCGCTGTAGTCAAATAATTCCTCTCCCTCCCTGGTATTTATCCCTCTGATGTATTTATAGAGAGCAATCATATCTCCCCTCAATCTTCTTTTGGTTAAGCTAAACAAGCCAAGCTCTTTAAGTCGCCTCTCATAGGGCAGGTTTTCCATTCCACAAATCATCCTTGTAGCCCTTCTATGCACCTGTTCCAGTTTGACTTCATCTTTCTTAAACAGGGGGGACCAGAACTGCACGCAATATTCCAAATGAGGTCTCACCAGTGCCTTGTATAATGGTACTAACACCTCCCTATCTCTACTGGAAATACCCCTTCTGATGCACCCCAGGACCACATTAGCTTTTTTCGCAGCCACATCGCATTGGCAACTCATAGTCAACCAGTGATCTACCAGTACGCTCAGTTCCTTCTCCATCACTTCCAACTGATGCGTTCCCAACTTATAAGAAAAATTCTTGTTATTAGTCCCTAAATGCATGACCTTGCACTTCCCATTATTAAAGTTCATCCTATTCCTAATACTCTAGTTTACAAGGTCTTCCAGATCTTTCTGTATGATATATTGATCCTCTTCTGTATTGGCAATACCTCCCAACGTGGTGTCATCTGCAAACTTAATTAGCACATTCCCACTTCTTGTGCCAAGGTCAGGAATAAAAAGGTTGAATAAGACTGGTCCCAGGACCGATCCTTGAAGAACGCTGCTAGTAACCTCCTTCCAGCTAGACAGTTCACCTTTCAGTATGACCCACTGTAGTCTCCCCTTTAACCAGTTCTTTATCTACCTTTCTATTTTCATATTAATCCCCATCTTTTCTAATTTAACTAATAATTCCCTATGTGGAACCATATCAAATGCTTTGCTGAAATCTAAGTAAATTAGGTCCACCGCATTCCTTTTATCCAAAAAATTTATCTTCTCAAAAAAGGAGATCAGGTTGGTCTGGTATGATCTACCTTTTGTAAAGCCATGTTGTATTTTATCCCAGTTACCATTAACCTCGCTATCCTTAATTACTTTCTCTTTCAAAATTTTCTCTAAGACCTTGCATACTACTGAGGTCAAACTAACAGGCCTGTAGTTACCTGGATCACTTTTACTCCCTTTCTTGAAAATAGGACCTATATTAGCAATTCTCCTGTCATACTGTACAACCCCTGTGTTCACAGACACATTAAAAATCCTTGCTAACGGGCTGGCAGTTTCATGTGTCAGTTCCTTTAGTAGTCTTGGATGGAGATTATCCGGACCCCCCGATTTAGTTCCATTAAGCAGCTCAAGCTTGGCTTCTACCTCAGATATGATAATTTCCAGCTTCACATCCTCATTCCCATTAGTTACACTACCTCTATCCCCAACCTCACCATCACCCTCATTAAAGACAGAAGCAAAGTACTTATATAGATATTCAGCCATGCCTAGATTATCCTTGATCTCCACCCCATCCTCAGTGTTTAGTGGTCCCACTTCTTCCTTCTTTGTTTTCTTCCTATTTATATGGCTAAAGAATCTTTTATTATTGGTTTTAATTTCCTTTGTGAGGTCTAACTCTGCTTATTTTAGATTTTTACTTTTCTCCAGTGCTTAGCAAAGATTCTGCATGCTTGATTCTTATCTTATGCCAAAGTACATCAGGTGTAATTTCATCGATACCCTGGAATTATAAAATCAGATTCAGCCACAAAGGATCTGTTTTTCTAAATTGGGGGTATGCATATAGCTGTTCAAAGTCCAGAAGCAATTGCTTGCATAATTTACATACCAGTGGCTATTTTTTCAGGCACTTCTTTTTATTTACCTATGGAATGGCAATAAATTGTACCCACATTAGCAAATCATGTCCTAAACATTTCTTCTTCAAAAAAATGGTGTGCTCTTTTGGTAAAGTTTCCATTGTGCTATGAGCTTTTATATAGGAACTGTAGCTAATTAGTTTATGTTATCATCCATTTATTATTGTGTTATGTGGTGCCGTGGTCAATTCATATGCTATTTCATATATAATCAATGTACAACAAATATATTTAAATTGTAGGATTATAGCAGTATAAGACTGACAAGTATTTAGGAGTGATGAGTATGTATCAGATATATAAATAAAATATGGCTGGAATGAAAGGCTTAAGGACTGAAGCCTGTAAGATTTTATTTTAGCTATATAGGCCACAAACTTGAGAATGCTTGATATGTGTGGGTGACCTAAGAATAGCACTATGCCAGTAAGATCATGAGATTGCTGTAAAAGATGTGCCAGTAGGTAAAAAGAAGAAATTGCAATAAGCACAGCAAGTTATTGTCCAGGATCATGGGACACCTGATAGTAATATCTTAGAATATCCTGTCCTGACTACAGAATACATGTTGTGCATAGATGCTAAAGAGAATAACAAGAACTAAGAAACAACCTATGAAAAATGGGGTACCCCAACGTTCCTGGGGTGTGGAAGTACAGATAAGGAAAAGAGGGTTGAACACCTCATGCCTATGCATAAGGGATTAGGTGTGGTCAGAGCAACAATATAAGAGGTTCCTTGGTTGGGTAAAAATGGGAAGACACCACAGGACAACCCCAGAGGATGACTCCAATGGGAAACCCTAACAGAAACCATCTCTCTTGGATGATTGTCTATTGAGAGATATATAAGACCGTAGAATGAATATTTTTGAGGATGTGACTATGACTACAGTCTTAGTTATTGATTGGGTTTTTGTAGGATTTGTATATTCATGGATAATTGTACTTTAACTTATTGCTTTAATAAAACCTGTTTTCTAGATAAGACTTTGTACTTGTGACTGCAGCTGTGATCATTATCCTTGAATTTCATGTGGTCCTAATGTCTTCAAATATGAGAAAAGCACTAAAGGTAATTTTCACTCTGTTGAGCTTGAAACTGTAGCAACAGGAGCAGCACTCATGGGTTATGTCTACACTTGGCCAAATAAGTCAACTTAGCATGTCTACATTCAAAAATTAAGTCGACTTAAAGGGGACCCTGCCAAATCGACTTAGACCGTCCACACTGGATGCCTAAGTCGACTTGTAGGGGCTAGGTGGACCTGGGACTGGTCCATGGTGGCGGGGGGGCACCCCTTGCCAAGTGCCAGGGGGCTCAGCATTTGCAAGCTTAAGTCAACTTAATTTGTAAGTGTAGATGCACCCATGGTAATTTAATACAAAATTACTAAATTCAATCTAAATAAAAAAAAGACTACAGAACATTGACACAAGATATATCATGGTAACTGTGACACTGGGAGATCAGGTCATGTCAGAGGGTATTCAGGACAATTCACTTGTGTATTAGTATAGATCAAAGTGACTGTTAAATGTATATGCATTTTGGGTATTCGAACATCATAAAACTAATAGGATATTACATACATTGTATTGATTTATCCCTGTCCTGTCATAATATGATAGCAAACATTTACTGTCTATAAATATTCCTGTAATCAAATAACTCATCAGACCTTAAAGAAGCGTTCTGGAATGCTAATGAAGGATTTTATTAGGAAAAACTGCTAATTCCAAAGCAAATGGCCATTATGTGTGATGTCTGGAGGTCAGAGACTCAAGCTCACTCAGTGTCTTTAAAGGAAAGACCCCAGTGGATAGAGACACAGTCAGTTGTGATCTATCAGACGAAGCTATAAATAAAGATTTAAGGAAAAATCCTTCCTCCCTGTACTGTGGACTCTTACAGGAAAGTGCACCAAATGGAAAGCAAGACAATCTGAGTAACCTGAAAAGACTTTTGGGAAACTGGCAGTTTATTGCCTCTCTGCCATTATTTAGAATTACAAATTGTGATTCACCTGTACATATATATTACCTGCTTTACCCTCTCAATAACGTCCATTCTTCTTTTTGTTTTTTTGACTGATAAACCTTTAGCTAGTTTACTATAAAATGGCTGGTTGCTTGGGCCTGGGAGAAACCTGATGTGTTGCAATTTTTGGTATAAGTGACCTTTTATCACAAAGTTCGGTTTGTCTGGGTGGCAAAATGGGGAGTCTAAGAGGACTTTCTGTGATTCCATGGTAAGATTGGTACAGTGATTTAGGAGTTCCCATTTGTTACTGGCTTCTAATCTAATTATAGACCATACCAGCAGTTTGGGATATCTGCCCTTTTTCTGATAGTTGTGAGCCACTCCAGACAGAGTGAGGGTGTATGTATTAGCATGACATAGTACGGATTCTCCAAAGTACATTGCTATTTCAGCACTGTTGTTTACTGCTTCATATGTGTTTGCTCTCTACTGTGGTATAGATTACTCACAGATATGACAGCATTCCTTCATAATGTTCTTTCCAAAACCAAAACAGGTAGAAGAAATAGTTTAGTATAAATTTGCATCAGTAAGACACCAACGATTCATGAAGCTACCATATACTTCAAATGATCAAATTGGACAGCTGCCATTTCACATAAGAGCAGATGTCCTCGCTGACAAAAAACAAAACCAAAAAACCACCACCAAAAAACAAAAACACCTCCAAAATGTTTTATGTGAGGAATTATTCCACATACTATCATGACATTAAGCAGCATAGAATTGCACAGATTTTGAAATCATTCATCACTTTTCAGACACACAAGTGCATCTTCAGCAGAAGACTCGTTTCATGAAACAAAGAGAAATGTTTGCTGGAAAGAAGTTGGGAGTTTGTTGATTTTCTGATCAGGTTTGGTAAATGTTATCATCTGAGTCATCATTTTTTTGCCTTTTTTGTTTGTTTCTAATGCCTTCTATTGAATATAGCTGTCCAATTTTCTCTCTTTTTTTCAGTTCTGAAGGCAATCTGTTGAATATGTTCATACTATGTATCTTTAGCTTATTTTAGATTTTTACTTATCTCCACCCTTCAATAATTTGATTCTATCTCAATGCGTTATAATAAAATATTGCTATCAGATAGGCACCAACGTGAAACGGAGCTTGCCCAAACGCTCTTGACTGTATGCCATAGTAAACACACAATATTTTACAAATTCCCCCTTATTGGCTTTTTAGGTCATTTTTGCCCTGATTCAAGGAAGCTCTTAAGCATGTGTTTAAGTCCCATAGGCTTCAAAGGGACTTTAAACACAAGCTTGGCTGCTTTCCAGTATAGACCTTTTGTCTTTTCCTTCACATGTTGTCCTACATTTGAACCTTAGAATCATAGAATCATAGGGTTGGAAGGGACCTCACGAGGTCATCTAGTCCAACCCCCTGCTAAAAAGCAGGACCACTCCCCCTAAATTATCCCAGCCAGAGTTTTGTCTAACCGAGCCTTAAAAATCTCCAAAGATGAAGATTCTACCACCTCCCTAGATAGCCCATTCCAATGCTTCACCACCCTCCTAGTGAGAAAGTTTTTCCTAATATCCAACCTTGACCTCCCCAGCTGTAATTTGAAACCATTGCTCCTTGTTCTGTCCTCTGTTACCCTCGAGAACAGCCTTAGTATGTTGCAATATGTTTCTATATTATTTTGGGTGAAGAACATTAACTCTTCTAAGGCTACTTAGAGAAAGTGGAATTTCATATATGTTTTGCATTTATAATCCTAAAGTTGGAGTTTGCTTTTACTTCCTACAAACAAAACAAATATATCTGAAAATGGAGATGCTTGCAGGCTGAAGGCAAGCTTTGGTATTGTATGAAATTATGATTAATAATGGTTCAATCCACAAAGCACTTCTCTATCTGACGCCATCTTATTGGCCATTTGGAATAAGGTGTCACTACTGGGCCAAACTCTGCCTACATCTGTGTGTACATACAACTTCTACTTACCTTAACAAGAATTACATATTCATATGTGAATGAAGAAATTGGCCCCGTTTCCTCATCAGTATTAATGGGAAAGCAAAGTATTTGGAAGAGAGAGGAAGATACTCAGAGAGTATAATTGATTATACAATTTCTAGGGGTCTCAATGTTTCTGTATTACTTTTTACATGATGTTCCAATTACTTGAGTATGAAAACCACACAAACCATCTTTCAAAGGGAATTTCCATTCAGTTATATACCTGCCAGTTCTGCCATTACACACCATATCTTCCAGTCCTTATGCAGGCAAAACTTCCACTGAAGTTAATATCATTTGAGCCTGATAATGTAAACATATCAAAGGGAAGAGAGGAATAGCTGTTATTTGAGTCTTTTTCTCTCATCAAGATCTTTGTGAAAACAAATCATAGAATTCTTATGGTTGTTTTAAGTCACTGCTTCTATTCCAAAAGGTTTGTTCTGATTTTATAGAGCAAAAGAACTGTGGATGGAAGAGAATCAAATCCATCGAATTATCCTTCAAGCATATTTTCTTCATAATACACACCTACCCCTAAGCAATCAGAATTATAATGCGTTATGTTCCGTTGTCCACTTCAATGTCATAAATGCCTTTATTAACACTGGAGGAAGGCTGTTAAATAGAACAGGATTCGCTGAATACGCTCTTCAGTTTATTCTTAGCTAAACAGCCCTACATAAAAGCATATGTTGATACAAGGAATGCCATTGTTTTCTATCAAATATGTACCTTGCTACAGTTGCCCATACATTTGCCAATTTAGACTAGGATACTGCTACTGTTAACATATAGAGTAACATTGAGAATCCAGAATTGAATGAAGAAATTAAATTAAACAGTGCTTTATGTAAAGAACTCTAATCTGAACAAGCTTCTTATTCACTTCTAGGTGTAGTGTTAGATATTGATTATAATGTATAAAACACTAAAAGATTTAAAACTTGTCTACCTGAGATTTGAAAGTTCCTCACACTCAATATGACAAAGTCATAACGGCACTTGGTGAAGGTGCCCCTAGCTAGGAGCTCTCTAGTTGAAAAAGAAAAGAGATGACAAGGTATTTTATATGAGTTGTCCTTGCCTCTGGAATGTGTCTCTCTCCTTAGTCCATCAGAGCCTGGATTTATTAATCTGTTAAGAGATGATTCAGAGATCACATGTTTGGAAGAGTTTATATTTTACTAACTGTAAATTAGTTGCTTTTTAGAACCTACAGTGGTATACAGAGGCAGGCATAGGCAGTGTTAACTATGGGGCAGGGTGGGCAAGTGTCCCCGGCCCCGCACTGGGGGAGGCCCTCTGTGCTGGGGCCATGGAAGGACAGATTTCAGCAGCTGGCTTGCTGCAGAGCTCCAGCCAGCCAGGTGAGGTGGGGGTGGCGGTGGGGCTGGGGCAGGAGGAAGGGGGTTGGGAAAGTGTGCAGCCTGGGGGGCTGGGGGCAAGACCTGGGGGGAGGTGATGAAGGCTGGTCATATGGCCATGCTGCTTGTGAATGGGAGGGGGTGGTAGTGGCATCGTGGAGGGAGGGGCAGTGGTGGGCTCCGGCAGTGGGTGGAGGGAGAGGCAGCAGTGGGTAGGGGCAAAAGTCAAGGATGGGGACCTATCCTTGAATTTTGCCCAGGGCCCCAAAAACACTACCGCCACCCCATGCAGGGATAAGGGCTGCAGGCAAAATAAATATGAAAGGGTATCTTGCTAGTTAAATAAAAGGAAATGCTGAGGAGTGTATTGCAAGTAGAGCTGGCCAAACTGTTTATTATTAACTAGAGTTGCTTGGAAAATATTTTTGATTCCCCACACCCCAACTGAGTTGGACAAATAACCTTCAGAAAATGGGTTATTCACAGCTCTTCATTACTGGTATTACTTGTTTGGTCATGTAGGGCCAGGTTCTGTTTTGTTCAGGATCCTTTAAGTTCAAAGGCAGTAGAAAACACCCACATCTCACTCAGAATTTCACCAGAGAAGGATAGTGCTCTGAAGGTGCAGAATATATACAGGGCTCCTGGCATAGGAGGTATGTTGGGGGATCAAGTGTGGCTGATCTATGCTTTGCTCTGGCTCTTCCCAGCAAGCATGTGCTCTCCTCTGGAACATTGTTAGATGGCATAAATTACATTAGCCCCCAAACTGCTTTAATCCATGCCAGGGGAAGGGCAGGGAGCCATAAAAGGCTTCCAAAGGGCTTTTGCAGCACTGAGTAGAATCCTGATATGACTAGTGCTTCTTGACTGGGTGACAAACTTCAGTGCACTTTTCTGATACCATTTTTCAGACCAATCATCCTGTGCTTAAATTTGTGAAACTTTCAGCCTTCAAACAGTGTTCAGAAACCCCGTCAGATAGTGGGGATGCTTCAGTTAACAAGTAATGTGACCCCATGAAACAATGTTAGACAAAAGTGGCACTTTCTTGCCAAGGTGGAGTTAATTCGGTATTTTTAGAATCCAACCATCTCTATTTGCACAAGCACTTACACCTCAGGAAGGAACATAGGGAGGCATATAAATATATTGCACGGGACTTCAGGGATAAAATCAGAAAGGCCAAAGGGCAATTGGAGTTGCAGCTGGCAAGAGATGTGAAAGATAACAGGAAAGGGTTCTACAAATATGTCAGTAACAAGAATAGGATCAGGGATGGTGTAGGTCCCTTACTGAATGGGGCAGGTAACCTCGTGGTGGATGATATGGAAAAGGCTGAAATACTCAATGCTTTTTTTACTTCAGTCTTCACAGGGAGGGTCAGCTCCCAGGCTACTACACTGGATAATGCAGAATTGAGAGAAGGAGAGTGGCCTTTGGTGATGGAAGGTCAGGTTAAAGACTACTTAAGGAAGTTGGATGTGCACAAGTCTATGGGGCTGAATGAACTGCATCCGAGGGTGCTGAGGGAGTTGGCTGATATGATTGCAGAGCCACTGGCCATTATCTTTGAAAACTCATGGCGAATGGGGGAGGTCCCGGATGATTGGAAAAAGGCAAATATAGTACCTATCTTCAAGAAAGGGAAAAAGGAGGATCCAGGGAACTACAGACCAGTCAGCCTCACCTCAATCCCTGGGAAAATCATGGAGCAGGTCCTCAAAGAATCCATCCTGAAACACTTGGAGGAAAATAGAGTGATCAGGAACAGTCAGCATGGATTCATAAAGGGCAAATTGTGCCTGACCAACCTGATCGCCTTCTATGATGAGATGACTGGATTTGTGGATGCAGGAAGAGCCGTTGACGTGATATACCTAAACTTTAGCAAGGCTTTTGATAAGGTTTCCCACAGCATTCTCGTTGGCAAGTTAAGGAAGTATGGGTTGGACGAGTGGACCATAAGGTGGATAGAAAACTGGCTAGATCATCAGGCTCAGTGGGTAGGAATCAATGGCACAATGTCTAGTTGGCAACCAGTAATGAATGGAGTGCCCCATGGGTCGGTCCTGGGGTTGATTCTGTTCAACATCTTCATTAATGACCTGGATGATGGGATAGATTTCTCACTCAGTAATTTCACAGATGACACCAAGCTGGGGGGAATGGTAGACACTCTGGAGGGCAGGGACAGGATTCAGGGAGACCTAGACAAATTGGAGCATTGGGCCAAAAGAAATCTCATGAGGTTCAACAAGGACAAGTGCAAAGTCCTGCACTTAGGATAGAAAAATCCCATGTACTGCTATAGGCTGGGGACCAATCAGCTAAGTAGCAGCACTCTAGAAAAGGACTTGGGGGTTATGGTGGACGGGAAGATGAATATGAGCCAACAGTGTGCCCTTGTTGCCAAAAAGATCAATGGCATATTGGGCTGCATCAGTAAGAGCGTTGCCAGCAGATCGAGGGATGTAATTATTCCCCTCTATTCAGCACCGGTGAGGCTGCATCTGGAATACTATGTCCAGTTTTTGGCTCCCCGCTACAGAAAGGATGTGGACAAATTAGAAAGAGTCCAGCAGAGGGCAACAAAAATGATTAGGGGGCTGGGGCACATGACATATGAGGAAAGACTGAAGGAAATAGGCTTATTTAGTCTGCAGAAGAGAAGACTGAGGGGGGATTTGATAGCAACCTTCAACTACTTGAAGGGGTGCTCCAAAGAGGAGTGATCTAATCTGTTCTCAGTAGTAACAGAGGACAGAATAAGGAGCAATGGTTTCAAGTTGCAGGTGGGGAGGTTGAGGTTGGATATGAGGAAAAGCTTTCTCACTAGGAGGGTGGTGAAGCATTGGAATGGGTTACTTAGGGAGGTGGTGGAATCTCCATCTTTGGAGATATTTAAGGTCTGGTTAGACAATACCCTGACTGGGATGATTTAGTAGGAAAGGTCCTGCTTTTAGCAGGGGGTTGGACTAGAAGACCTCATGAGGTCCCTTCCAACCCTATGATTCTATGACCAAACAGTCTTGGTCCAAATTCTTTAGTAACATTCTTCTATGAGCTTTCATAAGTAAAATTGTCACGTGAAATGGCCCTTCTTACTGACATGTAAGCTGCTCCTAGTAATGTTTTTTAAATTGAGTTTTATTGTGGTAGTGCTAGAGAATGCCAGATAGGGACCTGAGCCCCATTGTCAAAGCAAAGAACACAGGCTTTGGTCTTGTCTACACTGCCGTGCGAAGTCGATTGGAGATAGGCAATCTACACATGTTAGAATGCATATTTCCTGTCGATTTACTTACTCCCCCTTACTGTGGCATCTTCATTTGGCTGCATCCACTGGAAATGGTCTCCCTTCAATGCAGCCTTACTCTTTTCGGAGGGGTGGAATTACTATGTCAAAGGGAGAACACTTCTGGGATTGACTGAGTGGGTCTACACTGGCTGCTTAATTGATTCCTTTGCGTTGATCCATGGGGACAGATGCAGCATTTTCAGTGTAGACATGGCTTCCATCTCTCCTGCATAGTGTTCACAATCTAGGGTTTATACACCACACAAGTGAAACCAAAATCAAATAACAGAGGAGAAGGAAGGATAAAGTAATAGTAAAACTTAGCTAACAGTACTACTGAATAATAAAAATTTCTGCAGAACCTCTTTTTGGAGATTGCAGAGGTTATCCAGAGCATTCCTGTAATAGGGTCATTGGTGAGCTCAGTAGCCTACTAGTTAGCACCTACTCAGCAATGGGGGCATTGATAGGAAACTGAGGCCCACCCACTCCACTGAGCTCCAATCCAGGGCCCTAGAAGAGTAGCAACATCTGGCCTCCAAGGAGGCTCTTTGACTTACCCTTCCTGGGTAATTTCTACCACTGCCTTCCTTCTTCAGTTTCTGGTTCAAGATGAGGGAAAAAGAAACTAAATTTCAGTCCAACCAGGCTCAGCAGACAGTACTATTCCCTCAGGGAGCCTTCTGCGACCCTATTGCGAGTAATTTAGTATCCGCCTCAGCCTCCCCTTCTGAACTGGTTCCCCTTTCCAACTCTGTCTCCAGTCAGAACATACTCTGCAGGGCTGGAACTATGTAAGTCTATTACTGACTTTAACTCTTTCTGGACCAGTGTAGGTTTTTGTATATCCCATTACAATGCTTTTAACTTTTCTGACTTGCCTTGGTCATAGTGCATCACAATTTGAATAAATACATTGACAAGGACATCTCACTGCAAATTCTGTAATAGTCAAGTATACTCTAAGATATTTTAAAACAATTTGACCTTTTGCACATCCCTAAGGTTCCTGTTAAAAATGTTTGTTTTGACTGTTTGAAAAGTAGAATGCTCTATAGTCTAGTTCACTGTGCAGAAATTTTTATGCAGATGCAGAGGAGCCAGAGGGACAAGGAAAGACTTTAAAAACCATGTGTTGACATAATTAAAAAGAGTAATGTAAAGGCAAATTGTTTGTACATTTTTTTCCCTACAAATAATCTTTCTCTCTCCTTGGCAATGAAAGATGGACTTGCTTATTGCTATATCAGTATACATAACATGTGCTCAGCCATTTACTGGTTTCATCATCAGCCACCATCAAAATAACTAAGTGGGCACTCAACAATAATATGCAAAATAGTCTGATGATGACTGCAGCTGCATTGGGGTCATTAGAAAAACCCCATTTAAAGAGACTGACTGCACAATTGCCCTGTCCTGTTTGCATAGTTCATAGATGATCACAGGTGCCTTGACAGGTCAAAACCTGGTGGACAGATCGACAGGTTGGGTCAATGACAAGAGAGGGATTAATTACTGTTGTCATTGACCACTCATTGAGCCAAGCAGATTTTACCATCATGTTTACTGCTAAATAAAAACCTTTCATGCTTCCTTGATTAATTTCTTTGCTATGTCACATTCCAAAGAGATGATGGAGAGTTTTAACATTAGAAACAAGAGAAGGGAATTGGCCCTTCTGAAAATGAGATCTATGTTCTCTCAATTTCTTTTTCTATTGTCCTCATTGTGTATATTTTAACATATTCATTTTCTCTCTAATTTCTCTATTTTTTGTTCATTATAGAAAAAAGTGAGAGATCAGGCTTAACTCTCAGGTCTATTAAGTTGTCTTCAGTGACACTGTATCCAAAAAAGTCTGTTTGAAGCACATTGCAAGTTTGAGGCCTGTAAAGAGCAAAAGCCATGTTTGGCAATGTCTTTCCGGTAAAGGATTAGAAACTCAAGTGCCTATGAAAGATACTTTATCTTAGTCAGGAAATCAGTGGCTGCTGAGATGAGCCTTGCTCTGCAGTCTGATTCTTAGTGTTCTGTTTTACTTGAGGTGACAGGGGAAGAAGAGAGATTTGTGAAGATGCATTCATCCTGATTGAACAGATCTTATTAAAATACTGCTGTGATCCACAGGACAGGAAGAGGAAAAGAAGATAGCAACCAGCTAAAATTGTGTAATGAAGAACTGAGAAAAGAGGAAAAACACTTTTTTTTCATTTCCACATATGGGTTTTTAATATTAAAATAGTAGTGTGAGCTTTACCACAAAGTGATTTCAGCTTGGAAGTCTTCTTTAACCATTGCTTTAGAAAAGCTTTGTTGTGGGTATCAGGAGAGAGAGAGAGCATGTAACTTACATATTTGGAAATAAAGCATTAAATGTTTCCTTGGTGATTGAGTGACAGGCTTATTTTGGGATTTTATGATTCAATGAGGTACTTAAACATGTGCCTACCTTTAAGCCCATGAAGTGAAGGTATTGTGACAACTCTGGACTGCTTAAAAAATAATTCCCACTACACCATGAAGACTCTGTGCAGGCTCCGGATCCACAGTGGGGAGAAAGAACAGGCCATGTGGATGGTTACTGTATGTGGGATTGTGGCTGAAAAGTTAATGAGACGGACAATATGCGATTTATGGCATGAGAAGGATGGCTAGGGAGCAACGGGTGGCAGGAGAAGTTGTGGCAACATGGCTCCTGGAGGAATTGCACTAAGAAGAATGGTGAGCAAATACAAAAAGGGAACACTGTGCATCTGTGTTTCATGAACTTTAACAATACACAAAGCAAATATAGAAAAAAGAAAGAGCTTCTGTTCCTGCTTGAATTGCCTATCGGTAGATGTGTAAAGAAGCTGGCTGAGAAACAGAAATAATAGTTTTAGAAACATCACAAAGCACAGACATTATTATTGCTTTGCTAATAAAGCACCTGCCCCATTTCAAATGATACAGCTTAGCGCTGAAGAGGGTAACACAGCCAAAAACTGCACAACCCATTTTGTTCTTAAGGTATGCTGAAATCAGGAATGCTTAAAGCAAAATAAATAGATGGGTATGCCACTTGCTTTCCATTCATGGATGTATTTTAAGATTAAAAACAGCAACATAACTGGAAGCCAAGCTATATTTTTACATTGTAGGAAATTGTCAACTCAAGGCCCTGAACTAGAGAGGAATTTCAATTAGTTTGCATCAAATAAGAATCTAGCTTTATAAATGAGTTTAGATGTACTATGCGGTAATATTAGTTCCTGACATTTCTAAGGATATATTTTATGCTACTATTAAATTGTTCTGAGATAATTTAAATAGCTATAGCTTGATAAACTACTGCTTTTTGGTACTTAACAGTTTTCAGAAGCTGGACAAAGTCTTTGTATATTTCTGTTAACTAATAACCTATCCAAGAAACTTTGCTTGAAAAATGAGCATCATTTGAGGAGCATCTTAAAAAAAAAAAATTACATCAGAGAAGGGAAATTATAACTCATGAAGTTCTTTCTGACTACTTTGCCATCAAAATGAAAGATCAATTCCATCAATGCTGCCTTTCAGGAAGATTTTATTATATCAGATTCAAGGTGAGATAGAGGAGAATTTAGAACAGACAGCTGCTTGAAGGGAAGTGCAGATATAAACATCTGGGTCTCAGGATATTTCAATGTTGTAGCTAACAAAATAATTGTATTTGGCTAGCCCTTGTGAAAAATAAAACTAGGTCTCTCAGCTACCCATAACAATCAGTTTTCATTACCTGGTGCTGCCACTCCAGGGACCTCAGCTGCTATAGATACATTAAGAGGAAAAAGGCATTTTAGGTACACTAACACTCAGGTTCTCACTTGTACACTGTAAGGGGTTGGGCTGAACCTCCCTATTCATCTGGGAGGGAATCCACGCCCTTTCGCTATGGTGCTCCTATGAATACTGCAGCTTAAAGGGGAAATTAGAATTAGTTGGGTATCCAGGGGGGAGAGAACCTGGCCCCTGTGCAGGCAACAATATTCTGTAGTTTTAGGTCATCAGGCCAGGCAGGGCAATTACAGTCAAAGCAGGGTGACCAAGCAGTCTATGGCTCCGGTAAGAGGGTGAGTGCCAGCAGAATCTAGGGGCTCCAGGCAAAGGGGTTGAGCACCACTGAGGCTTCACAGGCTGCCATACCATGCAGGGGGATGGAGAGGGACATGGGTTCTTCTGATGCCACGGCACCGCAACCCAGTCCAGGGCTCTAACAGTGGCAGAGCACTCCCCCACTGGGTCGGCAGGGCTTCAGCAACAACTCACTGATGCAGCTGCAGGCCACAACACAACCAGACAATTCTCAGGTTCCCCTGGCCTTCTTCTTAACCTCCCCCCCCCATTTCCTGCAGTACCAGGGTCTCAGGGTTACCATCAGGCTACTCAGCATCCCAGGCAGCTCTTCTGGGTTCCAGAGAGAAGGCAGCTCCTCACCACCAGAAAAGAGACATCCTTTTCCTCTGGCAGCTCCCACCCAATTGAACTAGGAGGCCCACTTTTTATATTTCCTGGCCTGCCCCTCTGCTTCTGGCAAGGCAGATCGGGATTGGAAGCAAGAAGTTCAGGGAGCACTTGTTTTTTTGGCTGGCCCACCGGTGTCAACCATAGGCCCTGCCAAAAAAATCACTCCTGGCCACGCCTCTGCTGCTATACCTTGGTTATAACATTATCTTTTAAAATGTGAGCATTATTTAAGATCTGGCAATATGATTTTTTTTCTGTACTGCCAGAATTGTCGGACATCCCACGTCTCTTATTTGTAATAACATACTTTAGATGTTTACTTGATGTTTTAAAGCATACTAACCTAAAATCTAGTTTGAATATTTTTTGGTAAACTTATTAGAATTAAAATATTGCCAAGTTTTATATGCATGCTGATTGCTTAAGCACAGACTTGGATGGAAGACATTAATCATTCAAAATATTAAAACCAAAAGACATTTGTAACATTTAACCTTTAAATGGATCATTAAATCTTAAGAGCAGAAGACAATTTCATACACATTTTCTGAGGTCCCCTACACACACAGTGAGCTCCCTTTGAAATCAGAGAATTCTTCAAGCAGAATGTAGGACCAGCATTGTAGAAAAACCAAAAATGTGCAGATCTAAAGGATAATTGTAAAACTCCTATGAAATACTTAACTAAGCACATTGCTTGACTGACTGATCTTTGAAACATTCTTTTTGTACTACAGCAATGGCATCTCATTAGAATCTTTGAATATCTAGCACAGTGGTTTTCAATCTTTTTTATTTGCAGATCGTAAACACATTCCAAACGAATTGTGCACCCTTTTGAAAATCTTAGACATAGTATATGGACCTGCAGGGGTATGTGGACCACAGATTGAAAACCCCTCATTTGGCAGACTGGTTCTTTGTGCTGTTGGAGGGCTACAGCTTTTATTTCTAATGTAAAACTTAAATAAGTTGCTCTGGTGGCTGACAGACAAATGTACTCCTTTTCACTGGACCCCCTGAGGCCAAAACCTCATGGGTGTTAGGTGCTTACAACTCCCACTAAAATCAAGAAGTTATAAAATCTGCCCATTGAACTCACAGTTTTTCATGCAATAAAGCTTTTCACTATAACTAACAATTTGAAACCAGTTACTAAATCTCAGTTGTACACTAATCCTCACTGAGACTTAACTAGTATGAGTACTCTGATCTTTCTATACAGCTGCAGAGTTAATAGTTTATATATGAGCATTTTCATTAATTGTAAATTGGTTTTTAATGGAGACATGCCTTTTGATCTGTGTTCCTGCGCAAACATTCATGAAAGTTTGTTTGCTTGCAGAAATGTTTGAGAATGACTGTTCTTCATGCAAACATGTGTTCACTACTTATCCCAGAAGTGCTCATTCTCTATTGATATAATTTCAATCATCTAGTCAAACAGCCGAAACAGCACTGTGAGAGAGATGCCAGTACACCCCAATTAGTTAATAGCTAATAACTGAAGACAAAGCAGATGAAACTTCATGAACTCTCCATACATTGAAATGTGTTTGTACAATTTAGGATAACAAATTCATAAATATCAAAATCTATTCATACATAATTTTTTAATAGAGAGAAGAGATATAATGATCAGATAAATAGTTTATTCTGAACACCTTATTCAGCTCCATTCCAGATCATACTAGTAGCATGTTATGGTGGGAAAGATTATGAGAGCTGTTTTTGAAAACTGAATTTTTCCTATATTCTGTACATCAAAAGTTGCTTATAAAATTCGCTTCAAACTTTCTCTCAATGTGAGTAAACATGAAAGAGTGGATCTCTTAGCCTGAATTATTTGTAAAGGTAGGTGTTCCCAGTGTGAGATGCAATAAAAGCTTCATTCCAAACTCAAGTCCAGCATAAGAACATGTGCCTGTTACCTTGAGCTAACTTTGATCCTGTGTTTCAACATGAGCTATAGAAGCACTACCATTGTACCATGATCTCAGAAAGATGCAGAATGGGAACATTTATTAATACAAGGAGAAGAGGAAGAAAGCATAGGTAGACTTCAAAGTCAAATATAGATACAATGACAACAGCTTATTCAGCAGTCACAATGTGGAACGGTTTAACAGACTATATTAAGTAAGTGGACACTGCCAATAAATTTGAAATGCATTGAAACTATATTTATATTAGTCACTATCCTTGAATTCAGTTCACACAGAATTCACTTGTACAGTTTCACATTTAATAACACAAGCGCCATATGATGTTAATGTTGTATTGTCTTGTAGACCATGACCTCTGATGTCAGAAAAATGTCTCCCTTACTGAAAAAAACAACAACAAAAACACCCAGTCAGATAATGCCCATACCAGATATTAATGGATATAACGGGATATTAATGTATTTAGAAGACAAGTGAAACTGGAAGTTTATTTTGTAGAGGTGAAGTCTGTTTCTGTTAGACAATCTGCACACCCTCAGCTCTCCTACAAGTAAGTAGGCGTTGAAAGCACTTAGATCAGATCTTCAGGAGTATTTAGGCACCTGACTACCATAGCAGTTTTGGGTTTCAGCACTTTTCAAGACTGGAACATCTATGAACCTATCCACACTGCAATATATTTTATGTACATCTAGTTCTAAAAGCAACAATTATACAAGCTGTTAATTAATATACTTTCCACATATAGTGACAGCCAGTAGGAGTCAGGCACCTTCAGGTTAGTGTACATTAGAAAGTGGTATTGCTTTAACTACCCCAGTGTATTTAAAATGATAAAACCTCCTCATATGCACACAGATGTATTGGTATAAAAGTGCTTTATATTGGTACAGCTATTTTCCTATGGGAAAGAAGTAACTCTACCACTATAAGACACCTTTTATATTGGCATAGCCATATCCACACTTGGGATTGTATAACTTAAAAAAAAAATCACATCCCTAATCAAAATACTCATCTCAATAAAGCTTTCAAGTATCTTAACTGTATTACACCCCTTGAAAATTCTGGCCCTAATTCAACAAGATACTCAAGCACATGGGTAATCTTATTAATTTTAATGGGGCTATTCAACATGATGAAGCACCTTGCCAGTCAGGACCTAAAACATCAAGGGCAAAAATACTGAACTGAAATGCTGCTATTACAGCCTTAAAGTTGTGTAGTTTAAAACATGTACATGTTTTCAGCTGGTTGTAAAAGAAAATTAAAACTGAGAAAACTATAACTTAGAATCTGGTCCACAGAGTTTAAAGGTGTATCAAAAAAAAGGACATCCTCACCAAAAAATGTATCAAATGTTTACTTGAAAAATACATTTTTTAAGACAACAAATAGTTCAGTTTTAGTTCAAGACAGTACAAAATTAAATAAATGTTACAGGTTAATAGAATTCACAGCCTTTCTGATGGAAAGCAGTTGACACTTAAGAGTAATGCTAGATTTATCCAAATTTGCAGGCTGGAGGTCAGATGTATTTCAACTACTCTTTGTCAGCAATGTCGTCACATCTATTTTTGGCTGTTGCTTTTGTATAGATTCGTTCTTTGTGGATGCTGTTGTCTAAAATTAGAGCAACCCGTTGTACTATTGCAGTTCAGAGGGCTTGAGGATATACCATCTTGGAGGAGCAAGCTCCACTGGTCTCCTTCCTAGCCCCACAATACAAAAAAAAAAAAGTGATAATTCACTTGTTCCAATTAAGGAGACCAGGATTTGAGTCAAAGTTAAAACAAGGACACATATAAACAAAAATAATTAAAAATAAGTTCAATAGGTAAGAGAAAAGCTTCTTGCTGATTAATTTTATGTGAATTTTCTTTTTAATAGATTCTTCTCTTAATTCATGCTAAACAAAGCAGCTTCTCTGTGTTTGAAAGGAGAGATGTGTAAAACTTGATGGTTTCAGTCCAAACCTTTTTCTCTATCTTTATTTCATGTGGGATGACATTTTTTCAGGTCCCCACAGTTTCAGATTCAAATTAATCCAAACAATCCATGTATAACTCAGTATAATAATACATTAGATGGGTTGTTCCAGGAAAGAAATTCTGTGTGTTTTTTTTTCCATAGAAGTCTGAAAGACACATTTATCCATTTCATAGGAGTGTAAAAGTCCGGAAAGAAGAAATTCACTGCATCCCCTTAAAGCTTTTCATTCTTATGCATTAAATTTAACATGAAGAATGGGTGGGTGAAGTTTTGTGGCCCGCATTGTGCAGGAGGTCAGATTAAATTATCATAATTATCCCTTCTCACTTTATAGTCTATGGGTGCATCTACACTTATAAATTAGGTCGACTTAAACAGGCTTAAATCGACTTAATTTAATCCACATCTACACTGGGCTTTCCTTAATTCAACGTAAGGTGCTCCTTAAGTCGAATTAAGGAAAAACTAGTTTGAATTAATAACACCTCATTATAATTCGAACTAGTGTCTAAACCGACTTTTTTAAAGTCGACTTAGCCAGTGTAGATGGGCAGTGTAGGGGGAACTAGGGAGCACCACATGGCTCCCTGGCAGAAGGGAACCCCTGCTCCCTTCTCCTCAGACCTGCAGCTTTCCTGCCAGGGGAGCCATGGTCCTGGGGAGAAGGGCTCCCCAGCCAGGGCTCCAGCGGGAGAAGATCCCCCACTGGAACCCTGGCTAGAGAGCCTGGGAGGCTGGCGTCTGGTCTCGGCAGAGCCAGCTGCATGCCAGCTGGCTGTGCTGGGACCAAGAAGCTGCTCACCGCTTCTCAGTCCCGGCAGAGCCAGCTGTGTGCCAGATGGTTCTGCCAGGACCGAGAAGCTGCTCCCAGCTCTTCCCAGCACGAGCCTCTGGAGGCTTCCCAGGATCTGGAGCGTGGTCCCAGACAGAAGGGAGCTGCAGGGATCCATTCTGGCCTGGACCTCTGGGGTCCTGGCAGAAAAGGCGCCCGCGCTCCCTTCTAGCCAGACCCCCATGGGTCCCAACAAGAAGGAAGCGCCGGCTCCCTTTTTGCCGGGAACCGCCGTCTTCCTTCTAGCCGGAACCACTCGGTCCTGGGTAGAAGGGCTCCCTTCTGCCTGGGACCTGAGCGGTCCCGAGCAGAAGGGAGCTGAGTGGTCCGGGGCTTGCTGCCTCGGGGAGAGCTAGCCCTGTGCTCTCCCTGGACCGAACTAGTCGACTTAGAGAGTCTAGTATAGACTCTCTAAGACGAGTTAGTAAGGCACACTTTAAGTCGACTTAGGAGTCCTTTGTGGACTCTCTAAGTCGACTTAATAAGGTCAACTTAAAGTAGACTTATTAAAGTCAATTTATTTAAGTCGACCTAAATCCCTAAGTGTAGACATAGCCTATGAATCTATAATGCTGTTTTACTTGTATTAGTTTTGGACACTGAATGTTCTGTGGGCTCAATCAGTTTAGTTTGTTCTGTCACATCATTATGTGGAGCTATGTTTGGCCCTCATACTCCATAGAAAACATTTTTTTCTTAGTTAAAACTCAGCCACTGATTCTCTACAATACTTGTTTGCTTGACTGTAGTGTCTGAAGAAATTTCTGCCAACTAAAGTGAGTGAAGAATCTTTGTTTCCTTCAGAATGTTAACTGAAAAAGCAAATTCCAAACAATTTCAAAGCAAAACTGTTGGGCCAATCAAATTGCACCAAAACAGAGCAATGTGAACAAGTCTCATGGAGGTTATGATTTAGTGTACACCTCGCTCTATTAATGACTGTTAAAATTGATTCTAGTCTCTTCAGAGTTGTTGTGTTTAAAATTTAAGTGTTTAAAATGTAATGACTCCTTGGAACCAGCAGCAGTTGAAGTAGTTGACAGCAGTGTCAGGCTAGCTCTAAGATGCACTGGGACACTGGCCCAGTGCAGAGCAGCTCCGGGATTGGACAAAGCCAAAAAGCATATTGATATCCAATGTTCCCTCTAAGGTTTGGTGGCTTGTGTGTAAAATTTTCAAGCCGTGTGCAAACCTTTTTCTGAATAAAATTTTTGTGTAAACTCACATGACAGAAATTATTGAATAATTGAAGTTAAAGTGATTGTAAATAGAATTAATTAATTGTGTTTAATTGAATTTGAATGAATTTTGAATTGAAATTTAATTTTTAGAAAGGTTTTTATTTAAAATTAATTTTTTAAAAGTTTTTTTTTTAGAAAAAGGAAGAGAAAGAAGAAAGAGGAAGGAAAGAAGAGAAAGAAGGAAGAGAAAGAAGAAAG
>ML685870.1:2372275-2413430 GCA_007922175.1 Pelusios castaneus | reverse complement strand
AAGAAGAAAGAGGAAGGAAAGAAGAGAAAGAAAAAGGAAGAGAAAGAAGGAAAGAAAAAGGAAGGAAGAGAGAGAAGGAAGGAAGAGAGAAGGAAGGAAGAGAAAGAGGACGACAAAGAAAGAAAGAAAGAAAGAAAGAAAGAAAGAAAGAAAGAAAGAAAGAAAGAAAGAAAGAAGCCAAGGCCGCTGGCGGGGGGGACCCGACTGCGGCCCTGGGAAGCTGCCGGTGGGGTGGAGCAGACCCCAACCCCGGAGGCTGATCCCAGCCCCGTGCCAGGAGGCCGAGGCCATCAGAGGAGCCCGGCCCCGGGCTGGGAACTTGAGGCGGTCGGCGGGTGGGAGCCCAGGAGCCCACCCCGGCTGCAGCCACCCCGCTGCCCCAGCCATGTGGGGCAGGCAGGCAAGCCCGTGCACCTGCCCCAACCCTGAGCCTGCCTGTTCCACCCTGGGACCATGGAGGGCCAGCCCAGAGGCTGGGCATGGGCTGGGCATGGGCTGGGTCTGCCACGGCAAAGCCGCAGCCCCGGGGGTCTGGAGGGAGCGGCGGGGGCTGCCGGGCTGCGTGGGGGTCCCTTAGTGCTGCGCGAGGCAGCGGCCGCGCACCCGCGCAGCTTAGAGGGAACACTGTTGACATCACTCTTTCTCTGATCTGTAAATATGAAGACAAAGTAATTTCATATGCAAGGTCTTGTGTACTATGTGACAAGGTGGATTTAAGTTCTGCAGTAATGCCCCTGACTTCTGTGGCATTTCATTGTTGAGTTATAAGGCAGCTTCAGGTAAATTCAGGTAAATGAGATGTTTTGCTGACTATGAAAATGAATGAGCACAAACAAAAACTGCATTTGTTAGACAGGAAGGCTATGTCTACACTTGAACATTTAAGTCGACTTTAGGTCGACTTTAAGTCGACTTAAAGTGGACCTTATTAAGTCAACTTAACAAAAGTCGACAACTTTTCAAATGTATATGTGGCCCCTTTTTTATCTTATTAAGTCGACTTAACGTTTTAAGTCGACTTAAAAAGGTCCACCTAGGCACTACTCCGCATCTCCACTGGCTTAAGTTGACTTAATAAAGTCAGCTTAAGTGCTAGTTCAAATTAAAACAAGGTGTTATTAATTTGAACTAACTTTCCCATAATTTGACTGAAGGAGCAGCTTAAGTCAAATTAAGGAAAGCCCAGTGTAGACATGGAGTAAATTAACTCGACTTAAGCCTCCTTAAATTGACTTAATTTGTAAGTGTAGACGCACCCGAAGAGCTGCTTTGCATGCAGTATACCTCCCTAGTTAAGGGAAAAGCCTCAAGACTTCCTTGCCACTTTCACATTTCTAACAATATTGTCCAGTACACACTCCATCAGGCATTCACTTCCATCCTTCCAGCTGATGACAGAAAAGAACACATGACACAGCTTAATAAAACTTGTGCTCTAATAGAAAATCTAAATGGGAACCTCATACTTAACTGTGTTGATCTGGTAACACAAGGGAACATAATGTCACTATTAAAATTTTGCATTAGAGCACTTGATCCTACACAATTTTTTAATCAGTGGAAGTTATCAATGATTTCTGTGGGATCAGGATCAAGCCATTTCATAGTAGTTAATTGCTCCTCTACTTCCCTATTAGTTCATATTGCATTAAAAAAATAAAAGATTTTATATTTTCAGTTGTAAGCACTAATAGCATTTTTCACTGAAAGCTAGAATGCTGCAGCAAGTGTTTTAGCCACAAGATGTGTAGGTTTACATACAGACCATCCGTAGAATAGCAGCTGCAGAGCTCTTTGTCTGAACGGGATATCAGCAAATTACAATTACTAGTGTTTGCACATACTCCCAGCTTTTAAATAATGCATCCATGCTTATGCTACAGTGACTTCTGATATTGAGAAGAATCTTATTTATTTCAGAATAAAAGCATAAAAAATACCATTCATAGTTGAGGATAAACAAGTTATAAGTTATAAACAACACCGCTGTTCAGAGTTTGGATCCTGCACCTGCTACATTTCTACTAATTGCCTTCACTGTTGCTGAAAAGCATGGGAAGAAAGCTTGCCAACATTTTCCTTTCTTTGAATTTGTATTCTTTCTGCATGGTTGATTAAAAAGGTTTGTGTGGGTGGGAGAGAGACACATACAGGGACTGTTGCCTTTTTATGCTTCTGATATGCATGTCTTTTGATTTTCTTCCAGTTACATATTAAAAAGTGCAAAACTAATTTATCACTTTGAGATGAGAGGGCACGTAAGTGGATTAATCTCAACACAATGCAAAACAAGTAAACACAAAATCAGTGGTACACTTTTAGCCATTCCAATTTTTGTCTTGCTATAAAAACATGGCCCCATTTTTATTAAGAAGCCATATCTGAGATGTTACACATGTGTTTTTCTTGTGGGAGGAGATTATCCCTATTTCCTCTCACACAGTCAAGCTGATTTGCAGTACTTAAAATATAGAGAAAGAATCTTCTCTCATATAAGAAAATTGAGTAATTAATTGAAAATTCTAGGGCCAGCCAGTAGCTTCATTAATACACACGTGAACTGTACATCCGCTGGGTGTCAGCTTATTGGGAGATCATTGAAATGTTGTTTACTGTGCAAAATGACTCTGGCAATGGGTGGTTTACTGGATTCATTCAGATAAATTGGCACTTGTTGCTTAAGTACAATGGTTACCATTATAAACTAAGCATTTGCCAATAGTTGCCACAATTACTTTCTATTTGAGAGCTAGGAAAGGTTATTTAATTTTAGACACCTCCGTTTGGTAATTGGTGGCACATTCTGACATTTTAATGCTGAACACTATCATTACTATAAGGACTTGTCAAGAGAGGGAGACCATGGCTATGTCTACACTTACCAAAGTTAGTTCTAATTAGTTAATTCGAACTAATTTTAGTTAGTTTGAATTAACTTAATTCGAACTAGCAAATTTTAGTTTGAACTAAGCAAGTGCCATGCATTGAGCTCAATGTGCCGGTTAGTTCGAACTAAGCGCTTAGTTCGAACTAACATGGACACATTGGGTTAATTCGAACTAACTCATTCGAATTAACCCTTACTTCGAAAACTATAAGCGAATTTATTAGTTCGAATTAAGGAAGCCCTTAATTCGAACTAATGAAAGCCTAGTGTAGCCAAGGCTTAAGCTAGTTCGAATTAAGCTTCCTTAATTCGAACTAACGTGCCAGTGTAGACATAGCCCATATGATTGATATCCAATGATCACTGGTTTTATTGGGCTGCAATGAAAATATGAGGAAGTTAATGCTGTTATGTCACTATTTTGCGTGGCATTGTTGAAACAAGTTTATAGTAGTGATTGATGAAGCCCCAAAGCTCTGGACAAAGATTTACAGTAAACACCATAAAGTATGGATGTATATGAAAATCTCATGATTCCAAAAACAGGCAGAAGATTTTGCCAAAACAGGCTCTCTTGCAATAATGTCCATTTCTGACAGAAACCAGGAAATGCATTGGGAAACAACCCAAACCAATAAAAATTAAACATAAAGTGATCTTAACTCAATTTGAAAATAATTTATTTCAGTTTTGGGGGTAGAGATTGGGATTGGCTGTGATGAGAGCCCTAATTTAGTTCACTGATTCCTTATTTTATAAACTTGATTCACCTTACATTCTATGGAAGTACTTTCAATGTGACCTAAGAAACAGAATTAGTGGTAGTCAGCAGCTCTAGGCAACAAGGACAGAAAGGCTCACAAAGCTTTGCAAAGAAGATGAATCATAATTTGTCAACATACTATCACCCGGCTAACACAAATGCATAAAAACTGACTGGTACAACAGACAAGCAAATACCTGAAAGAAGTCAAAGCTATTGAAGCATGCTAGGCCAGCCAGTGCAAAGGCATTTAATTACTTATGTGACTTGTCAAGAAAATAATACATCGTGTGTTTTTCAACCATTTTCCAGCAAGAAATGCCGCCAAAGCATGACAGTCCAACTGTGTTTGACTAGGACTGCTCAGTTTCTTTTATTAGTATTGTCACATTTTATTTTGCCACCTTTTACCTGAACAAATACATATGAAATCACATTTGACATTTCCTAGATATCATACAGTAGATTATGTAGAAGTTAAAGATCTCCTCAGCTTTCCATATGCAAAATGCTCATTATGGTTCTTTGCAGCCTGCCAATTCTTTTTACAGGAGAATGTCAGATTTCATGGAATGAAAATCAACACAATGGGTAATATTCATGTCCAAAGAGATTACTATGCCCACAGTAAAAATGTTTTATTCCTATGTTGGGATCTCTAGGATGGACTGTAGGGAAAACAGAGTGTTATTTTGAATGTCTTCTTTCATTACCAATAAAAACTCCTGAATTCCCTGATACTAAAAATGACAATCTCCCTATGTGGATTCTTTTCCTGATAATAGCTCTTTGTGGACCTGAGATGCCATCATTAATCTTTAGTCCATTAGAGGTCTTGGGGAACAGAAGCTTACACAATCTGCTTCCTAATTTTTTTTCTCTCTCTTTAGTTTAAAAAATTTCCTAGGAAAAGAATTCAGTAAACAGTCTGAAAAAAGTACCCTAATTTGAAAGCAGCTTTGGATTTGATTATATTGCCAACACTTTTTAACATTGCTTGTCCACAAAAGCATATAAGTGCTTGAATTTACTCGTATGGAATCTTATGAAAAGCTAATTTTAATCTTAAACATTTGCAGAAAGCAAATTTCAAATTGTATGTTCAGCTATAATTTCACAGTTTGTACTGTGTTGATTAGTAACTAATGCCATCCAATCAGGGAACAGGAACAATACACCTGATGCAATTAATCTGAATCAAGGAGCAATAATGAAAACATTTGGTCATCTCCCCCTTTACTTTTGTGGGCAAGTGAAATTACACTGCTATGTGACAGAATCATAACTTTACTGCTTCACTGGAGAAATGTGTTTCTATGACTATGCTTTCTTGGTTGAACATTAAACAGTCAAAATAATCTTTCATCTGGTAAACTCAGAATTGTTCAATGCCAAGAGACAAAAAGCTGTTTTAATATATAAAAAATGGACAGACATGGGACACTAGTGCCTAAAAAACACACAAAGAACATTTGTTTAATTAGAGCAGCTGTGTACCTGTTATCACTTCTAAGCTGTTTAAGAGATACAGCCTAAGAAATCCGCTTATGCATATATATGACATTGATAGCTTCTTGCATCTGTCTATGTTGTAGGGCAGACTGACCATACAGTTTGTAGTTGCATTGTGATTCAAACCATAGAGCATATCCCACCAGGTTATTCTGAGTCACACAGCACAGAATGAAGCCTGACAATATGGACGTGAAGTGTTATGTCTTGCTAAATGAAATGTTTCAGTATGTGAAGGCTCTTTCACATCAGTGTGCAGCTGCCTGCAAATAACATTGTGTGAAACAGAGAGTATGGGATTCTCTGAGTGAAAGAGTATGGGATTCTTATTAGTTATGAATATCTGTGACAAACATTTGGCAAGGTAAAACGCAAGCTTGAGGGTAGAAAACAAGGTATTTGGATTCACCCTATAGAGACAAAATACGGTGAGGGGGTAAAATTTTCAGGTGACTGAGGAGCTTAAGCTTTATTTATATGTCATTGGATATAGGTTCTGAAATCATCTAAGAGCTTCTGAAAATTCCACACAATGTCCATTTATCATGTAATTAACCATTTCCACAGATTTCCTGGCTATTATCAATATCCATAGCATCTTCTTAAGAATGACTTACGTTTAAATAAAACATCACCCAATTGAAACTGTAAAAGAGCGCCCCCACACACTTCTTAAACATCCTTCTGTTTTATTTTGATCTAGTGCTCAGATTCCATACTTTTTGTCCTTCCCCCTAATACAAACTGTACAATCTTTTCATAGCAGCGATAAAACGATTCTCTTTTAAGACATAAAAGTTAGTTAAGAACTGAAATGAACACTTTGAGAGAGCTGAGCCTAGTTAGAAAACAGTTAGAAAGTTATTAGAACAAATCTTTGAAAGCTTGGAAATATTCAGTCAAGTTTCAACAAGTAATCCTAACTTCTACTTTTTTTTTTTCAGCAAGTAATCTGAACTTCTACATAATGCAAATCATAACCGGAGTTGTAAGCTGTGTTGAAAGTAGACCATGTCACACGCTGTACCACAAAGCAGCATACCGTAAACCCCATATTCATCATCATGCCATATAAAATACATAATGACCATTCATAATCTGCTAAAAACCCATTATGCTGTCAAAATATATGTGTCATTAGTATATAATAAGTTATGGGATTTTATTGTTATTGATACATTATAGGCTTGCTTGCTTGTAACTTCAGAGGAAGCATCCATACACAGGAGGGGCTCAGCAGCCTCAATTAGCAAAGGAGTTGAAAACAAAGGATTTACAATATGACGGCTGCACAAGACTATACAGTGGAGGTTGCTGAATCCATGATTTAATCACAAGCAAGGGGATTGAGCAACCTTTTGGCTCAGCAGAACAAACCTGGACATTCCTGGACTGTCTACTGGCCAGATGGTCAGAAAATGTGAAAGAAGTAACAGAAACTGCATGCCTTGTCATTTTATCCTTCCACATTCATGCAGAAAGCAACAGGACAGAGAGGCACTAAATCTATGTCTACACTTAAAATAAGTCGACTCTGTTAAATTGACTTAATAAGGTCGACTTAAGTAGACAAAGTCGACCTTCTTAAGTCAACTTACAGAATCTACACTAGACTCTGAAGTCGATGGAGAGCCGTGGTTCCCAGCCCCTGGGGACTCCTGGGGACAAGGGACCCATGGCTCCCTGGCAGAAGGGAGTGGGGGCTCCCTTCTCCCAGGGACCCACACGGGTCCCAGCAAGCACATAAGGAATACAACCATTGTGTCCTTAATGGCTCATTAGGTTACTTCCTGGTCCCATATCATCTGGCAGATTCCTTAACATTAAGGAGACAATGGTTGGTGACATCCTGTCTGGGGCGTTCCCACAGAATCATACAAGTTAAAGTATAGATATAACACCAAATTCCTAACTTCTAATTGAAATAGAATTTCTAGACATAAACTATATAATCATTCCCAGCAAATTATTACCTTTCTATTGATACCAAATATGACATAGTTCCTATGGATTATAGCATTTATGATATATGAATAGAAAATAATATCATAAATGCTTCCCTAAATCCAGACAGTGTCACACCTTGCCCACATGCCCTGCCCTTTGGGAGGCATGCCAGACTCCCCCTAACTCTAACTCCCCCCCAGCAGGGAGGGCATTGGTGTAGTCCTGGGGTAGCCCTAAGTTTACTCAGGGCTACCCCAGGGCTACACTGGCTTAATTCGACTTTAAAAAGTCGAATTAAGCCTTAAGTCTAATGAAAAGGTGGTTTAATAAAGTCGACTTAATTTTCATTAAGTTGACTTTGTTTTCCTTACGTCGACGTAAGCAAGCTGCTTACGTCGACTTAAGGAAACTGCAGTGTAGACGCAGGGTAAATGAAGTCGAATTAAGCAAGCTTAAATCAACTTAATTTACCAGTGTAGATGCAGCCACAGAGTCCAATTTACTGTGGTTAATAAACTTGTTTTACATTCTTAACTAAAAGTGTGTTTCTGTGAAGTGCTTGGAAATATCTCAACTCAGTTAACAAAAATTGCTGTATAACTTCTCCACTCTGAGGGAGGCATTAACCAGGTGATAAACTTACTGATCAGACTTCTGACTGGAGCAGGAAAGGGGAACTTCAGGGTTCTGGAGCCTTTCTATGTGAAATTTGTGAGTGGGTCTGAGAGCATTCATGCAATCTAGTTGGGCATAGGGCTCAACCTAGCAATGGGCTGAATGATAACAGTACCTGTATTGCTTGTCACTAGAAAAGTAGAGGGCCAAACAACCCAGTTTCAGGAGTTAAAGGGGCACTGCGATACCCCAGTTCAAGGTTCTACCTCAGGAGGACCCTTCACAGACAGACACAGGCTTATTATTCCCAGAGACATAGCTAGGACCAGCTCCACCCCAAATGATGCCCCAAGTGAGGATTGTCCCTGAGACCCCTGCCCATTTGTTAAACTATTGAACACCATTTTTTTATTGTACGTGTAGTCCATTTAATGATTTTGATGCACAATTTGCATGCATGATTTATTTATCCCTGTTGTATAAGCCACTAAATTTGCATGCTAGGATTTGTAAATCTGTATTTATTCACATCTATTATAAACAAATAAAAATGTTTGTCCTCTAATCTTATAGAAACTTTTCAATTTTAAGAATATCTGAAATGTACTAAAATCAAAAAATAGAATTATGCACCAAAATGGGGTGGACTAGTATTAAAAAGTGTTATAGTAAGAGACAGTCTTAGAATGCTAACCCTAGTCCTTTAGTTCAAAGGGTCAGTTTTCACACCTTTGCCCTCACAAGTTGAAGCACAGTGTCAAAGAGATAAAGTGATAAAATAGCAAGTGATGCGAGTCCCTCATCAGCAATTGTCAATTGAAGATATGTTTTATGAGACTGCACTTCCAAAATCTGTGCTCACCACTCATGACAATGACCAGCAGCATGAGCAGAATCCTCAAAGCTATTCACACATTAGGAAAAGTGTCCTTTAGCTCTGCATCATGAATGAATTGGAGAACATGGAGTGGAGAATGTTTCTCATGTGGCAAAATGTGTCAGATGTTCATTTCGACATAGAGGTTTTTATTATTGATATCCAAATATTCACCATTTGTCAGCATCTGGTGAAGGTCTGTACAATTGTTCAAAGGATGGAAAGCTGAGGAGATACTTAACTTCTACATAATCTATTGTGTGATATTTAGGAAGTGTCAAAAGTGTTTTTGTGTTCCCTGGCATCTTATTAAGGTCAAATAAAAAACCCCAGGTCTTTCTGTGGTGATTCCTTTACCTAAACCTTTCTTCAGTGGACACTTGAGCAGTGTCAACAAGCCTGCAAAAAACACCCTCTTGAATTTTTCTTCCAAGTTTCCCAACACCTCATCTTTGCCTCATAACCAAACTGTCTCTTCTTCCAGTGAATATGAGTTACCTTAAAGGCAGACTCAACTCTTAGGGTTTCCACAAGTTCTTTGGCAGTATTGAAGGCATCTTCAAATCCATTGTCCTTATAGGCAACATCAAAATCAAAGCAGCCAGGAAAACTGGATGATTCTTCATCACTTTTCTCATTCCTTATTCTTCAGCTAAATCTGCTAATTCCTTAGCAAGAGGAATTTCATCATTTTTGCTTCAATCCTCAATTTCTTCTGTACTGGGATGATCGTGACTACCTAAAGCCAGGTCAATGTTGTTCCGTTTCAGATCTTTTCCTACCAAATTTGCCCCTTGCTGAAAACTAGATTGCAATTGAGATTTCTGCTTCATATACTGAGCTCCTGAAGACTTCTTCTGAAACATCTTTTTTTTTTTTTATGGAGGAAAACAGACTATTAGAGAAAGCAAAAGTCTATGTTCTATAGTCTTAGAAAATCATCAAACATTATGTGTTAAGCCTGTCAAAGGAAGTTTCAGTATTTATTTTATATAGTTGCATAGTTAGGGGTTTGATAGATAACTCTGGCATCTCATTAACTATGTCCTTTATTAGTTGCTATTTACGTTCTTCAAGTACACTTTCACAATTGCACAATAAAACAAGGCTCACAATATCGCAGTTGGGTTCTCACTTCTGTTCAATTCATTCTTAAATCTGACTCAATGGTGACACACATATATCATGAGAACAGACTCAGAGGCAGCCTTTGGCTATTGGGGGCCCTAGGCAAAGGCCCATTGTGGGCCCCCCTATAAGTCTGTGAGGGCCTGTCCCCCCCACTGCCAGTTACTACACCCCCTTTCCCTGGCTCCCTCCCTCTTGCCCCAGCTCCCCCTACGTGGCCCTGGCCCCCTGGGCCAGCTCTTCCTCCTGCTGCTGACTGAGGCAGATGCAGCTTTTGAGGTAGGCAAAGCAGGAGATGGGGCCCCTTATGGAACGGGCCCTAGGAGTGTGCTTGCTTCACCTACCCCAAAAGCCAACTCTGAAAACAGTACCCCAAACCTAGTGCCCCACAAGTCTGACACCCCAGGCTGTGGATGAATCACCTGCCCCTAAACCCAGCCCTGGATGTAGAACTGGAATTACTCACTAACACAGTTGCATTTTGATACTAATCTATCCTATCCATCAAGTGGAAGTACTCTGTTCTTGCTATTTAGTGTTTCTTTAATCCCAGGACATGAAAATGTACTACAAACAACTGAGCTTCACAATACTCTAGCAATCAATAAATATTATTGTATGTACGGAAGGGTAAATAGAGGCACAGGAAAATTAAGAGACACAGAGTTCTTTTAAATTCTTTTTTTAAATTCTACATTCTTTTAAATACTAGACAATCAGACTCAGCCTGCTTTGATGTTAACACACTACTGAAACTTCCAAAGATACATCCTTCCTATGGTCATGGGTATATGTAAATATTTCCTGTTGCATGCCTAGCATGACATTTGTTGACACTGTACATTATATCAAAAAGAGAGAGGCTTCTGAAGCAAAAGAACACATTTTGTTCTCTAGAGTTCTTCCCTATTCTTGTGTATTTTCCTGTTGTTTTGTCATATACAGTAATTTGCATCTCATTTTTTAATTTTTTTAAATTTATTTCTAAAATTAACCCACTCCACACTCTGGAATTATTCCATAGAACAATAACTTTGAGTTTTTTAGACAACTATCTGAACATGGTCATGAAACACTAACTTTTCAAAAAAGATCTTTTTTCCCTCTTATGCTTCCATTCACTTCTAGTTTTGTGTCTGAAAATAACTAAAGATCAGAAGCTGGAAACCAGAATCTTGTACATTCCCAAATTTCCTATGAAAGGTCCTGGGTGATTTGACCTGTGCAGAATTGGGTTAGAGGTTTGATTTCAATGGGTATGTCTACACTAGAAAAAGTTAAGTCGACTTAGTTAATAAAGTTGACTTAAGGGCTACTCCCCATCCACACCATCCTTAAGTCAACTTAAGAAATCAATTTAAGGCTTAAGTCGACCTAAGGAGGGGTAGTTATTAAGTCGACTTAAGTTTTCAGTGTGGTCTTGGAGTAATTTAGCTCGCCTTAAGGGTCTTTAAGTGGACCTAAATTGTTAGTGTAGACATACCCAATGGTTTTGAGTAAGGAAAGCACTTAAGCACATACATAATTTTGAGTACCTGAATAGTTCTGTTAATTTCAAAGTGATTTTTCGTGTGCTTGAAGTTTTTTGTATACAGAGAGCTTCAGAGTTATGAACACCTTAGAAATAGAGGTTGTTCATAACTGAAATGTTCATAACTCTGAATGAAACATTATGGTTGTTCTTTCAGAAGTTCATAACTGAACATTGACTTAATACAGCTTTGAAATACTACTATGCAGAAGAAAATTGCTGCTTTCCCTTTATTGTTTTAGTAGTTTACGTTTAACACAGTTGTGTTCTGTATTTCCTTTCTCTCTCTCTCTCTCTCTCTTTTTTTTTTTTCTTCTTTTTTTGTCTCTGTTGCTGCCAGATTGTGTAATTCTGGTTTCAAATGAAGTGTGGCATTGACTGGCCAGTTTATAACTATAGTACTAGTAACTCTGAGGTTCTACTGTACTTAAGTTCTTTGTTGGATCAGGGCAGATGTGAATACAAATAAAAAACCCAGTCCTTCAGCCTTGCCGCAGGCAAAAGTGCTAGTGAACTCAACATGAGTTTTATCTGAGTCAAGGACTGACATCTCATTTCAGATTTTGCTTTTATTCAGAAGCAGTTATTTGTTTGTTTATCACACGGTACTGCAGTGTTACCATGTTTTTTTCTATGCTGTCCAAATACTGGGTTTTTTCTCTGTTGCCAAGAGGCAGCTTTTGGGGCAGGCAAAGCAGGCGCCCGCCTAGGGCCCCGAGCAGTAAGGGCCCCTGTTCCCAACTCAGTGGACAGCAGGGGAGGTCGCCCACCTTGCCTACCCAAAAGCCACATCTGCCTCAGTCAGCAGCAGGAATGCTCCGAGCCACGGCAGGTGCAGACCGGTTGAGAGGGAGCCATGGGGGAGGCAGAGCCGGGGCTGGCTGCAGGGAGCTGGGGCCATGGGAGGGGAGGGTGTTTCAGGGCCCCTGGTGGGGAGCCTATGGGGTCCCCCAAGGGGCCTTCACCTAGAGCCCCATGTAACCTAAGGCCACCTCTGCTGCTTCCCCACCCCCAGTATAGGACATTATCAGCATTATAGACACAACAGAAGTAACCAAAAGTTTCAGCATCTTTTAGCTGTAGAGCTCTTATGTTACAAGTGACAAAAAGTTAATTTCATGAATCTAGATCAAAAGCAGGAAAATGTAGGTTTATACCACACCTCCCATATTCTTGGAGCCATCTGGTGGGTACTTCAATCCCAAGCATAAGTTTTAGAGCTGCTGCAGGGATGCCCTCACATACACTCAGCTGACAATGGCTCTGAGAGCCCATTTTGTCAGCTGACAATAACCAGATGATTGATAAACCAAGTGTACCATCTTTCCCTTAGGTACACCAGCTACATCAAAACACTGGGCAAAATATTCATCACCTGTTTTTATGGAATTGGCTTATATTTCAATCTATGAAATATCCAAAAACAGTTGGAGAAATACTTTGCAAAAGATTTTTCTTTTACAAGCTTTGAAATCTCAAAAAGCCATATTGCTTGAAAATTCTTCCTTGTGAATTTTGAAAAAAAGGTAGAAGAGTTGCTGGTTTATAAAATCAGATACCAGGTGGATTAAGATCAAGGCTCTGAGCCATTTGGTTCTATTCCACTTTTACTATTGATTGTCTTTAAATAATATATTTAGTTAAATCTATAACCAAATACCTACATAAATGTGGCCTGGCTTATATAGTGCTGGTTTAGGGCAAAACAAAATAATAAATGTAGCAAAAATGATCACTATTTGTAACAAACATTTTTGCCTAACTCTGCTTATTATCACAGCCTGTGTATTATCAAGCAACTCCCACTGAAGTGGCATGTGATCATGTAATTAAAGAGTGTATCATAATGCACACACACAAAAGGGGCCAAATTAAATGTGGCACCGGCAACCTACATTTTGGCACTTCCCATCTTTGGAGGGCTTTTACTTTGTAATCTTACTAATGTCCTTTTAATGTACATTAAATATTTATATTAGACTTGTACTGTTGCAGAATATAACAACTCCATATAACCCTTCAGCTGAAAGAGTGGTTGGAAACATATTTACAATACAATTAAACAAAAACAACATCTCTGTCATTTTAAATGATTTCCATATTGAGCAGGTAACTAAATAAAATTAACAGTCCTACAAACATTTAAGCGCATGCTTAAAGGTAAGCATGTGAGTAGTCCCTTTGGACTACAGCGTGATTATTCCCCCACACTATGTCTACACTTACTAAAATGAGTTTGAATTAGTTAGTTCAAACTAACTAATTCCAACTAATTTTAGTTAGTTCGAATTAACTCAATTCGAACTAGAAAAAATTAGTTCGAACTAAGCAAGTGCCATTCATGGCACTTGCTTAGTTTGAATTAGCGATCCCCATTGATTTCAATGGGCCGGTTGGTTCGAACTAAGAAATTAGTTCAAACTAACATGGCCACATTGGTTAATTCGAATTAACTAGTTCGAATTAACCCTTACTTCTAATACCCTATTTGAAGTTATTAGTTTGAATTAAGGAAGCCCTTAATTTGAACTAATTAAAGCCTAGTGTAGCCATGGCTTTAGTTAGTTCGAATTAAGCTTCCTTAATTCGAACTAATTTGCCAGTGTAGACATAGCCATTAAGTTAAGCACATGCACAAGTGTTTACAAGATTGGAAAGGTTGTGTTAATACTGTTTGGAATTATTGTTCCTCATGTATAACAAATGCTTTCATATGGAAATGATCAAATATTCATACAAGCCATTTGTTTCTATATAACTTTTTCATTCTGATAATAATACATGGTTTAATTAAAGGTAATTTTTTTCAGGATTGAGATGCACAATAGAAACAGAATTGAAATCTATGAAAACAAGATTGGAAGAAACTAAGACTCCAGCAAGAAACTGGCAAAGATGAAAGGTATAAGTGAAAGTCCTATGTTCCGCATAGAACTGCAAGGCAAAAGAAAGAAAATGTATATTTGAAAATGATAAACTAGTTACACTGAAGCTATAGCCTAAGCAAATATGGAAATAATTTAGAATTGTCAACAGAGCTCTCAGAATCTACAGAACCAAGAATCTTTAGAATTATAAACAGGATTATAAAGAATATGCTTGTAGCATGGTTGAGAGAAAACACCAGTGACTAATGGGACAGTCAAGAGCAAGTTCATTTAGTTTTGCAAAATTATAGTTATTACTTGGGTGTCAGATAATCACCATAGTCTATTTTCGTTGATAAGGATTCACAGGTGCTAACTAATCATCTTTAGCAGCAGAACATCATATAAATGTATCAACACTTGAATATTTGCCTTTGTATATTAGATTTTAAGTAGAATGATGATTTGATAAAAATGTTAATTCACATTTTCATTTGAATACAAGGGACCAACTTCTTAGTTTTCTTACTCCAGTTTCATATTCTATGACTCCCATGACTTCAGCTGAGTTACACTTGGTTTTATACTGGTGAGATCAGAATTAGTCTCAAGGTCTGCATAACCAAAAATTCCACTAGCAGAAGAAGATTTTAATGCCAGCAGGGAACAAATTAACAGTAGTTAATTTGAAAACTTTAAAACTAATTGAGGGGCATTGACATTTGTAGGAGTAGGACATATGATTTAGAAGTGTAAAATTTTATTTTGCTCTTCTCATCAGCTTGACTACTCTTCAGTGCAGGAGAGTCCTGGGAACCAACAGCCCCAATTACAACAACTCTACACCAGTATATCACTACTGATACTACTCCTGATTTACACTGGTAAAAACAATCAATTACCCTCAGTTGTAGCCCTTTGGAAGGTAAAGTAAACAGTTTTCAATTCTGGGGACCTCCTAGATGTCAACTTAAGTGGAAAATGAGTAGGAAAGTAAAGTCCTCTGGCTATTTTAACGGATTTTTTTTCTTATGCTCTCATTGGTTTAGGGCCCAATGCTGCAACCCTTATTCACATGACAATTCCTTAATCATGTTAATAAGAATTTATGAGACTGAGCTCGTACAACTGATTAGTGATGGGACAACTTCAAATGGTGTCCAGATAAGTGCACCACAATTCAGTGGCATAAAGTGGCCTGATTTCAATTATCCTGAACCCTTTGGTGTGCAAAAATGGGCTGAGATATTATTAAGAATAATATTTTTTTTCTGTGTGATTTCTGGTACTTCTGCTTGGAGACAGAAATAGTCTTTCCTAAGCACAGCTTCTCATGCGCTATTTTGGCACTTCTAGATCTGGTTCTTGGAGGAATGTGGTTGTGCATTATAGACATGGGGGGGGGAGAAGCATTTAAAAATATTTTTGCGTAAAATGATTCAAGTCAGATACAATTTGAGAGGTAAAGCATATGTTAGTTGAACTGGTTCACCCATCCACAGTGCATATTAGCCAATAATCATAATAGAGGTACCTTTTATCTTTTCAAACAAAACTAATTCAAAAGATGTAACTTTTATTGAAGAGTTTTTCAAAATACCCATTCTGTTGGTAGCCATATTTCACTGAAATTTTATTTTTCTCTTAGCTGTTAGGATGTGCTGTATTGAAGTTGCAGTGCACATCAGGTAATCTCATTAATACTCATTAAGTACCTTATGCCAACAAGCAGTTCAGAAGATGGCATCTTATTTTCTTTTAATCTGCACATATTTACAAAGAAGCTTAGCAGGAGTAGAACAAAAGCAATGCTGAGTGAATTAACATTAAAGAATTTGGCTGTGTATAATATGTATATCTACCATTTTGTGCTAAGTGTCAAAGGCATACCTGACATCCTATTAAACATTTTTCTCTGTGAAAAGAACCACACGTCTGAAATTTTTGGAAGGTTTCTTAGAAAAGATCACCTAAAACATACAATTTTTCACCCCATATTTATTTCACTTGTCTACATTGCTTACAGGTTAGCAACTAGACATCTCCTCCAAAGTTAATAAAGTATTTTTTTTGTAATGTCAGTACCGTACGCTTTTGGCGCCTACTCCTTCTTCCATTAGTTAAGGGGAATACTTCCACTGAATTCAAAGGGAGCAAAATCAGGAGCTCACCCTGTATTCTGTGTATTTTAAAGCTAACTAATAGATTTCTGTACTTCAAGTGTAAAGTAACTGATACCGTACCTGGATGTAGTAATATGCTGTTACAAAGGTGCACATGGCATCTTAATGATATATATGGTACCTGACAAACTACAGAATGGATGGTTCTTCAAAGAACAGTTTTATTGAAAGGTGAAGTTTAAATGGAAAACACATAAAGCCTGCTGCAAATTTGACCCTGTCAACTTGATTTTTATAACAAGAGGGAACACAACTGCTAGGATTTTCAAGAACATGAGTATCCACTTTGTCTGATTTTTGACCAGGTGGACTCTAATATTCTTAGTGTATTTTTTGCTTAGTGGGTCGAAGGTCTGTGATGTCCCAAGATCTGTCCCATATTTCTTTAAATAAATAAATTACAAATAATAATGAGAATACTTTCTGTATTTTGAAACAGCAAACAAACTGGGTTTTATTGTTGTTTTCTTTCAACACCATAGAATTGTAGGATTGGAAGAGACATTGGGTGCGTCTACACTTACAAATTAAGTTGACTTAATTTACTCTGCATCTATACTACACTTTCCTTAAGTCGACTTAAGCAGCTGCTTAAGTCGACTTAAGGAAAAATTAAGTCAACTTTATAAAACCTCCTTTTAAGTCAACTTTGCTGGCTAAGTCAACTTTAGGAAGTCAACGTAGCCAGTGTGGATGTGGAGTAGCCCTAAGTCGACTTTAAGTCGACTTAGGGGGCTCCAGGGCTTCCCCACTGCCCTCCCTGCCAGGGTGGCTGGCACACCCTGCCCCTATGCCCTGCCATGGTCCCTGTCCCCCTTTGCCCCATTGTACCAAGGTTGGGGCAACGGCTGGGCCCCCTGGCACCTGGCAAGGGTTGCCCCCCTGTCACCGTGGACCTGTCCCAGGTCCACCTAGCCCCTACAAGTTGACCTAGGCATCCAGCGTGGATGCTCTAGGTCGATTTTGTAGGGTCCCCTCTAAGTCGACTTAAAATTTGAGTGTGGACATGCTAAGTCAACTTAAATTAACAAGTGTAGACATAGCCATTGAGAGATCATCTAGTCTAGTACCCTGCATTTGTGGCAGGAACAGGTATTATCTAGACCACCCCTGACAGGTGTTTGTCTAACCTGCTCTTAAAAATCTCCAATGATAGAGATTCCACAACCTCCCTAGGCAATTTAGTCCAGTGCACAGTCACCGTGACAGTGGTTGCAAATTGATTGCTTAATTATTTGCTCCATTATCTTTCTGGGTACTGAAGTTAAACTGACTGGTCAGTAATTTTCCAAGTTATTTTTATTCCCCTTTTTGTAGATTGGCACTATATTTGCCCTTTTCTAGCCCTCTGAAATCTCTCCCATCTTCCATTACTTTTCAAACATAAACTATCCTGATTAATACTGAAACATAAGAAATCTATTTAGCTTTACATTATAAAATGTAGCTGTTTAAATATTAGCTATAGCAACAGTTTGCCTGGTGTGGGTCATCTTTAATTTATTTTGATTGGATTCGACGTTTCACAAGGCATCATGAGCCCTAAGACCAGTTACTAGATGACAGTGGAAGTTACTATCTGACTAGAATATATTAGTCCATGGTGTGGCACTTCTTTTCAAAAGTATCCTACAACATCTGCCTTTGTTGAATTATATCTCTGTTCTTAACCTTCCACCAAACACATGTTCAGTGACACAACTTTCCCTTGTTTGCCTGTGGATTTGTCCCATTCTGTCTCCCTGAAGTAAGTAACGTCCTCTATGCTTCTTTATTTGTTCAAATGGGCGCAGTGGAGAAATCTTCTGCCTAGAGAGGACTTTGGCTGGTGGCTATGCCCTCCATCTTTTGCAAAGCTGGAAGTGAAAAAGTCTCTGTATTGGGAGGGGAGTCAGAGAGACACCAGGCAATCTTTGTAGCCTTTGCAACTGCCTCAAGTAATGGGAATCTGAAACTGTTTACTCTTAGTCGAGAGAGTGGGGAAAGGACAGAACTATCCCTGCAAAAATGGAACTGCTGGCATTGGATGACCACTTACACTTTGAGTAAATAAAGTAAGAGGGTAAAGGATGCTCTAACTGAAGCCAACTAAAGCAGTTCACTCAGGAATATGCCACCAGCTGAGGATTCTAGCTCCACTGTCTTGCCCCATCACAGCCTTCCCCATCCCCTCCCACCCTATATCGCCAAGGATAAGGAGGCAGGTGGATTGAAGACATTTGCTACACTCCTTTATATCATCAGGAATCCTCATTATATCAGGAGAATCCCCTGCTACTCTAAGATCAGCTCTCTGTCTCTTTTGCGTTAAGAGCCCAGATCTCACTTAATTCTTATCTGATCAAGATTTGAGGACTTTAATAACTCACTCATAGGTTAGAGGCTTATTGAAGGAGTGGGTGGGTGAGGTTCTGTGTCCTGAATTGTGCAGGAGGTCAGACTAGATGATCATATTGGTCCCTTTTGATCTTAGAGTCTAAGACTCTGTGAGCAAATTTTTCTTCATAGCTGTCTGCTGGGTATTCTAAATAAGACACTGTCAGTAAAGGTCCATAGCCACTTCTAGTTGGCAAGCATACAACCTCTTCCATCTGATGTTCCATCTCAAGTTATCAAAGCTCCACAACATGTACCATTCAGTACTGTCTACCTTGTCAATGTAGGGGCAAATTTTGTCCTTAGTGACAGCAAGCTGATCCTACTGATCTACTCTAGTCATCCATTGCTTCCTCAGCTATCCCCTTTTTTCCTTGCTCTCTCGAGTGTTCTTTTGGAACCACCATATATTTTGCCAATTTACTTCTTTTCCAAGTATATGTCATGACTTTGTTCACAGCCACTATCCTCCCTGTCATTTGAAGAGACAGGCATAATGCACTTCAAATGGACATGGCGATAACAGGTACATGCTGCTTCAAATACTCCAAGCCATCCCTTCATAGCATGGGTGATAAGAATAGGTGAAAAATACAAAAAAAAACCCCAAGAGTTCAGTGGCACAAACTAACAAATTTCTTCAGGCATAGGTTTTTGTGGCCTGCAGCATAGGCTTTTGCGGCCTGCAACTGCATCTGATGAAGTGGGTTGCAGCTCACGAAAGCTTATGCTCAAACACATTTGTTAGTCTTTAAGGTGCCACAGGACTCTCTCTTTTTTTGCTGAATACAGATTAACGTGGTTAACCCTCTGGAACTTTTAAAATACAAAGGCATTTTGGAGTTGATGCCGAGCACACATAAGCCCAGCTAAAACAACTAGTCCTTCCTTTATCAAGTTGCTAAAGTCAGAGATCAATATTTTCCCTACTTCATTGCCATTGTTAAGAGTTAAAGTGCCTTGAACAAAGATCCTTACTCCATATTAGGTAATAGTAATGTAATCCTACTTTCCACTTGTCTTTACAAAGCGCCATATTCCCTCTACACCTTCCTGTTTTGTCAAACGTTGATTCCTGGACTGGGACTCCAAGCTTCAGCTGTTGCAAATTTATGACTGAACGACTGACTCCTGAACACAGAAACATTAACTCAACCTGTGTGAATGACACATATTTTGATTTGCAAACTGAAGCCTTTATGTTCATACACAGAGTGATTGGCAATGAATCTAAACATTTGGTATAAATGAATCTTAATCTTCAGAAGAAACTTTAGTCTCCCTTCCCCATCTGCCCAGTTTCCTCTTTCTTATTAGGCTGTGGGCAATATCTCTTCTAACTTCCCTTTGATGTCTGCAGGAGGACATCCTCTTCCTCTGTTGTTGGGATTGAGTGACTCTCATTGCACATAGCACATAATGACCAGCATGTGTTGCTAGGAACCTGTTGAGGAAGATGAGGGGGATTCCATGGCTAATGCTGCAGAGACTTTGTGGTGTCTGTTAGCACCTGCTTAGGTAAGGGTCTTTCTGATCTCCTGCTGTACTATACAGTAGAAGGAACATGTTGACCCCCCAGAAGAGTCTTCTAAGCAGTGAAGGAAGATTCAGCCCTTGCTAAGCAACTTCCTGAAGATCCTGCCATGCATGTGTAGCCATCTTGTGACCATGAAAGTGCAGTGACAGTGATGTATATGTCCTAGCTTCTAGATCCAGTACAAAAGTTGAATTTGTATTTAAAGTTGACCCAAATATGTGTATCCCTTCCAGCAAAAAAATTCACAGTTTTAATTTTTTTTTTCTTTAAGAACCAGTCTTAGAAAACAGGAATTTTTGTTCACAAGGAGGAAGTTCAGGAAAAATTCAATTTCAGGAGATCTGAAAGGGAATGTTTTAGCTGCCTGGCTGCTCCTCTGGACAAGCAGAAATCTCAGCAACTTAGCCTTCCCACACAGCTAGGCAGGATGCCCGGGGTTCTCAGTCTCACAGCCCTTTGGGAAAGATTTCATCAATGTCATGGGCAGAAAGTGAAATCGACAAAAACATTCCACCTGTGCAAGTGGGAGTTGTCATTTTGATTTGTGTGATGGGAAAATGTTCAGCAAACCTGAAATTTTCTCATGGCACATTTTGCTTTTGCTGAAAAAATGTATTATTCATCAGAAAATCATTCCTATGAAAAAATCTCAACCATCTCTATTTGTACTTTCTATTGACTGATGAGATTTCTACCAGTTTGATCCAAGATCAGAAGAAGAGCTTTTGAGATACTGATGTCATAAAAACTGAACTAATCCAAATCCTGACTCATCACTCATTTCTTCTGCTTAGTTGCTGCTTGCTGACAACATAAACTTCTGGCTTTAAAAAGCCCCGGAACTGTCCATCATTCAGAATTTTATATTACCGTATTTATATAACAAAACAGGTTTTAATTTCTGTAATGAAAAAATTATACCCTAATAAAAATATTGTTATATTATACATCTTAATTAAAATATGTTATTTATATAACACAAAAGGTTTTAATTGCTGTAATGAAAATGCAGGTGAAAGCTATTTCTTCTCTAGCTCTCTCTGGTATTTATGTGTCAATTGTATTTATTCTTGGAGGTGTAGATCAAATTTAGGTTTAAAAAGAATGTTATGTGCAGACTCTGCTGCAAATAGAAAATAACTTTGGTGGCAAAAGGCAAAATCAGCAGCTAAAAGAATCCCTAGGAGTTTGCACTGTAGAATCCACAAGGAACTTGTGAGCTAGAATTCCAAAAAAATGTTACTAGACTGTGATTTCTTTAGAACTCCAGCTGCCAAGCTCTAAAATCTGCAATTTTATTCCTTGCTGAGCTAAGCGTCCTACAATGACAAGGCTGGCTTACGGAGTGAAAATTTTCAGCAACTTTAAAATATCCTATACCTAATTTCAGATGGGTCAGCTGCTATCATTTCAGGGCATTTTCTTTTCCCTCCCTCAGTTAAAACAAATAGAAACGTGAAGAGCTGGCAAAGAAGAGAGTGTCTGAGAAATTCTCAAACTGATAATAGTAATGTCACATTTTCTGATATTAAGCACCTTTCAGCCTGAAATGCTCAAAAAAATAAGAGAATCAGTTGTTGTATTCTATAGAACATTGATCAAGACCTGTAGATTATCCAGAATTTTCAGCTATTATACAACAGCTTTTTGCTTTCTTTGAGGCATGACTTACAGAAACTGCAATGCTCCATGATCTCTGCTGGTTTCAGCTTCATTTCCAGGTGCAATTCAAAACATTGGTATTGTTTTGTTGCCCCTAAAGCATAAATCAGGCCTTAAAATAAAAAGACATTTTCTTAACAATCATGATATTTCATGTAATTATTTTTTTGATGTCTTCTGGTTTCTGAGCCTTTTAGGATGCAATCTGTTCATTCTAGCTGCTGCAGCTTTAAGAAAAGCACAAAATATTGTGTGCTGCTGGGAGTTGGTAATTCTGGTACTGATGATAATATCCAGATTGAGAGAATACCATTTTCCTTGTACGATAATGCAGCAGTTTAGCTCAGCTCAGGCAGCCAAGCTAACAGTACCCCGATCTAACAAGATGAAGAACTAATTGGGACCTTTATCCACAGTCTTAATAGACAAGATGTATGGGCAAGGAGAATGAATTGATTCCCACCAAGTCAAAGGTAAGACACATAGATGCATTGGTGTAGGGAAGCCCGGGCTACTTCTGCTGATTTTCTACCTCTCCTGAGAGTTTATAGTGCAGTTCTCGCTCTCTAGGTCTATGTCTATACTGGCAAGTTAGGTCGACTTAAGGAGGCTTATGTCGACCTAACTTAAGCCCTGTCCACAGTAGGTTTTCATTAGGTCGACTTAAGAAAATCTTTAAATCGACCTAATGAAAGCTTAGGTCGACTTAGTAAGGACCACTCATTAGGTCGAACTAAACCTCCTTAGGTCAACCTAACCCTTCCTTGGGTCGGCCTAAGCTCAGTGTGGACGCATAAATACACTTTCTTAGGTTGACCTAAAGGAAATTAGATTGAATTACTAAGTCCCGGTTAAGGGAAAGCACTTTGTTAAATTGACCTAATAAGGTCGACTTTAGGTCAACTTAAAGTTGACTTTATTAGGTCGACTTAACAAAGTCGACCTAACTTTTCCTAGTGTAGACATAGCCTAGGGTTGTCACTAAAATCTGCATGTCTTCCACTTTGTGATTCCACTTATGCTTGATGTCTAAATTTAAGGTATTTTAAAAATTAAAGGCCTAGTCCAAAGTTATTGGAATAACTCTCCATGACCTGAATAGGGATTGACTCAGGCCTAAAACATTGTGATACTGAACTCCAAACAAAACTTCAGTGAGGACCATAGAAATGTCATTTCATTAAAAGAAATGACATCTCTGCCCTCAGATGGTAAATGATAAATGTTTCTGGAATGTTTATTATTACTCAGTGTTTAATTATTAAAAAGTAGGGTTACTCATTCTAAATTTTGTCAGTACTAATTACTGGAAGATGTTTAAATTACCATTTAAAAACAGGCTAAGACTACAGTGTGAGCTACAGAGAAGGAAACTACAGAGAAAATCTTGGCATGAGAGATAGTTGCCAAGAAGCTGCCAGGATGAACAGACCCTGCTTTGTTTGATTTTACTCGGCCATTTAAAAATTAAGCTGAAGCATTAACATTATTAACAAAATACTTGAGGTTGTTATTGTGACAAGAAAATACAAAAAACATGCATTTGTTTTTTGAAAATTGATTAATTTGTTACACATTTCATATGCTATTGAAAGAGCAGAGAGAAGAAAAAGGGTGATATGCATTGCTCATTATAGCTCATATTTCATACTGCAAACTTGGATCAGAATTCATGAACATTTTGTGTATCCTGGGCCAAGTCTTCAGCGGTCCTCCTTCTACTTAAGTGTTTTTGAAAAAGGAATGATGATTTTATTTGGAAGAGTGCAAGAATGGCATTCTTTGATGAGTTTTATTTTGATGAATTTTGCTTTGAGATCAAACTAAAGCAAAAATGTATCTGATATGTATCCAGGCAACTCTAAACAAATATTCCTCCACAGAGATTCAGTGTGTAGGTACTTAGGATGACACAAATTTAAAAGCAAATGTAGCCTGAAGTATAGCAGTTGCTGCAGCTATAACATAGGTGTGCCATTCCGAGGTGCAATCCAAACTAGTGAGGGGCTAGATCACCCCAGCACTGCAACTGAGAGTGCTTTACAATGCTTTGCTGTTGCAACTTCCAACTTGGGTTGCTCACACACAGCCTGCCTGCATACATGCCACACCCCAAATGTCTGTGTAAAGGTACAGCCTGATTCTGCAACTCTGAACCTAGCAGCTTGTCAGCAAACACCAGCCACATTCTGGCTTCCAGCAGCCTTGGCTAGCGGCTGCAATTCATTCCTAATCCTGGATTTCCTGCCAAAAATGTATGTTTTACTTTAAGTTAGAAATAGAAAAATAAAGATAAAATGCTTCTTGTACTAAACTTAACAAACTAGACTTGGAAAAACAAGGAGTCCTGTGGCACCCTTAAAGACTAATAAATTTCATTGGAGCCCTCAAAAGCTAATGCCCAAAGAAATTCGTTAGTCTTTAAGGGTGCGTCTACACTGGCACCTTAGGTCAACCTAAGGAGGCTTAAGTCGACCTAGAGAACTCTGCGTCCACACTGGGTGCTTGTTAAGTAGACTTAAGTGCTTCCTTAACAGAGTCGACTTCATTTAACAAGTCTAGACATAGCCTAAGGAGCCACAGGACTCTCCTTGTTTTTGCTGTACACAGACTAACACGGCTACCCTTCTGGAAACTAGACTTGGTTCAACGTGAACCTTTTACTGCATGTTTTCAATAACATTGCTGACCAAGTTTCAGTGCTCCCAAGCTCTAATGGCTGTTTCTTTTCTCCTCTTAGCTGAAAAGAGAGAGATGGACCAGGAGAGAAAAATTGTGGTGTTTTACTCCTCCCCTTTTTATAGTTCAATCACCTTTTGAAATGCATTTTCATCAGAGAAACTCATAGATAAAGTTCTTTCCAGCTGAGAGCAAAGAGACATGGAGTTTGGTGGAAGAGGGTGGCTTCAGGCTGGGTTTTTTTTTTTACACCTGTAAATGCAGATGTTCTTTGTCTTCTTTCTTCACCTTCTCACTGTCTGAGGACTCTGTTTATAGCTTATATACAAATGGAGGCAAACACATATCTGTCTGTGTGACCAGGGCCATCCCATGGGGGGAGTGGTGTGCACGGGTCCTGCGCTGTCCCACTCACAGCGGGGCAGTGTGGGGCCCACATAACCGCAGGGCCCAGGGCAATCACCCTGTTCGCCCCCCCCCCAGGGACGGCCCTGTGTGTGACCAGCTCTACCTAATTGGGGCTACATGAATTTGAATGTCTAACTTTACACAGAATGTTGCTACTTGCAGTTCACCATGATATTATTAACTAGTGAGTTATTAGTTTTTAAACAATACCTCACAAGTTGTATTTTGTACAAAGATTATTACAATGGTATGTAGGGTGTCACTACGTTCATTCATTTGGTCACAAAAGGGACTGAGACAAAGACTGCGCTGACTTCACCCCTGCAGCATGCACTCCTAATAAGTTAATATATAAATGAGTACCAATCAAAATTTTGTCATAAAGATAAAATTGATATATTTTCCACATGAAATATAGACAATTTCCAAACAGGTAGCCGTGTTAGTCTGTATACACAAAAACAACAAGAGTCCTGTGGCACCTTAAAGACTAACAAATTTCTTCGGGCATGAGCTTTCATGGGCTCCAACCCACTTTGTCAGATGCATGAAGTGGAAACTACGGTTGAGAGGTATATACACATGCCAGGATGAAGGAAGGCAAGCGTTAGCAAAGTCAGTTCAGTTAGGGTAGATGAGGGCCATTCACATCAGTTGATTAGAAGGTGAGAATGTGTGAACAGGGACAATTACTTTTTGTAATGTATTAACCATTCCAAGTCCCTATCCAGAACTAGTCTGACTGTGTCAGGTTTGCAAATCAGTTCCAGCTCTGCAGTTTCACGCTGAAGTCTGCTTTTTAAGTTTCTCACCTTCTAATCAACTATTCACTAGGTATTGCCCTTGCTTCTCTATTCCTGTATGAGATCACATTGATTTTTTCAGAGAAAAGATCATGAGAATCTGCCATGACTTCCCTTCCCTTCTCTCCTTTCTCCCACTTCATCAGAACCGTCTTATTCCATATCACTGATGCTGGGGTTTCTTATTTGCTTTTTGTCTTCAATCGCTCCTAATGCCCCCCGCATTCTCTCCAATCTAGCATCCACTTTCTCACACCACTGCAACTGCTCTCACCAAGGTTTCCAGTCTAAACACCTTTTGTTGGGTAAAACTCAGGCCCTTTACTTCATCCTTGTTCTCCTGAACCTCTCTGCCATTTCTGACACAGTTGCTTACTCCTCCCGTGAAATCTTGCCCTCTCTTGGATTTTGTACCTTGGGTTCCTCCTTTTTCTCCACTTACTGAGTGCGTCTACACTTGTTAATTAAGTCGACTGAAGCTTGCTTAAGTTGACTTAATTTACTCTGCGTCTACACTACACTTTCCTTAAGTCGACTTAAGCAAGCTGATTATGTCAACTTAAGGAAAATTAAGTCGACTTTGTTAAACCTCGTTTAAAGTCTACTTTAGGCTTAAGTCGACTTTCTAAAGTCGACTTAAGCCAGTGTAGATGTGGAGTAGCCCTAAGTCAACTCTAAGTCGACTTAGGGCTCTCCAGGACTCTCCCACTGCCCTCCCTACCAGGGGGGTGGCACAGGGATAGCCTGGCGTGCCCCCCCACAGGGCAGAGCAGATCCCTTCCCACCCTGCCCCTGTGCTCTGCCAGGGTCCCTGTCCCCCTTTGCCCCATTGTACCCATGTACAATGGGGCAAAGTCTGAGCCCCCTGGCACTTGGCAAGGGGTGCCCCCCGCCACCGTGGACCTGTCCCAGGTCCCCCTAGCCCCTACAAGTCAACCTAGGCATCCAGTGTGGATGCTCTAGGTCAACTTTGTAGGATCCCCCCAAAGTCGACTTAAAATTTAAGTGTAGACATGCTAAGTCGACTTAACAAAGTCGACTTAAAGTTGACTTTGCTAAATCGACCTAAATTAACAAGTGTAGACATAGACACTGATTTTACTGAACAAGACTTTGAATGAATGATCACAGAGGTTACTCGTTCTCTCTCCCAGAAATAATATGGTCCCATGAATCGTAATAAATGGAAGTAAATATATATTTAAACAAATTTTAAAAGTATGAACCAACAGGTTATTTTTCCACCATGTATATAAATAGTGGTATAATCTTTATAAAAATGGTACTTATTCCCAGCCTCCCCATAGATGTTGCTTGTCTTCTTTGACTGTAAAATCGTCATGTGAAAAACTACATGTATCCTGTGATTTCTCAGTCTGCATTTAGTACCTAGCACATAGTGAGCACCAGCAGAATACAAACAATAATAATTATTTTTAAGATGCTGGGATTTCGTTGGCATGTTGCAATCATCTTTCAGAACATGAGGCTTCAGAAATCAAACAGAACTGCAGCAACAAGGTAAAAATGTGTTGCCGAACTCACTAATACTGTGTAAATAACATAGGTTCATAAACATTGGTGCCAAATAGCTTTAAAAATGAGTGTACTGATTAACAATATCCACATGACAGTCTGTTGACCCTAAGTAAGAAAATTATAATTGGAGACCTCGAATTGCACCATTATTTTGTATAGAAGGGAAGTGATTTCCCTTTATATTAATTATGCAAATACCATGAAACCAGAATTTGCTGTGAAACAAATTATTATAGAATAGAGCAGAGGTTCTCAACCTTTTTCTTTCAGAGTTCTCCCCCGCACTCCCAATGCTTTAAAAATTCCAGGACCCAGTGTGTGGGGGAAAGGGATTTGGGGCTCTGGGCTTTGGCCAACAGGGGGCCAGCCCAGAGCTTCTGCCCCATGGGCTTGCAGCTCACGGACCTCCAGGAGCCCTGCCTGAGAACTGCTAGAGTAGAGGGCTCTGTCATGTCTTTTAGGCACAATGGGTGCATCTACATTTGTAAATTAAGTCGATTTAAGCCTGCTGCGTCCACACTGGAGTTTCCTTAAGCTCCTTTCTGCCGGAACCCCAGAGATCCGGGCCAGAACGGAGCCCTGCAGCTCCCTTCTGGTTGGGACCATGCTCCAGCTGCGGGGAAGCCTCCGGGTCTCCCCGCCAGCTGGGCTCCGCTGTGACAGGAATTGCTGGCACAGCATGCTCCAGCTCCCGGGAAGCCTCCGGAGGCTTCCCGGGAGCTAGAGGGCAGCCATGCCGGCAATTGCCGGTGCTCCAGCTCCTGGGAAAGATGCACATAAAAATAAAATCCTGACTGTGTCAGGCAACCCCCCACATCAAAAATTGTCAACAGCAAAATGTGGTTATCTATTTATCAGGTAAGTATACGAAAAGAATATTAAAAACTGAGGCAAATGTTTTTTTCTAGGCTAGCTCATGTCCTGCCCTTGGATGAGTGCACACAGACTCTCCCCCACTGCAGGCTTTCAGAGGGGTCAGACAGTATTCATTCACTGCATGCTCCTAAGTGGAATGGCTGCAGTTCTAAATATTGTGAGAGGGAAGACAGGAGGCAGAACCAACATGTCCCTTCTTTTAAACGCAGTCACAGCTATGATGTGGGGGAACCACTGTGACAGCGTTGCCATCTAACTAGGTAATAAGATGCCACCCTTCAGTTTAGTACCTCAACACCTCACAAACTTTAATGACTTTATTATCCTCACAATTCCTATGAGACACACGCAAATATTGTCTCTATTGTTACAGATGAAGAACTGAAGGGAAAGATTGATTTGCCTTAAGGAATTCTGTAGCAGAACCAGGAACTGAGATTTCCTGAGTCCCAGATGGTTGTGCTGACAAAATGTAAGACCAGCCTTCCTTTCTGGAAAATTCAGCTGGTGTGTTCTAGTTATTCCACAATGCCCCGCAGTGTGGCTTTGGCTATGTCTACACTTAGTGATTTAGGTCGACTTAAATAAGTCGACTTTAATAAGTCGACTTTAAGTCAACTTAGAGAGTCCACACAGGATTCCTAAGTCAACTTAAGGTGAGCCTTACTAACTCGACTTAAAGAATCTATACGAGACTCTCTAAGTCGACTAGTTAGGTACAGGGAGAGCCAGCAAGCCCCGGAGCGGTCCGGGGGAGAAGGGAGTGTGGAGCTTCTTCTGCCCCGGGCCGCTCTGCTCCCTTCTGGTCGGGACCGCTCAGACCCTGGGCAGAAGGGAGCCCTGCTAGCCGGGACCGAGTGGTCTCAGCTAGAAGAAAGCCAGCGGGGCAGTGTGGTCATTTGAGAACAATGAGATGCTCTCCTTCTGGACACCTCAGGAACTAAACACACAGGCGTGGATTCAGTATTTGGGCACTGCAAACCTAAGCATTGCATCTCCTAACTTTTAAGTGTCTAGAACAATCCAAGGAACAACACTTCAATCCACTTCAATCTTAGGTGCCAAGGAGAGAGACAGGCACCTAAAAACAGGATTCACAAATGCCAGCATGCTAGTCTGGCTATGGTAGCCAAAGAGAGATGCCAACGAATCTTGTCATGGAGATAGATGACTTACGCTAGGCTGCAGCACCACACCTACCCTCTGCCTGTGATCCATGAACTGCGACCCCGCTTCTGGAGGCATCGTTTTTTGAGAATGAGTTAGGCACCTGCCTCATGCCACACAAAGTGGACAGAAAAGGAGGTGAGAGTGGTCCCAGCTGGACTGAAATGTTTACATCAGTGGTTAGTGCACTTACCCAGCATGTAGGAGATCCAGATTCCACTCTCTCTTCCTCCTCAAAGAGTTTGAGCAGGGGTCTCCCACCTCTCTCGAGAGTGCGCTAGCCACTGAGCTGTGGGATAGCCTGATATAGGGTTTCCTCAGTCTCTCCTGTTGAAGCTGTTCCACTGAGTGTAAATAATTAAAAAGTCATTGAACTGTATCTTGCATCTCTCACCTTGGTGCCCACAAGCCTGTAGGGTAATTTTCTCTCACACAGTCTCTAATCCAGTGATTCTTTTAAGTTTTATCCAGAGTGGAAGAACTTCAATGGGAGAGACTGGGGGAGTTCACCTCCAAATCAGAATATCCCATAGCTGAGAGACTAGAGCACTTTTCGGAGATCCCTGTTTAAATCCTTTCTCCTTTACAGACAGAGGGGAGAAATTAAGACTGGGTTTCTGACATCTCATGTGAGTACTCAGATCACTTGGATGCAAGTTATCAGGTGAGCACCACCACAGATGTTGATGGGACCTAATCTGGTAGCTGGCCCCTAAGCAAAGCTATCAGATCAGGCCCCATGGTTGAGATAGACACTTCTCCACCTGCCTTCCCCAGTTTGTGAGTTATGCTGGGGTTTAGACAAGAGACAGGTGTCTGCCTCTTGTCTAAACTCCAGCATAACTCACAAACTGTCCAGATGTCTGGACAACTGAGGCAGTAGTGTGCATGTCTAGAAGCAGAAATTTAGGTACCTGGGGGGACTAGGAGCTTTTATCCTAAAAATTTAGGTACCTCCAGGGTATTAGGCACCTCCAGGGTAAGGTGGCAGTTGAGTGGGTGTTTTGTGGATCACAGCTGAGCCTAAAACTGAGAGTTAGTTGCCCAGGTCTGGGGTTTAGACACCTAAGTGAGCCTAACCACTCTCCCTCCCTCCCCCATCACATTTCTATTATCCCTTTCCTTAAGTTCTTTGAAGGACCTTAAATAATTGATAGTCCTTCAATGCAAATTAAGTCTAAATTAACAAATGCAGAGTTAGAACCACACAGGCTAACTGATTTCAGTTCACTTTGTGTATACATTAGCTAAAATTATTGCAGAATTGGCCCTCAAATTAAGTCAGATTTGTAAAGATTCAGGCAATTAGAGAGCATCTGTCTCTTCAAGCTCATAAAAATTTGAATATGCAACATTTATTCCTGTCACCAAATCTGGTGGTTTACCCATGAAACAATTTTCACTATATATTGAAGTTTCATTGGGAGTTGAGTATCTGTTAAAGATGTGTGCCCAGCAAATTCCACCATGTCCCAGTTCAGGTGCCTAGCAGTGGGGGGAGCATTCTGCCAGTGGGTCACCAGGGCTTTTAGCCGTAACACACTGACCAAAGCTTAGGCCAAAACACAGCTGTCTTGCAATTGGCCACCCCTGGATAACTTCCTGCCCCTTTCTTGGGGTGTACCTGGGTCCACAGGGTGTCCTCGGTTGTCTCTGTCTCCCTTGCTGTCTCGGCCTCAATATAACTGGAGGCCTGGCCTATTATATTTCCTGTCCCACCCAACCATTTCTAGTGAGAAGGGCAAGGATGATCCAGCTTCATCCACTTGGTAGGGAGGGTGGCTCTTCCTGCTCTGGTTCACTCTACCTCACTACAGTCCTTCACGATCCTAAAGAAGTGTCTCGGGCCTCTGGATCCATGTTCATGCAGATCCAGCAGGTCTTCCCTTCTCCTAACCAATGCTTCCATTTATGCTGACTTATTCAGAATTGGCACAAAGCCCAGAGCCTACTATGCAGGCCCATGTGGTGTCTCTCCATCTGCACTGCTCACTTATGCAGGGAGACTGTGGATGTTGTAAGGCCTTCCACCAACAAGTGAGTTTCTCCTATTTGAAATTCACAGTTCCTGGAATCAATGGCTGAACAAAAGGAAAATAAACCTCATTTTCTCTGTTTTTGTCCTCCTGCCACATATTCAGTTTTATTCTTTTTTCCCCAGCTCACAACTAATTTTAGATTGGAAAAAATTCACATCCTTTTTTTCTAAAAAAACCAAAAAAACACAAAAACCTTATCACGAAATGTAGGCACCACAATGGACAGGCAAGTCTACTCTCTTTTGTTATATGCAAGTTCTTATATAAGACTCTCAGGCTATGTCTACACTTACAAAATTTAGTTCGAACTAAGCAAGTGTCATTCATGGCACTTGCTTACTTCGAATTAGCGAATTGCATTGAGTTCAATGGGCCAGTTAGTTCAAACTAAGCAACTAGTTCGAACTAACATGGCCACATTGGTTAATTCGAACTAACTAGAACTTAGTTCGAATAACATATTCAAATGTCTTAGTTCGAATGAAGGAAGCCCTTAATTTGAACTAATGAAAGCCTAGTGTAGCCATGGCTTAAGTTAGTTCGAATTAAGCTTCCTTAATTCAAACTAATTTGCCAGTGTAGACATAGCCTCAGTGCCTAAACTTTCAGTTTAAAAGCTCCCTAGGAACTTACATTTCTGTCTCTGGGCACATGCACTTCTGACTCCATATAGGTGTTTGGATGCCTGTCTCCTGCCACAGCACAATACCAGAGGAAGATAGGTGTTCAGCAACCTAAATCACATGTTGTGGCCCGTGATCTAGTAGATTAACTCAGAAGATGCCTATGATGCCTATGATACCAGATCGGGTCCCCTTCAAAATCAAGTTAGAACAGGAGGCATCCATGTTACAGCTTTTATCTCAGAGGATAAATATTTGACTGAGATGAGGAGATTAAGGAATGCCATAGGAGGAAGAATTTGAACAGCAGTCTGCCACCTCATAGGTGAGTGTTCTAGCCACTGAGGATGTGTCTACACTTACAAATTAAGTTGATTTAAGTTTGCTTAAGTCGACTTAATTTACTCTGTGTCTACACTACACTTTCCTTAAGTCAACTTAAGGAAAAATTAAGTCGACTTTATAAAACCTTGTTTTAAATCAACTTTGCTGGCTAAGTCGACTTTAGAAAGTCGACTTGGCCAGTGTGGACGTGGAGTAGCCCTAAGTCGACTTTAAGTCGACTTAGGGGGCTCCAGGGCTTCCCCACTGCCCTCCCTGCCAGGGTGGCTGGTACAGCCACAGCCAGGCGTGCCCCCCAAAAGGGCAGGGCAGAGCCCTGCCATTCTGCCCCTATGCCCTGCCAGGGTCCCTGTCCCCCTTTGCCCCATTGTACCAAGGTACAATGGGGCAAAGGCTGAGCCCCCTGGCACTTGGCAAGGGGTGCCCCCCCTGCCACCGTGGACCTGTCCCAGGTCCACCTAACCCCTACAGGTCAATCTAGGCATCCAGTGTGAATGCTTTAGGTCGATTTTGTAGGGTCTCCTTTAAGTTGACTTAAAATTTGAGTGTGGACATGCTAAGTCGACTTAACGAATTGTAGACATAGCCTGAGTTATGGGCTATTTTGATGGGGGGGAACAAAGGGGGAGACTGGGGATCCTTCAGTTTATCCTGTTGAAACTTTTGCATTTTAGACTGGAGCAGGGCAGCTGGCCATGGAGTCTCATCTCCCCAGATGGGAGCTCTAACCACTAGACTATAGAGTCATTGTCTTTTTTCATTTGGCCCAATGTCTGTTCTTCTGTGGATGAATACTTCAGTAGCCAGAAAAAGAGAGAGAGAGAGAGAGAGAGCGCACATGAGTAAGGTTATCAGAATCTCGACTGCTGATTTAAATGGGTCTATGTGCAGAGTAAGGCATTACTCAGTGCAAATAATCATGGCAAGATCTTGCCCTTGATATTTGCCCATCATAACCAACTCAGTTTCATTATAACCAGTATTTTTTTTTATTAAAAAAAACAAAGGTGCCAATATGCTGGCAGGAGTGGGGGCATTGGGGTGGGGGGGTGTCAGCAGGGGAAAGGAGACCGGCTCTTTTCCCCAGCTGATCCTGATACCCAGGGTGTCCAAATTTTTTGGGCGAGGGGCCACATTCCAATTTTCCAAGCCCCCCCCCCCCCACTGCTGGTCCTAGCCTTTCTTCCCCACCTGCCAGCTCTCTGACCCACCTGGATCTCTTCCCCACTGGCTCCTTGACCCCCCCCCCCCGGTCTTTTCCCTCTGGCTCCCTGACCTCCTCGCCAGGGCCCCTTCCCCATTTGTTCCCCCCCCCCCCCCCCCCCCCGTCCCTTCTCCACTGGCTCCCTGACTCCCCAGCATCCTCCCCACCAGCTCTCCAACTTCCCAGCTTCCTCCCTGCCAGCTCCCCAATCCTCCTGGTCCCCTTCCCCCTTACCTGACTGGAGCTGTAGGGGTGGCCAGAGTAGCTCTCTGGCCAGGCTGCTCCCGCCCTGAGTCATGCATCTGAGCATGCTCAGGGTGGGAGATTTGAAAAGTGCCCAGCCTGGCTGCAACTCCCAGGTGTCTGCAGGCCAGATTCCAGCCCCTGGCGGGCTGGATTCTGGCCCTTGGGCCGCAGGTTGGACAAGCCTGGGAGCGCCGCTCCTGTCCCCTACTGTCCCCCCAGCTGGGCTGGCCTGAGAAAAATAAGTGCCAGTATGCCATAACAGTGCATGCCAGCACACAAAAAGTCCTGATTACAACATTATTATATTTAGGGTGGTATTAATTCTTTGACAGCTGAGCCACTAATGTTTCTCTTCTAAAACCCTTCTGTCATTGGATAAATGTTAATGGGTACAAGGTCATCAAAGAAGAAAGATTGCACTGCTGCCCACTAATTAAAACACCTTTGGAAGTCTGTCCACCACAAGTAATCCATTACTTTCAGCATACTAGAAAAATGGATAAATTAAATGACTTTTTAAAACATCTTTTTGCATACTTCATATTCAATATTTTTGTTGTTCTACTTTTCCTGAGGCACAATAGCAATGCTTTTCTGCCACTATGTGACCTTTATTTAATACACATCAATTTCCCTGGAGTGCTCAAAATGAACATCTCACACTCTTTCTGACACTAGATTAGCATTTACTTGTTTGCACTGGAATATAAATATTTGTCACTGTTTATTTTTACCTTAGTTCCCTTGCTCTGCTATTTGCCTGATCCTGTTGCCAGGGGACAGAATGAAACACTACCAAAGCTCAACACAGATGCAACCCTTTTTGAAGAGGAGATATATAACACACACTGTCTATCCTAATACTCAAGGGTAAAAAAGAATCAAAACCCACAACCATTCACAGAAGTGATGCCCTCTCTCTGTGGATCTCCCTTTTCCCCTGCGAACAGGAGCTCAGTTGTTTCCATGACAGCTGTCCCCAGCACTCTTTAGAGGCCCAGGGATCTTTGTGGGGCTAAAGGGCAGGAAATGTGCAGCCCGTAATGGAGTGCACATCATGAGCTCCCCTAGAGACAATACGCTTTTGAAATTGAAACTGACATTTACTTTGTTAAAAATTCTCGTAAAGGAGAAACTTCAAATGCTAAAGAACTCTGCTAGTGAATGATTTGTTGTTTTTATTTATTCTATTTGTTTGTTTTGTTTTATTTGTTTATTTTGTTTTATTTGTTTTTATTTATTTTAATTCTGGATCTCCAATTATGAGCAGTTTATGTCCTGAAACATTTGGATTATTTTATTTCTCATTTTAAATGGATAAGTACAGATTCAGGGGGAGGAGATTATTATACAAAATGCAAGAAACACCCTGTCTGGCCCATTGGCCTCTTGAAGTCTCTGTGATTAGAGAAGGATAAAAGATTTTCCCTGTCTTGAAAAATGAAGTGCTCCTTTTTCTTGCTTCCCTCAAAACTTGCTCCTTCTCCTGAAAATATTCAGTGCTTTAACTATTAAAGCTCTACATCATAGTTTAGTGCACACTGTCAAATATAATGGCCGTTGTGTCTGCCTCTCTGCTGAGCACTGCTATCACTGCCCTCCAGAGTTAAAAAAACACGAGATTGGCTTTAAAATTGAGATTTTAAAAATAACAAACTTTGTGTCCTTTTTAATTTGCCTTCTTATTTTGAAGCTTTAGCAGTAATGTTTTCAACCATTTGTCTGCAACAATAAGGAAATTTATTTTATTTTTTCCCAATGAAAGCTTAGTTTCTTATAATCACCTGACTCCAGGAGGTGGGGCTTAAAAAATAAAATCATGAGCAGATAACACTGAAACAGTTTAATCCCCTTGGATATGTATTTATCTTCCTCCATTCAATTAAGACAATTATAATTTTAATTTTAGATCTTATATTTCTATTCTCTAATTCCTCAGTCTTTTGAAGAAAAAAATTAACATTTTTTTTCCTCAAATCAATAGCCTGTTTCCCAGAGATAAACTCCCAGTCTGTTGTCTCACCAGTAGATTTCTCTGCTGATTCTATTGTTTTGTTCATCCATTTTAATGTTCATGTTTAAATTAATACACCAATCTCATATAGAAATTCTATATGGAATTTCTTAAGCTATCTTCTGATTTGTAATAACAGAGATGCCTATTTTCCAGGCAAGGAAAAAAAAAACTTTCAATTTAAAATTAACCAATTTTATTTATTTATTTATTTATGTTCGGTTCAGCCACCAAACCCGCAAAAAATCCATTATTCTTTCAGCTCTAATTACAATTCAAAGTGAAGATAACAGGAAAAGCTACAATCAAAATGGCATTCACAAAACAAAATGGTTATAAATTGACATAGATATATGCCCCAGATAGTCACAACTTTCTCAGCACATTTATACTTTGTGCAAGTGAAATAAATTTTACCCTCTAGGAAACATTTGTATAAAAAGGATCGGAAGTTTCAATTGTGAGATATTTTAAAAAACAATGATCAAATAAAAAAAATGCAAATTGGAACAGTCACAAATGCATGAGAATGCTTAAAAAAATAGATGTTTGCACTCAATCTAAAAAAATTGGAACTGGAAAAATATACTATGTTATAAATTGCTCAGTAGGAAATATACAAACTGATGTTTAAGAAACTCATTTAGTCAAATTTCAGGAAGATGGATTAAACCATTAACAAGAATAGAAACAATGAACTTTCATAGTGAGAGTCAAACTTTATAAAAACTTTTTTATTTTAGAGAAGCAAGCTAATAAATCTCAGTAGTCAACTGCATCTATTTCTGTAGTGAGGTTCAAAAAAATAAAGTTGCTTATTTATTTAGCCAAAGTACTTGGCACACAACATGCTGACTTCTTCCAAAAATCGAGCCACTTCTTTTGGTGTTTAAATGGGATCTGAGCTCTTTTGAAAATCTATTCCTTAATTGCCTTTTTGCCCAAGTCCACAGAGAAAATCTGTGGCTGAATCAGGTAGTAAGCCTGCATTACCAGTACTGTAGTCTAGCACTCGACTACAAGACTATTTTGTTTCTGTTATTGTCAGTTATGAAGGCGCCTTACTGGCCATTTCAGAGAATGGCATCAATTACTCTTGGTAAAATTCCCCTATACATTCTAACCAGAAGGGAAATTTTTCCATTAAGAAAGAAACTAAAATTTACTTTATTAAAAAAGGAGCTTTTACAATGAAGCACCATTGTTTAATTAAATAACAAATACTGTCATGACTCTCTGGTCCAGATTTTATAGATTCAACCATCCATCTCTATTTTGTTTAAGTGGGCAATTATTTAGTCTTCATTGAAGTTTAATTTTGAATTGACTTGAAAGAAAAATATCAGGTCATTTCAAGAAACAGAAATATTTCAAACCTGGCCAAACCATCCTGAAACAAAATGCTTTGTTTAGATCTTTCTCACCAGAAAATTGAAAAATTTCAGCAACATCAAAATCTTAAGAGAAATTCTGATATATGTAGAAACTGCATTTAAAGTCTAAAAGTCATCAGTGGAGAATTCTGACTGGCTCTGTCTGTGAGGGGTATTTTGTAATCTCTGAGGCTATGTCTACACTGGCAAGTTAGTGTGAATTAAGGAAGTTTAATTCGAACTAACTTAAGCCTTGGCTACACTAGGCTTTCATTAGTTTGAATTAAGGACTTGCTTAATTCGAACTAATAAATTTGTTTATACTTTTCAAACTAAGGGTTAATTCGAACTAGTTAGTTCGAATTAACCCAATGTGGCCATGTTAGTTTGAACTAAGTGCTTAGTTCGAACTAACCGGCACATTGAGCTCAATGCAATTAACTAGTTTGAACTAAGCAAGTGCCGTGCATGGCACTTGCTTAGTTCGAACTAAAATTTGCTAGTTCAAATTAAGTTAATTCGAACTAAAATTAGTTCCAATTAGTTAGTTAATTCAAATTAACTAATTCGAACTAACTTTGGTAAGTGTAGACATAGCCTGAAAGACTGATTTTATAGGGTCCAAGATTTTACCCTCTGTTTTTCCAGAGGTACAAACTGAGACAGAGATGTTAAATGACTTCATCAAATCTTCTCACAAACTTGCTGTTCAGTCAGGAAGAGACCCCCTGACTCCAAGGCCTGTGCTTGAACAATTAGCCTATTCTTTCTCCACTGATAGAAATCTCACCACACCATGAAGTTTGCTGGCAGGCATAGGATTAAAATGATCCACATACAGTATCAAGATGGATTCAGGTGTGGACACGGCTTTCTTTAAGTCGACTTAAGCCTCCTTTAGTCTACTTAATTTGCCAGTGTAGACGTAGCCTTAGAGACCTTGAAGAGCTCAAGAGGGTTTTTTTTTTTAAAAAAAAGACCATGAGAGAGTAAGAGACAACAAAAAAGCCAAAAGATTACTCTCTTTCAAGGTTACTTTTTTCCAGTTTATTAATGTCAGTGTATCCTGTGTGAATGTGTGTTTCTGTTATGTTATTGTTCTTATCATTTCATATCTGCTGAGAAATGTAAGAAAATTTTTGCTATATTTTGAACAATTATGATCATGGTAGCCAACATTTTTATTCCTGTGACCTTAATATATTTTAAGAATGTGTTAGTGTTTATTGTTTTAGAGCTTATCAGCTCAGTCACCCTCGCTCCCCAACACACATGCTTCGATCGGCTGTATGCTCTAAACAGCAAAGACGATCAAAGGAAGGAAAGCAGAAAAGCATGCAACTAAGCTGCTTCTATATTTTTCCCAGGACTCCCTGCACTACATTTTGACAAAATTATTGGCCATTTGCTGTCCTTTATTTAGAGTTACCATCATCCTTGATTGGTACACCACTTAGCTCAATGAGAATGGGAAGAAAAGCAAAAACCACCTTCACTAAAATAACAAAAATATAAAATATAATCAAAGTATTCAATCAAAACTGTTCACATTTCAATTAAATAACCACAATGAACATATCAAGGACCAACAATTACAGGCAGAAATTATTAGGTGAATAATGAATACAATTGAAAACAATATGACTTGGTTGCATGCAATCCATGAAGTCTGTAAATTATTCAGTAAGGGTTAAGTTACCAGTTATTTGGTCATGTCTAGTCAATAGTGTGGCAATTACTTGTGTAATCTATGCTTTCTGACCTCACTCCCCACTGCCAGTGACTTGCCCAGGGGCAAGACATTACACATGGAGGCCCACATGGGGATTTGAGCAAGGTGGAGGTATCAAGTGAAAAGAACACAGAAAGAAAAAGAAAAAAAAAGAACCAGTTTACAGCTTACCACTTACAAAGGAGGAGGGTGCAAGCAACAGTAATCAGATACAGAATGGCTGCAGGTGTTTGTCCTTTCCAGATTTAAAGGACCAGCTACCAGAGAAGCATTCTGGGAAAGACATAAGTTAAAGGGTGATTCTCCTAGTTAAGAATCTAGTGATAAACAAGCAATCCCAGGGGAAGAGGCTGACTTCCCACGTACATGGCAGCTAGGGATCTGGATGGACAATATCTGGAGTCAATTTCCAGAGGGGTAGCTGTGTTAGTCTGTGTACAGCAGTATCAGAACAACAAGCCTGGTTTATTTAGGTATACTATGCTCTCATGTTGTCCTTTGGCACTAAGGTCCTATAATAAAAGTCTGGATACTCTCTGGAAATAAATGCTGCTTGAGCTTACGTTTTATCATTGCTGAATGACAGGATTTTAAAATAGCATCTATTTATAGCTTAGAGTTAATTTTGCACTGTAAAAAAGTGCTTTACTTAGAACCCAACCACATCCGCATATATATAAATATAATCTATCCACAGATATGTGCATAATAACTAGCAAACTCAAGTTTTAAAATTAATGCACCATGAGTACACTGAAAATTAGATTCTATATGGTAATTAATGTCCAGTTACTATGTCTGGCTTAATACACTTATAAGCAAAGAAGATACAAATGAGAAATAAGAAAATGAAGATCAGAACTGTTGTCAGGGTTACAGTTTTAGGCAAGAATTTCCCTACATATAAAAAAAGATGTCAACGGACACTACATAAATTTAACTCCATCTGAGGAAGAAGTGCATGCTGAGATACCAGAATTCGGAACTTCTGGGTTTTCTGTCCAGCTCTGTCCCTGACTCTCAGTGTGACTATACAGTGTGACACCATTCTAGTGTTTGGGGTCAAGGGCTATGTCTACACTTGAAAGTTAGGTCGACTTAAGGAGGCTTAAGTCGACCTAACTTAGTCCACGTCCACACTGGGCTTTCATTAAGTTGACTTAAGGGGCTTCCTTAAGTCGACTTAATAAATACCACTGTTTAGGTCGACTTAACAGCTAAGTTGATTTGTTAAGTCGACCTAAACCCAGTGTGGACACCCTAGGTCAACTTAGTTTTCTAAGTTGACCTAGGGCTGGGGACAGGGAAGCCATGGCTCCCTTCTCCCCAGGACCCCCATGGAGCCATGGTCTCTTCTTGCCGGGAAGCCTCGGGGTCCTGACAAGAAGGCAGCCATGGCTGCCCTCTCCTTGGGACCCGTGGGGGGTCCTGTCCAGATGGGAGCTGCAGGCTGCGCTCCCTTCTCCAGGACCCGAGCAGATCCCGGCCAGAATGGAGCCCTGCTCTCTTCTCCCCAGACCGGCACAGGTCCAGGCAAGAAGGGAGCTGCTGGCGCTCCACTGACATGGGATCCCCAGAGCTTCCCCTGTCAGTGGAGCCCCAGCAGCTGTCTTCCCTAGCACTCCACTAACAGGGGAACCTCCTAGGATCCTCTGTCAGCTGAGCACTGGCAGCTGTCTTCCCCAGTGCTCCGCAGACAGTTGAACCTCTGGAGATCCCCTGTCAGTGGAGCACTGGCAGCTCCCTTCTTGCCCAGACCACATGGGTCCAGGGAGAAGAGAGCAGGGCTCCTGGCAAGAAGGGAGCCTGTGCTCCCTTCTCCCTGGGACCTGCGCAGGGGTCCCAGCAAGAAGGGCACCTGGGCAGGGCCAGCCTTAGATGACTGGTGGCCCTAGGCAAATTTATTCTTGGCGCACCCTCCCTCACTTCAATGTGTTCGCAACTACTTTCACCTCTTCCCTGCCCCTCTGGCCCTCCCACTCCTTCCCCATCCTCTGCCTGCCCAGCCCCTTCCCCGCTCCTCTGCCCCCCTATGGCCCCTTCCCTATGTGACTGCCAGCTCCCCAAACCCCCCGGGCCCTTTACCCGCTCCTCGCTCCCTCCCCCAACAGCCTCTTCCCCACCCAAATGCCAGCTCACCAACCCCCTGGCCCATTCCCCATTCCTCGACCCCCACCCCTTCCCCCCCGACTGCCAGCTCCCCAACCCCCCGGCCCCTCCCCCAC
>ML685870.1:2306852-2372175 GCA_007922175.1 Pelusios castaneus | reverse complement strand
CCCCCCCCCCCCCGCGGCCCCTTTCCCGCTTGACCACCAGCTTCCCAACCCCCCTGGCCCCTTCCCCGATCCTAGCCCCCGCCCCGTGGCCCCTTCCCCACCCAACTGCCAGCTCCCCAAATCCCCCAGCTCCTTCCCTACTCCTTGCCACCCCACAGCCCCTTCCCCACTCCTCGCCCCCCCACGGCACCTTCCCCGCTCCTTCCCCCCCACAGCCCCTTTCCCAATCCTAGGGCCCCCCTTACCTGGCCAGAGGCGCAGAGCTGCAGGGGTGACCAGACTCAAAGCCACTTCTTAGCCAGCCAGTTACTCCTGCCCTGAGCACACTCTTTCTGAGCATGCTTAGGGTGGGAGATTTGAAACTCCCCAGCCTGGCCACAGCAGGACAGGGCAAAACAAGTATACTGCCCGAGTCTTCAGCTTTGCTGGGTCCCTTTAACCCCTGCTTGAACCCCACCCCGGGCTAGACCCAGGCTACTCGTGCCCCCGGCAGACTGCCCCCACCATTACTCACCATCCCACCCCGGTAGGGGCCTCCTTGCCCCGGCTGCGGACATATTTTTTTAAAAATTAGGCGGCCCCTAAAATTGGCGGCTCTAGCCTGCTGCCTAGCTTGCCTACCATTAAGGCTGGCCCTGAGCCCGGGTTCCAACCCATGGCTCCCTTCTGCCAGGAAGCTGTGGGCCCAGTGAGAAAGGAGTCATGGGTCCCGGCAAGAAGGGACCTGCGGGTCCTTTCTGCTGGGGACTGCAGCTCCCTTCTCAGCAGGGAGCCATGACTCCTTGCTGAGCAGGAAGCCCCAGCTATGTCTAGACTTGAACAAGGTCGACCATGTTAAGTCAACTTAACAGAGTCAACTTAACTTTTTAAGTGTAGACATAGCCAAGGAGAACATAAAGAATTGATGAGGTAGATCAAGATCATTATTTCACTTTTATGGGTGAGAAAACAGCTTTAAGTAGGTATGAGAGATGCCACCAATTTTTTTTCGATCACCTGAAACATGAGCCGGAAATATAAGGTACTAGCCTGATTCTGATCTAGCATCAGTTTTATCTCAGTTTACCTCCTGTCACAAATTGAGAAATGTCTGTATTATTTCTTATTAATATTATGTATGACCCTGTTTCTCTGTTCAGTCTGGTATTTTTACTTGCCTGAATGTAAATAGTCAAATCCAAGGACGTTGTAAAAAATGGTGCTGTTAAGGAACACAAGAAGGGCAAAACAAAGAAATAGATAAGATAAATTTTCAGGTACGCTGCTTCAAGGGAGTTAAGACAACAAAGCTTGAGCCATCACTTTTGGGAAGAGACTACGTAGCAGGCACCATTCAGGTTAAGATGTTTTTCTTTCCCAAGGCTATACCTGAGATCAAAAGACCTGAAGCAGCCTGACTGGGTTGCCCTAGCAGAAGAGGAAGGGGGGGAGTGTCAGCAGGTTATGTGGCTGAAACACAAGTTGGCTGACAGAGAATCAGTCGTCTGCAGCAAGCTTGGTGCCTAGAGAGAGAGAAGAGCAGAAAGAGGAGACACCAAAACATGCCTACCTATGGCTCATAGACAAGACAATATGCATATAGGGTTCTTTGTTATTTTAAAAAAAGCAAGGAGTCCTGTGGCACGTTTAAAGACTAACAAATTATTTATTGCATGAGATTTCATGGAAGAGATCTCACTTCGTCAGATGCTTGAAAATGGAATCTCTCCCATGAAAGCTCATGTGGTAAATAATTTGTTAGTCTTTAAATGTACCACAGGACTCCTTGTTTGTTTTGCTGAACTAGACTAGTACGGCTACCCCTTTGGAACTTGTTATTTTTAAATCCACTTCTCTAAGACCTGTGTATCCCATGGGCAAATAAATCATACTTTGTATTGAAGAAACTGTTTCTGTGTAACTGTCCACTATTACTGACTACAGGCTCCTAAAGGAGAGGATTCAAGTCCAGTTTGGCATAGGTAATACAGTTGGCACTCAGAGGCCTTTCTAGAGATTGGGTAGACTGTGGGATCCTACTCCAAAGAGGTACAGGCCTGCCACTTGAACGAAGTGCACCCAGGTGACAGGAAAAGGTCTCAGCCTACCAAGGAACCATAGGCACCTACAATGGTATCAGTAGAGTCAATTCTAATTAGACCTGATTGAATGGTAAAAAACAAAACAAAACCCAAAAGAAATGATTTATGAATAGAAGTTTATGACTGTGAATATGAAGTTTGTGAATGTGTTATGCAAGTTTCACAAATTTTGTTTCCAATGACTATTTATCCATGTTAGTAGTTGAAGTACATTGTCCCTTATTTTTCGTCTATCATTCTTCTGTTTTTACAATATTTTATTTATCTAATCAGGCAGCATAAACATTACCATGCAGCTTATGTTACCAAACACACAATGCAAATACCAAATGGAAAATAGTCGACGGAAACCATTCATAGTCTCATGATTATACATCTAAGCTAATCAGTTATTTCTTACTAATAGTGAATATATTCAGAGAAAATCAGGAATGGCTTGTGAGCAAATCATGTATTGAAAAGGGGTTGCAATCATAACCCAGATTATTCATAGTCAATAGTTTGACCAACTCTACATCTAATTTATACTGGCTTAACTGGGATCGGAATCAAGCCCTTGAATCTCTTGATCACCAGTCTTGTCTGTGCCCTTAAAAATGAGATCATCTTTCCATTAATCCTATTCTCTCTATATAATTTATTTATCAGATCAAATTTTGAAAATTCAGATACAGGCTCCCATCCAGTGATCTGAGCAACTATCCTATCATTTTAAAATCACAGTTTAGGGATAAACAAATTGTGTATTGCCATTCTATACAGCAGAGGCAGCACTGAACTGGCTTTGATAGGGAGGTTGCAAGCTTTGCTACATGACTGATCTTTACTCATCTACTAAATACAATGACACTGTTTTATGTCTACTTCCTCAATAATATCATTTCAGACCTAGGTTAAGTAGTGGTTATCTAGTTGAAACATAGATAAAGAAGAGCACTAGTTCCTTTTACTCTTGAGTTCTAATGAAAGTTGGAAAAAAAATCTAGTAAGTGTAAAATTATGCACTTGTTTGAGGGTTAATTTGTTTTTTAAATTGAATTAGCTTGTCCCATTGTACGCTTCTGATGTCGATTAAACTGTTACTGCTGTAAAGCATCCACAAATGCACATGCCTAACTGTGTTTTGCATATGCCTATTTAACACAGTGAATAGTAATACCATTACAGCTGTGTCCTTTTCACTCTCATTTGTTTGGATGACAAAGATTTTTTGGTCTCTGGAATAGCCCTACTCAGTCGAAAGACAGTGCTGCAGGAAGCATCCTGTGTGGACGTGGGCAAAAGCTGGAATCTATTGCACACTCATAGAGCACCTTTTATCCCCAAATTCTTTACAAACTAGAAGCCAAAAAAAGTCAGGTATATCTCCCACTGACTTCAAGGGCAGAAAGAATGAACCAGAGAGCAGCCATTTGATGAGCTATATTTTCATACTTGCAAAGTATTAGCAGTCCTTGCAGTGCTCATGAAGACAGTTTGATCTAGCTGGCATCTTACAGTGCAAAAAATCAGGAAATCCTGGGTGATAATACAGGCTCTGCCACAGGTCAGTTCTGTGGCCTTCGGAAAGTCAATTAATCTCTGTCTGAGTTTGCCAATGTGCATAATGCAGTGGCATTATGAAGATTAGTTAGTTCAGACATCCTGAAATTATGAGGACCATCCTGATATGAGGGGCTTTGTCTTATATATACAACTATTCCCCCCTTCTCCTGCCCCCCTCACCCCAAATATCCAGATTTTTCTCGATTATTATCTGGTCAACATAGAGCCAGTGTGAGCACTATATATTAAAGATGAAAAGGACTATGTCTTCCGTTGGGTTAATTAACAACAATCTTACAAGGTTAGAACTATTTTGTATGCTCTTTCATGCAAAATTAATAGGTGGTTATGTACACTCGGAAAGGAAATGTGTGGATCAACATTAACTCCAGTATTTTCACTGAAAAACTTGCTGAATTATACACACACGATTATTTATCCTCGAGCCCGGTGTACACTGGATTCCTGCTGTTATAGAAAGGATAGCATATATATTACCCATTGGCATAATTGAATTACTAACAGAGCAACTGTAGTTGAAGAGGACTTCAGTTTGTAGGATGCCAATTACTATTTCATTAAACAAAACTTGGACGGCCAATCCCTGAACCAGAAGCTTTAATTGTTTGTCACATTTAAGCTTAAAGAGACTTACATGGTGAGTGGGCCTTGTCTCCTTTATATTTATTTATTGACAGGTATAAAAGATTCATCTTTTATAACAGATACCACTATTCTAAATAGCGTAAGCAAGTCAGAACCAACTCATCATATCAGCGGGACATCCTCACACCTACCCCTACAAAATATTATTCCCCATGTTCGGCTCTTTCCTATTCCCAATTCTCTTACTCCACCTGTCCCCAGAAAATCCTAAGAGTAGGCATCCATATTCTTCAATTTCTTTATCGTTTTAAGAGCATAGCACACACACTAGTAATTCAGTCTCTATTCTGCAGACAGATAATGGTGGCAATCAGCAGCTGTTAAGAAAAGATCATAACCTTCTTGCCAGGTGCAAATGCTAAAAGTGGTCTTTACAACCATTGCTACTTGGAAGTCAGGAAAGAGCTGGAGATTTAAGACTACAAACCTGAGTAAAAAATGATCAGCAGACAACTCCAATCAGGAGTGAAGAGATAATCATCACTGTTTGTCACACTGTCTATGACACTGGTCATGACCATAAGTGACTATCTCAGGGCAGCCTGTCGAAGGAAGGGCAGACACCCCAAACTGGCTATATGTTCTATAATTAGATTTCACCAGTTCAGTACCAAATATGAACTCCCAAAGTACTAAAATAGTTTTATAATGGAGTCGCAGGCACTCCCCTTAAATATTTTCATCTATCTTGTCACCCAGGCAAATTAAACTATGTGGTTAATGGTTGAATTCACCACAGATCTTAAAATATTCGGGTTACTCCCAGTCCCAAAAGACCAGTCACTCAATCAGCTGAGTTTCAGAGGGTAGCCATGTTAGTCTGTGTACAGCAAAAAACAAACAAACAAACAAAAACCTGAGAGTCCTATGGCACCTTAAAGACTAACAAACTGCGCTTGAAAGCATCTGACAAAGTGGGATATTTTCCCACAAAAGCTCATGTGATAAATAAATGTTAGTCTCTAAAAGTGCCACCAGACTCCTTGTTTGTTTTGCTGAACTAGACTAGCATGGCTACCCCTTTGGAACTTAACAATTAAAATATATAATTGTAGCTGCTAAGCAATATAACATTGTATGATGGTCTTTCATTTAAAACATAGCTGGATAAGATATAAGAAATATAAGACAGAACAAATTAGAGTATAATTCTGATAATTCCAGGAATGGTATGAGAAAAGATTGACCTATTATCAAGACCATTGGAAACAAATGTGCAAAATCCCCTGAAATATGTAAGGTTGGACCCAAACTAAAATATTAAAACAGCAAGTCAGAATGAATCAGACTTTCCAAGAAATGATCACACATCCACATCAAATGTCTTAAATGCCTGCTTATATGAATGATGCTACACTCTCCTTATAGAAAGGCTCACTTACATATTTGCCTGCTTCTTTTTTACAAAGTGAATTACAGTATGCCAACTCAATATTAACATACTTCTGTATACTGTGCCACTTCCTGTTTATATCATCTGCCTGCATAACTTCATGTATACTCTGTGTAAACATTTATATGTTACCTGTATGACCTTAGGTATATTCTCAGTGCCTTCAAGTAACTTTCCTTTTGAATCACTAATAAAGGGCTGTAGAAAATTGCATAATAGAAATCTAAAGGGCAGATTGCACCATCCCATGGGCGAGAGTTCAGGGGAAGGGAATCACCATACAGGACCCCTCAAGGAGATTCATCTACAGTGATAGATGGTCTTAATTTTGGGGCAGCCTGGGCATTTGCCCAGGGCCCCATGCTGGGAGGGGCCCCACCTGTGGGGGCAGGTTGGATACTTGGAGTTGAGGCTGAGCTGGAGCAGCCTGTAAATCTCCTGGCTTCCTGCCTGGCGCACACTCACCTGGGCCAGGGTGGGAGCAGCCAGGCCAGGGAGCAGCTCCAGGCTGCCAGCCAGCTGAGGTGGGGGGCTGGGAGGGAGTAAGTGTGTTGGGTGTTGGGAGTGGGTTGGAATGGGAGGCCCCATCCTTGACTTTTGCCCAGAGTCCTGGATTCACTAAGACCACCCCTGTCTAGAGTGTGTTTACTGTGTTAGGGCTTGATTCTGAGCTCCCAAATGAGTTTTTGCCCATAAAAGAAGAGAAAGATTGATCCTTATGTTGGAAACAAAACTTCATCAATACAACTAATTTTGATAGCCCCCAAATGAGTCATGCATGAATCCTGTGCTTTTTCATTCCATCACTGGCACTTTTATGCTATTTCATTCAAAATATTATATTTTTATATATAGGCCACTTCTGTTAAGTTAATACAGTATCCTGTTACACTAGAAAAGCATAGAACTTGCTCATTTCCTACAAAGCCTCACTTCCGTTTGATGTGAACCATCTGTCAAATCTATAACTGAACATCCCTCACTTATCCCCATGGGTTCTGCAACTTGAAAAAGAGGCAAAGTTCACCAACTTAGACTAATTTAGACTCAAGATTTTAAAAAAACAAAAAACAGATATAAAATCACACAGAAAGGTGCATGCATCTGTAGGCTTGGGAAATGGTCATTGATACATTAAGGCTGAAATTCACTCCTTCAGAGGCAGCATAGGAAGTATCTACCACTTTATATAGAAGTTTAAGTGGGACCCCTCCTGGTGCATGGGGTAGTTTTTACCATCTTTGTGAACACTCATTTAGATTAGATTTTATTTATCTTTTTCCACTTTTTCTTGCTCTCTTTCTTTCCCTGTCATTTTATGGTGCAGAAGCCCCAGCACATGAGGCTATGACCATCTACTATCATTTTTGTATAATCAAAATCTATATTCTCTCACCTCGTCCTGTATCCTTAAAAAATGCAGTAATGCTTTTTTTAATGCTATCTCACTTTTCCTGTACTCTCACCAATCCTCTAAGATTGTATTGTTTTACCTTGAGGCAACTTAATTCTTCGTAAAGCATCTTTCTTTCTGTATAATTGTCCCTGCATTGCCATAGCAAATGCTCATCTCTTTCTTTCACTTTGCATGTTTTGCACAACCCATTTTTGGACTAGCCCATTCAGGTCACAATGATTTGTCAATACTCTAAATATAGTTACTTCTGTCATAATATGAAGTATAATGTTATCCTCAAACTTCAGATATATCTCATAGTACCTTTGTCCTTTTTTTCTATTTGGTCCATGTTTTTTGCCATTCTCTCTTAAGGAAACTTTTCAAACTTCTATGTACTCAGAGGGATCTTTACATCAACCACCTCATTTCTTAAGGTATTTTTCTGTGCTTTATCTCCCACTTCACTGTCAGATATCCTGATGTGTTGGAAATAATATATTAATATATTTATACTTAGTGTTCTATCACTAGAGTCAAGAACACAAAGTTATTCCTACTTCCCGCGTTTTTATTCCTGATCTCCATTATATTGAATAAAGAGTCAAATAGGATAACGGCTGTAGTTGGGCATACAGTAGTATCTCTATCAAATTGTCTGCCATATTGGCCACAAAATTGGATAGTCTGATAGATCTCTTAATTCCAAATTCAGCAATACAAAAGGCCATTCCTTCTTTATTCATGTTGACATCTTTCGGTCTGTCAGTATAGAACTGATAATGCTGACCCCATTTGTCATGTATAAATGCAAAAATTTTATTCATCATATTTGACAGTCCTGCTCTTCTCTTTCTTTTATGGTATAATTCTAAATCCACAATGGTAGAGACAACTGCCCAGCTATAGTTTGATTTCCCATGACCTATGTTCCCTCTAAGCGGCGCAGGTGCACGGCCACACAGCGGCCATCACACACCTGCTCATCTATCCCAAACATCCGAGCAGCCCGACGCCCGTGTTCCTTCTCCTCCTCTCCAGCCCCAATTGCTGACCCTTGCCTCCCTTCTCCTTCCAAATGCCGCAGCCCCAATAAACTATCAGAGATGAAGGCCTAGAAGGTTACTTCTTGAGTTCGGATGCCTTTATTATAATATATACACACCTGTAATTTAGCTTGATAAAAATGTCCTGTTGTGGTTTTTAGGGGCTTTTCTTTAACTATAAAAACAAACAAAAACCTGACTCTCTTCCCTCCTTCTCCCTCCTCTCCCCACTGTTGTCCTATATTGCAGTAGGTTTCTGAAAAAGCGCAAGATTCTTTGCAAACATATCCAGCAGATGATAGTATGACTAGCTCCACAGTGCAGGCAGCAGTCATTTTATTAATCATGGGTGGGAGTTCTGGATTTAAGAATTATTTCACTAGAGTTGGTGGGCCATTGGTGTATGGTTTGAAGAGAGCATCTGATTCTATTAATGGCTTTTTTTAAAAAAGGGTCTTAGAAGTGCTCTAATTTGGATATCTGGGCTTTGTCTACATGTTGGTTTGTTTTAAATTCTTTTGCCACAAGAAAATGGTGTAGGTTGCATCTTCAATTTATGCTGTGGCCGGGGTGGGCTAGCCTGTGCAACTGAGAGGTACCGGGTAGAATGGCAGCTTAAGGTGTGTATGCTGGTTAGTTTCTGTCCCAGAATGGAATTGGGGAGCAGGACGCTGATAAGAGATGTCATTGCACTATGTAATACCCTGCCTCTAGGTTAGGAAAGGACAGTAATGACAAATAGATTGAGGGGATTAGAACACCTCCTCAGTGTGTAATCCTATCCTAGATGGATTGTGTTGACCTCTGAGAGAGACCTGAGGGAATGTGTATTCTCCCACGTTGGCAACACTTATGCCAACAAAGTCACACCGAATTGAGAGAGGTCGTGTCGCTAACTCCCACCTCCCTTCTCCTTCTTCCAGGCCCCATCGTTGATGCCCGCCTCCCTTCTCCAGCAGAACAGAAGACAGAGCAGTTTTTTACAGCGTGCCATTACAGCTGCACAGTTTTCCAGGGAAGGGACAGGTTTTCTCCAAACAAAATTCTATGATGATACATGCACATGGACTTAAAACAGAAAAAAATCACTATAACCTAATAAAAAAATGTTACTAAATGAAGTTAGAGACATTTGCATCTTTCAGTTGAAGTATAAAATGGATACAATCTTTCTGGAGGACATTTCTTTCCACTCAAAGAAGGACCAAGAGAACAAAAGTCACACCTTTGGGTCAAACATGGCACTGCTCACAGATTTAGAAAACCTTACTCATGAACATAAGGAAATGTACAGGGGCAACAGACACAGAGATGGTCTATATGCTCCAAGATCATCTTAAAATTTTAAGTTTATCCCCATTCATAGAACAAAAAATATTCATGACCAAATGGCAAAATACAGGTGACAAAAACTGTGAGGTGTAGATGACGGTAGAGGCTAGATAGGCAGCAAGCGTAATTATCTCACATTTGTTTAGTAAATTAATAAAACTACAGTATTTCAGTTTAACATTTTTATAAATGTTTGAATGAAAAGGCAACATTTATGCATTTCTTTTGAATTAAGGTATTTAGGTATGCTGATGCTTCTGGTGCCAAAAAACTGTTGCCCATGGTGTACCATGCCTCACAAATTGCTGCTCAGCAAGTACCATAACTTGCTCAGCTGCATCATCAGCTTGGAGGGAAAATTGCCCATGACTAAAGAATTTAACCTCTTACAGTCCTTTCTTTTCACTCACTTCATTTTTAACCCTATAGGAGTTGGGAGTTCATGGCACCTAGTTACATCCTGTATATTTAATTCTCAATAACCCTTCCACATTTGTTTAGTGCTTTTGCCTTCACTATTTCCATTTACCTCTTTGCCTTCTCTGTTTAACTCGAGAACTTCAGTGGGATCTAAGTGGAGCATAGGCCTGGTGATGGTGGGAACTGTCTCTTACTATGTGTATATGCAGTATCTACTGCTATGGGACCTCCATTTTTGGGGGAGGGAGGCACCTCTAAGCACTTAATAATAGTAATAATAATAATAATAATAATAATAATAACAACAACAACAATAATAATGAAGTCAACATTTAATCGGGTTGCTTCACACTGTAAGTTTTTCATCCAGCTTTAGGATTAAGTAACTATGGTAGGTAGGGCTTTAAACTGTAGCTATGGCATGCTATTGATGAATAAGAGCTACTGTGTTGAGGTAGGTTATCATATCATCTGAACTGTCTTGTGGTTTTTGTCTTAAACTGGAATTCCCATTGAGCTATGTTAACTGAACTTGTTGTACATGACAGCCAAATTATGTTGCTTCCAAATAATGAATTCTGATTTATCCTTATGTGATAGATTTCAGAAAGTGTGGTGTTTCAAATATATACAGTGCTGAGAGGAGACAACATTTTCAATTGCACTGTTATATGCCAGGCTGAGTTTCTTTTGAGTCAAGACAAAGCATTAGCATGTTTAAATAAGTTGTGGTAGTGTAACTGTATTCATCTGCCTGGAGCTGGAACCAAACGATTTTATGATTTATGTACTTATGAACTACTTTTAGGCCTGTTTTACATTTAGAGCTCACACTGACATAGCTAAGAGTGTAAAAAGAACCATGCCAGCTCACAACATAACTATACTGTTAAAATCCTCATTGTAGATGCAACTATGCCGACAGAAAAGCATTTTTCTGGATATATCATTACATGATGTTTGATGAGATGGTGATACTACACCGGCAGAGGTATTCCTTCTTTTAGCATATAATGCATCAACACTGAGGGGTTGGGGGAATATGCCATCTGAGCGCTAGTCTACACTGTGTAGAGGATTTTGGTGGCAGTTGAAGAGAGATACACAAGTTACTTAAAATAAGTAATAAGGTCTAATAAAATAAAAATAAGGCCTAATGCCTACTTATCATGGTGTCTCAGTGCATTGAGTCAACAGGCAATGCCCTCCTATTGACTCAGCTCTATGCTACTTGCTCTATGCAGGGGTGATTTTCAGGGTTTGATATCCTGATCAACTAAACAGAACTTCACAGACCTACTCAGTCAATTGGGGAGATGGATCTGACAATGGTGAGTTTGCCACTGCGATTGAAGACAAGCCCATAGACTCTGTAAGGTAGATATGACCTTATGGTGAGTTATGCTATGGATTTGAATTACTTTTTCTGTAACAATACCACTTCTGCTGAATACTACAGTCCATGCTGTAAGACAAATGCAGGTTTCTATTTATAAAATGCATATTTCTCTCTGACAAGTGTTTTTCAAACAATAGTATTTATCACTTAAAAGTCTTTGAGATGTGTGTCTATTTTAGTTAAAGAAATGTGGAAAAAGAGAGAAGAAATGGTGCTATCAGTGCACTAGCACAAAATGGGTGTTTACTCCTGAATCAAGGATAACATTTTTAAAAAAAATGTAGTGGAATTTTCTACAGCAGTTATGAAACAGATCATAACTGATTAACATGAATTTCCCGGGGAAGTATGATATCTTTGCAGTAATAACTGGATCCAAAGTATAACTTCTTATCTGAAGTGATACTCAGCTTTTACAAATGAAATCTGAGTTGCTTGTCAGATTAACTGAAAAGAAAAGGCTTTAAATTTAAAAAAAGGAAAGGTTAACAGTCGTTTTGAGTTTCTTCACCCTTTGTTTGATCAGGATGAATATTAAAACTGTATATTATGCTCCATAGCACAGCCAGTCAGAGTAATCAGGCATGAAGTGTCAAGCCCAGGAAGTTGAAAGAGTCATAGGGTAGTTTACCACAGCCAAAGATCTAAAAGCCCCAGGCAGGGGCTATTTTTAAGGAATCTGTTAAGTGTTTGGAGGGATGAGAACATTCAACACAGTTCTCAGCAACGGTCCTTTCTCCCTACAAAGAATAGTGACCCATAAGTCCATCCCTATAAACTATTGATCCACGGACTTCATCCTGTGCTAGAAGTTAAGTACCTGATTTAGAACTTTGATAGATAAGGTTCTGTGCTTCTGAAGTTGTAAAGGGATCTGCAAATACAGAAAAAAGTGTTTGTGTTATGAAAACTACTTGAAAAGATGAAAAAGATTACCTTAAAGCATCTTTGAGAAAAAAAAATGTCTTTAAGCTGCTTAAACTCAGCACGGACAATTAATATCTCCACCACTTACAAGAAAGCAAACAAAAACAACCCCCTTTCCCCCAAAAAACCCCAAACCTGTGATGGAGCATACAGACCTCACACTGACTAGGAAGGGGTTAATGAAAGTGTGTGAGCCCAGTCAGCCCCATGCTATTGCATGTGCAAGATGTGATACTGTATGGAATATGGATGACCATTTATTATACCAGATATGCCATGCATAGTGTCAATGGAAAAGTTATGCTTTGTTAAATATGATAAGCTGCTTTAATATGTATGTACCATATTTGTACCATGAGTGATAAATGTGTGTGGTATATCGATAGCTCTAACTTGTGCTGTGCATCTGTGACACTTCTAGACAGATTGGCCTGAGCACTATCTAGTTTGTTTAATGGCCTATCAGGTGCAATCAACTGTACAATAAATCCCTTGGCAATGTCTACACTAGAAAAGTTAAGTTGACTTTGTTAAGTTGATTTAATAAGGTTGACTTTAAGTCGACTTAAAGTTGACCTTATTAAGTAGAATTAACAAAGTCAACTTAACTTTTTTAGTGTAGACATAGCCCCTTGTAGACCTTATTAAGTTGACTTAACGCTTTAAGTCAATTTATTAAGGTCAACTTTGGGGCTAATTCCCGTCCACACTGGCTTTAAGTAAATTTAAGGAGTCGACTTAAGGCTTAAGTAGACCTAAAATGAGGTGTAATTAAGTCAACATAAGCTTTCCTAAGTTGATTTAAGGAAATACTTAAGTCAACTTAAGAAAAGCCCAGTGTGGATGCGGCTTTGTTTAGGTCGACTTAAGCGTCCTTAGGTCGACTTAACTTGCTAGTGTAGATGCACCCCAAGTGCTTTTCCATGACCATGTACTGTGAGTTTGTGCGGGTTTTTTTTAAAAGGCATCTGTGTCTTCTCCATTTCATTTTCAATTCTGCTTCTTGTAGGAGAAAGTAAAAGGTTAAAATAGAAAGACAAGTGGAAGCACCTGGGTGCTGGCCCACAGTCTAACAAAGTAATCCAAAGCAACGTTCTGTAGTATACCTTCCAAAGAATGTACTGTAGACCTGAACTAAAGGTACTGACAAGATACAGGTTGTGAAAGTCTGACTTCACTAAAATTGGCAAGAAACAAGCTGAAATTGTAATAGAAAGTACAAGAATCAGAATGTACCTTGATGAAGGTGGTATTGGGTTGGTCTAACACCAAGCAAGTAAGAAAAGATGTTTTGCATGGTTTGGCCCATGCAAAGGTAAGGTTCGGCGAAACCATGACACCTTGATGGATGGAGATACCCAGTAGTGCGTGGACCAATCAATGTGTGAATCAAGTAGAATATGGAACAATCAATGTAAGGTCAGATGAGGGTATAAAAGTAGAAGCCCTGGATCTCAGACCCTGCGCAGACAAAAGGGGTGATGGGGAGTCCTACCATCAATTGAGCTGTTCCGTTGCATTGAGAGTATGTATGCTGCCAGCAGATCTGTTGATATAGATCGCTTGCCATTATGCTACGCTGCAATAAAGCCTAACCTGGCACCTTCGTTTCTATAAAGATCCGTGGTTGTGTTGGTTTCTTCGATCGTGAGTGCTGCCTCAGTTTACTTCTTGCACACAGGGTACATCTGGGCTCCAAATCACTGAGCTAACTGAGTTCTCACTAAAGATTTGAGCCAAAGGTAACCCAGAGTGTTCACCAAAGGAGCACTTTGGCTTAGGATCATCAGGCTAACTAAGTCCCTGCTTCAGATCACTGGGCTAACGGAGTCCCCACTTATAGATCTGAGCCAGAGGTAATCCTGAGGGAGCACCCCTTCAGAGCTTCACGCATGCATTCACGCACTCAGCCAAGCTGATATTGGCGCCGGAGATAGAACAACACTGATAAGGATCAATAAGAACACCTCTCGCCTGATGGGCCTGAACCACACAGCCCATAACGCACCATGACAACACTTCTCATCTCTGGAGAACTTCTCTTCAAATTGAAGCTTTGAAAAAGGGACTGATCTTTTTGGGTGCATTCCAGAGGGACTTTACAAGCCAACAAACTCACCAATGCTGCTAAGGTCCTGATCTATGAACTCTGAAGTCATATGTACGTATCTGATTGCTTTGATCATTTGACAACTCTCTTATCATTCTTTTCTTTCATAATAAACCTTTAGTTTTAGATACTAAAGAACTGGTTGACAATGTTCTATTTTGGATAAAGATTCAAACTAGTATTGATCTAGTAATGTGTCTGGCTCCTTGCGGATTAGAAGGACATTTTGTATACTGACTAGAGTTTTAAATAACTTCTCACTTTACTGGACCCTATTTGGTGAGTGGGAGCCAGACTGGAATCCAATAAAGGGGACTATGTGATTTCTTTTTTTCAGTTGCTTGATAACCCGTGTGGGGATCAGAAGCACAGTTTGTAAATGCTTGGTAAATCTAACTACAGAGTTAACCACCAGTTTAACTGGCTGTTGAGACTTGCCCACGTGCTCAGGGTTTAACTGATCACCATATTTGGGGTTGGGAAGGAATTTTCCCCCAGGGCTGATTGGCGTGGGCTCTGGGGTTTTTTCACCTTCCTCTGTAGCACAGGGCATGGCTCACCTACTGGTGAATTCTCTGTATCTTAAAAGTCCTTAAATCATGACTTAAGGAGGTAAATAACTCAGTCATAGGTTGGTGACCTATTGCTGGAGTGGGTGGGTGAGGTCTTGAGGCCTGCATTTTACAGGAGGTCAGACTAGATGATTGTACTGGTCCCTTCTGACCTTAAAGTCTATGGCTATGTCTACACTGGCAAGTTAGTTCGAATTAAGGAGGCTTAATTCGAACTAACTAAAGCCGTGGCTATACTAGGCTTTAGTTAGTTCAAATTAAGGACTTCCTTAATTCGAATTAATAAGTTCAAATAGGGTATTTGAACTAAAGGGTTAATTCGAGCTAACTAGTTTGAATTAACCAATGTGGCCATGTTAGTTGGAACTAATTTTTTACTTCGAACTAACCGGCCATTGAAATGAATGGGGATCGCTAATTTGAACTAACTAAAATTAAGCTAATTTGAACTAACTAAAATTAGTTCGAATTAGTTAGTTTGAACTAACTAATTTGAACTAATTTTAGCAAGTGTAGACATAGCGTATGAGTCTATGAGTTTTGGGGAGAATCTGTTTCTCTTTGTGCTGCCTGACCTGACCTTTTCATTTTCAGTGTGGGCTACCCTACGTACCTCAGTTCACAAAAGATGTCAAGCTTGGAGGGAGGTGATAAAAGAAAAAACACCAGATTAGTATAACTGATTGAAAGAGGGAGTAAACTTCGTGTGATAGCCCTGTGACAGAAGACATGGTTAGGGTCACAGCCTGCTTTTAAGCTTCCTGAAAGGTGGGAGCAGCTGGGGCTATAGAACCTATACAGAGACTCCTTACTGTCAGAGTCTTCTTGGGACAGGTAGGCCTGGTGCAGGACCCTTTTGTTCCTTAAAACCCTGCTTTGGCTCCTCTTTGTTTGGGGAATAGCAGAAGAGTCAGCTGCGGAAGAATCAACTGAGAAAGTGTAATGCAGACCACAGTAAGAAGCAGCCCAAGGCTACAGTATTGGGCTTGAATAAACAGACCCCCCCCCCCCGCTTCATGCAGGGTCTTGGACTAGAACCCAGGATGGACGATGCGCCTGGGTTCTCCTACTGGCTCACCTAAGGTCAAGGTGTGAAGACCCCAGAGCCAAGAGCTGGCAGCCCCCCAAAACCTGAAATTTGGCTGAATCTCCTGTATGACACTGCCAGACTGCTGGATTGGTTTCCTTGGAAGGGATAGAACTAAAAAGGACCTGGCTAGAGAGCCAGGTCACAGGAAGAAGCAGACCATCACGTGGACAGGGGTGTCAAAGTAGGAGCAGAGCCTGTACACCATGCCCAATCATGAGGGGACATGACTGTGATGAGTAAACTCTTCCATAACGACACGTACAATTTTATACAAACTCATCACTAACTTGTGTATAAAACATAGCTAACAATTGCATCTCAAACATAAAATGAACATGCACAGCAGTCAGTGCTGGCCCTGGAATTCAAAGGGGAAATGTTATTTCCTCGCTATAGAACTCAACAATCTCTGAAAAATGTTTGGGCTTCTTTACTGAATTAAAGGTTACCTTAGGAGTATTTTAAAATCTCATTTGGTATTTTTTTTTTTTTTATAAAGATCCAATCTAGTGTTTTCAGAGGTGGTGGTCCAGGAAGATTTCAATATTCATATCGTGAAGGCCTCAGACATGAAACCATCAATGTTTGTTTCCTCACTTGCCTTCATTGGTTTAGACCTGTGGTTTTCAAACTACAGGTTGGGACCCAGTACTGGACTGCAAACCCTCAGGTAGTGGGTAGCGGCATCCCTTGCCACCATTGCTGAAAGACTGGAATGCATTGCTGAAAGATGTAATTGTTGGGTTGTGGGCATAAATGATTTTTTTCAACTGTGTCCAAAGGAAAAAAGTTTGAAAACCCACTGCTCTACAAGGTATTTAAGTCATCTTAACTATGTCACTGAAGTGAGGATTAATTCATACCCCTGAGCAATTTAGTTATGCCAGCCTAATTTTCTCATGTAGGGGATTTGCTCAGTCCTCATTAAGTCATAAAACCTGCCATGACTTACAATCTGGGCCACAACACTTGAAGGAGAACCGTTCAGAAGGACTTCTGTGTACATATGGAGCCCCTCTGGAGTTCACTCATGTCCTTTTGCAAGAACAGGCTCTACTTAAGATAAGACCCAACAAGCAAGTGTAAAGGACTTTGAAAAGGGTAAGGATAATGAGATTACAGTGATATATGAATTTGCACTTACACAGTCCAGTGGTGTGCACAGCCTGAATGCAGACTTAGCAAGCAAGTTTGCAAAGGAAGCTTTCAGCCATTATAAAATCAGATGAATTATCTAGAGTCAATATTTCTGTAAACAGTCAGATTAAATAAATTAGCCCTAAGTGCAGTGCTTGATTTGTGCATGGGCTTGCCAGAGCTGAGCCCAGCACCTCTAGGTTTGGCAGTTCATGGCTCTGGCATTTCTGGGCTGGCTGCATCAGTTATGAATGTTAAAAAAAAAAAATTGCTTGAGCCCCAACACCTTCTTCATTACAAATTAAGCACTGTCTAAATGGGTTTTCTTTTCTTCCTTTCCTCATCCCTTGCATATGGGAGCTCTCACAGAGACATTTTGAAGCCACCTCTATAGGGCAGAGAGCATAATTCCCTCTAAGTAATATTAAAGAACGCTAGATTTAGGACCTAATTATAGTTCCTGCTTACAGTTTTCTGCAAGACAGTTCCACCGGTAGGTGAAGAGAGTTTGAATCTTCCCTACTTCAGGATTCTGAGCAATGGTGCCTCATGCGAGCAATCAGGTCTCCAGACATTGGTCTGCGGGTGGGAGAAGGCATTGAAATTCTGTAAGGAAGGTCTCAAACAGCTGGTTCTTGTTGTGAATTTACACTTCTCTGTGCTGCAAAAGATGAAGCATGCTGTCCCCTGGCTTTCTGCCCCTCTTCCCATTCAGCAAAACTGCATCATTTTGATTGCCCACTGAGCCCTATGCACCTATAAAAGAAGAATAGGATTGAGCCCTTGGTCAAGTAAGGAAGTCTGTGGGAATTGTGATTGCACAGAAAATACAGAATTAGTACATTATAATGCAAAGACAATACACACCCATGAGAAAAAAAACAAACCAAAAAAAAAAAAATCTTTTCAATACTTTCCTCTCAAGGGGTGTATATTTTAGTATCTCCTTTCTTTTGCCGACAAAGCTCCATGCCCATATTTAGGAGTTTAGAATTTAGTTTATAGATTTTGCTCTATTTCTCTTCCATTTATATTACAGAAATTGTCATGAAAACTGGTTCTTTCTTGTCTAGCGTCCCTTTGATTCTTTCATTTTAGAATTCATTGAAGTCAGCATTACATTTGTGACATCGTGGTCAGTTGCTTTGCAAGGAAATGTAGCAATTCCAAATGAAGAAGAAGCAGTATGAGCACACTGAATCTTATGAAAGAAAATTGCGACACAATTGACCCCAAGCATTAAACAGAGGGAAAAAAAGAAATGGCCAAAAACATAAAATGGGCAGAACTACTTCTAAATACAATTTATTTCTCATTTTCCATTTACTGTCAACAGCTCTTTTAAAACAGCAGAGCACTGATAAATATATTCATAGTGAGATTATATTAAATGTATCTGTTTCACACTGAAATTCCTAAACTTATTGCAATACAATGTTTTCTTTAAGTTAAGTTATGGTTAATATTGAAATGATTAGGGCATTTTGACTCAGAAGCATTGTTAATCTGAGTTCTTCTATACTATACATAATATTAAAATTTAAAAATTCCATGAGTGATATTAAATATTTATCTTCCAGACATTAATAAAGTAAAGCTGTCACCTCAACAAGCCCTTGCCCTTCCCCAGGCTCCTCATATCAGTTATTTCCCCAGGATACAAATCTGAGAACATTATACTTTATTTTCAAAGTCTCAGTCCAATAACTATCTGGAAGGGGTTGATTGTGAGGATTTGGGCCATACGGCCAATATCCAAGAGCAGAGCTCAGTGTGTACAAGAGGATGGAGCACAGACCACTTGGAGGGGACCACTTGTGCTATTCCCCAATAATACCACAAGGAGGTGCCCAGCAGGTGGGTTGAGTGCTGCCAACTGCCCTATATCCTGTTTATCCATCCAAGGATCACATTACTCCTTTTTGCCAAAGTTCAGTTGTTTCTTCATTACCAGTAAACCCCCGATTCTCTAAAGAATCGCAAATTGAAGAATGGTAATCACTTAGTGTTTACTCCAAACTTTTCAGGGATGAGAAATGATGGAGGGTGGAGTGTCCTGAGTTTCTGCACTCATAAGTAAGAAAAACATTGGAGTTCAAAGGGTAAAATTATGCAAATTAAAAACCACAAAATCATGAAATGGTGAATTGAAAAGATTTAATCAAAAATTTCCTTATAGCCGCTAGGCGGGAATTCGTGTAAGAGAGCCGCTGGGTGGGCGGGAGGGCAGCCGTGCGCGCGAGCTATCTAATCCACAGTCTTATGCACGGCATGGACATGGATTCAGCTGCTGCGCACGCATAGCTGTATCAGTTATATGCGCACGCAGGAGCTGCGTCCACGTCCCGCCGTGCATATATACAACTGTGGTTTAGTTATATAGATAACCCTAAATCCTTTTCAGAGCCACTGCTTTCTAAGATGAGAAATAGTCCCTCATTCTGTTGTTATGGCCTGTGTTCCTTGAACCATTTTGTCTGAATGGTTCCAGTTTATTAATTAATCCATATTGCTCTATGCGACTGCATAATTCTTATCACTATTTACCGCTAACAATCTTTTGTCATCAACTAATTTTTTTTCATCAGAAATGATTTTGTATTTCCTTTCAGTTCACTGATGAAAAGGTTGAAGAGTATCAGGCCTACTTCATCCTGGCAGAACCCCATTAGAAATACCTCCATTCAATAATGATTTCCCACTTACAACTAATTTGAGATGTTAATTAGTAAGTTCTTAACCCATTTAACATATGCTTTAATGATACTGTGTAGTGCTAATTTAATAAGAATTCCATGAAATTCTAAATGAACCCCTTCACAAAAGTCTAAATATACTACCTATGCTCAGTTACCTCTAAAATGAAATTTAGAATCTCATCAAAAAGAAAATTGTTTCTTTGACAAGATCTGTGTTCCATTAAACTATGCTGATTGGCATATTACAATCATTTAATTCTTTATTGACTGACTCCTATATCAAGTTTTCCATTCATTTGCCTTGTATTTATACCACACACACACAAACAAAACCCCTGTCCAAAAAAAAAAGTGCTCTTACTAATAAGTTCACACACATCCACACAAAATCTGCCATATAGATTTTTCTGGGAATATTTTTCAGTAAGTTATTCAGTAGTTAAAAACAAAACAAAAAAGCCCAACCCCCACCCTCACATATTTCCCAAGAGGCATAAACACAGTTAGTGAAGGTAGACTTTGATATATTCTGTTAGGCTATTTTGAAGTTAAGACATTAGATTTCCACTCTGTATGTTAACATCTTTCTACGGACAAGCCAATATGTTAAGCTTTGGAACATCTTGCTAGCTAGTTTTCTCTAGCTACATTTTTTGTTTGCATGCATGCACTGGGAGTTGTTTGAAACACAGGCAGGTAGATGGCTTTAAGGCAGCCGTGCTTTTCAGGAGATGAAATAAGTATTGTTTATCTGTTAGCTTCCTGGAAATATGAACAATAAGTTCTAAAGGAAGCTATAAACTCAGGACACAGTGAGTGAGTCTAGATAGGAAACTGCTGCATGAACTTTGCATATATTGGCTGGCTGTCTTACTTGATCTTTGGAACTGCTTAACACATCCAGAAAATATCACAATTTTTTACCCCTGTTCAGGAAAGCACTTAAGTACACACTTAAATCCCATTGATTTGGGTGACATTAAATGTTTTCCTCAATAGGGATATTTTCCTGAATTAGGGTATTTCTCAGTGTGTTTTTGGCACATTTATACACAGCATGACTTATAATCAGAGCTAATCACAAAGAGGCAAAACCGTTTTGCAGGTAATTTTGCAACTGTTTGCATTTCGGAGTTTGCAATGGATCCATTTTATGGCTTTGTGCAGACATTTCTGCAGCATTTTTATCAATACCTTTCATCAACATTTTTATTTCAATGGTGATTGAATATTTTTGTTATCCAAAACCTACTTTCTCTCTGCCACTCTCATTTTCTGTATAGCTGACAGCCTGGCCTCTAGCATGAATTAAAGCAGTCTTAGGGCTTCTCAAACTTCTTCCACTCAGCTGCTCATGACCCCCTGAGAGCCATCTGGAAAATGGGGCTAACTGCACCATAGCACGCTCCTCCCACCCCTCCTCTCTTCCCTGACATAAACCAGCAGTAAGAGGTGAGAAAGGTGAGGTCTGAGAGTTGTTGTGGCAGCTGCACACCAACCATAGAATCCAAAGGATACATCATATCCAGTCCTTTCGTAATCTGTTTGTCTTCAGAATGGAACTGAGGCCCTGATTCAGAAATAAGACTTTCTTAGGGCTAGTCTAAACTTAAGTTACAGCCGCACAGATGTATTGGTACCGTTGTACCATTGTAAGACCATTTGTGTAGCAGCATTATGTCAACAGAAGAGCACTTTCCCTCCAATATAACAAAAATTCCTAAATAAGTGGCAATAGCTAGGTCAGCCAGAAAGTGTCTCCCACTTATGCGGGCAAAACTTATGTCACTCCAGGGTGTGTGTTCTTATCACATCCCTGAGTGACAAAAGTTTTGCTGGCATATATGAAAGTGGTGACAAGGCCTTATTAGCAACTTAGCTCTGAGAGCATTATCTCTACAAAGAGAAAACCTATGGGGTTAACAAATGCAGAATAACCACCTAATGTATTTATTTATTGCTTGCTTCTGTTTTTGATACCTCATTACATGCTCCTCATCGCTTAGCAACAAATGCTGTTCCGCCAAAAGTCAATTACTCAGGGATGGCCACTACACCAACTTAATTTAGTATTTCAAAATGGCAAAGGAATAAGGGAGAGGGAGAGGAGGAGAAAAACAGATGAATAAGTACATAATTAGAAAGGGTCTTTTTAAAATAAAACTTAACAAAACCCCATTAATCAGAAGCAGTACATTTTATTTTTATTTCTAATTTGTGGAAAATAGAGTAAGAGCCCAGAGCAAAAGTCAGCACTGACTATTTTAACTTTATGGTGCAGCTTTTCTTTTTAAGGATATGCCATATGCAAAATATAATGGAAGATAGGTACTACACATGATTCTGTGATTTACCAAAATGCTCTAGTACAAGTTATAGTACTCTGATCTAATGTGATGCCTTTTAACATGTCTACCACACTAAGCAATAAACAGGATTTGGATTAAATCCAGCTACCGTGATGGCTTGTTATGATATACTGTGGCTTCAAATGGCAAGGACAGAAACAGGAGATGTATAAACTGTAATAACTATAAAAGTTTTAATTAGGCTACTGACATTTAGAAAGCAGACAGTGCAAATACCTGTAAGTGACATGCATTGTTTAAAAAAAAATCTCAACATCATATTCAGGTGCCATCTCATAGTGTTGTTAGTTCGGTAACTTCATAAAGTTTAGGAAACGCTCTCTATAAAGAACATTTATTCCTCAAATATTTTCTGGAAACCATATAAAAATGAGTCTTTTGATACTAACCTCTTTCACAAGTACAGCTTTAATTTTGTTCCAATAAAAGAATTAAAAATAAAGTTGTGTGCAGCGACAGAACTGTTTGTTCACAGGTTTGAAGTTGACAGTGACTTTTGTTGTTTAAGGCTCACATAAATTTTGCTCTTGTCTGAAAATTGGCATCAAAGCTACCACTTGTGGGAGGCCCAGTGCAATTTGAGTTGCTTGACAAATGATTTCGAGGCCTAGCACAGCTTAAGTTGCCTGTTTGATCATTCTGGCTTCTGCAGCTTGACATCTTCTGGCTGGCAGAGACAAATATGATCACTGAGTAACCTTGTAGATGTCTCAGTTTCTGTATACCATGGCACATAAGACAAAAACATTGCATGTATGCTTGCAGCTTTACATAGATAATGGTGATGGGAACAAGCTATCCTTGATCATCTGGGGGTACACTTTCATATTGCCAAGGGGCATATTTTCATACCACCCCTCTTATCACCAGATGCTGATTTGATGACCCCAATGATCATGGTGAGAATGGAATGTAATTAAGTATAAGAACCAAATGTGGGTAATTAGCATATGTAATAACTAGTAGAGAAGTAATTAGGTGAAAGCTGTGTATATAAGGGTATAAAAAAAATCACCACTTAAAGGAGCATGTTCCATCAACACCTGATTCTGCAGGAGGTGCTGTTGGTCAGACCAGAGGACTTCCTGGCAGAGTCCCTGAAGAAAACTGTTCCTGTGTACAGCCTCTGAGTGACTGCTTAGCTCTCAGGGCTTAATAAGTAGGATAAATTGTAGTTAATTTTAGGCTTTGTTTTTGACTAGTATATTTATAGAAAACCTTGCTCATAAACCTTATTGATTTGCAAATCAGAGGTACTGTGTCTCACTGGTATCCACACTGATCTCTAAATGTCCAGTATCAACTCCACTTAGAGGGACGTGTTTGTCTTAACTGGAAAAAATACATTTGGTCTCCTATCTGAATTTATCAAACATGAACATTTAAGTTTTCCAGTGTGCACTCAAGTCAATGGAAAGACTCTCAATCACTTCAGGATGCTGGATTCCAAATGGTCTTAAGTTAAACAGGCAAACTTGACATAGGAGACTGCACTGCTGAGATGATCGGTAATGGGATAGGGCAGTGGTTCCCAATCTTCTCGCTGCTGTGGCACCCCACCATATAGTTGCCAAATGAACTCATGAATATTCATGAGCCAATCCAGAACTCTTCAAGTAGCTTTTCAAAAATTCCATGGCACACCTGCTCAGGCCTGACAGCACACCTGTGTACCGTGGCACACAGGTTGGGAAATGCTGGATAGGGGACCATTATATCATTGTCTCAGAGTAGTACAGCTTAGTACTGCTGACCCAAATCATTATTGACCCAAAATAGTTGAGGTTGTGTGAACTGATTTGGTAGTTTCAGTCCAGATCTTGAATCAATGTCCAAATGACAAAATAAATTACTTGATAATAAACCGAAACTGATACAAATACTTACTATTACAGCTATTAATATATTTGCATCAATTATTTCATGTATGTATTAAACTTTAGCAAAATGACGTCAAAGTTCAAGACAAATGCACCTGTATTCCCCTACAACAAAGTTACCCACTCCTAGGCCTCTGGTTCTCCTGGCCGTAATCTTTTAGGTGGAAATACATGTCTATCCCTTTTGACTGGGGTATCTCCAGGCTGCACAGTACCCTGCCTTCACTGCTTTATTCCCAGGTTGCCCAAGCACCCTGTTTGCTTCCTCTTTAGAGAGGGATAACAGGTATAATTGCTACAGATATAAATACCAAACAGTACTTCCTATTAAGGTAAAAGAACTACAGAGAAAATATATTAAAAGAACATGCAGGCAGGTTAATACACTATCAGGCTTCACCCCAATCCTAGACAGAGATATCAAAGTATGTAATGAATTTACTAGTAGTAACTCCATTTTCCAGATGGGAATCTGAGCTGGAGAAGAGTAACTCTCGTTACTTCCAGTTCTGTTCTTTAACCACAAGACTATCTATATGAATGCCATACATCATTTGGCTTTTCTTTCTATAATTGGGACAAACTTTCCACTAAGTAGTGGCATGAACTCATGGGCAAAATTCTGTTCCCAGAAGGCACAAAGCCTGAGCTCATTTCAGAAAACCTATGAGTTTAGAATAAACAAAAATGAGAGTATTTTGTTTGCCTACACCTACTTATAAGCAAGAATAATATAGGAGTAACAGGATTGCTCTTAATAGAAATTACAAAACTCTCACCCTAATTTGAGAGGCTTCTTATATAGATATGTTAGCAAAGCATGGTGATTAGGTCTGGTTAAAATATGCCTGTCAAACTTGTTCAGCTGGATTTTCTTAAAACAAATTTCATTTAGGCAAAAGTATCTGTCTGCAGAAATTTTAAAAAAATATTTAAATCTTTTTAAAGAAGATCTCCAAACCCGCAATACATGCCACTGGGGTGCCTCCGGGGGGTTGTAATTTGGGTGCCTCATGTCCCCATTCTCCTAGAATGGCCAGACTTCCCAGCCATTCTTTCTCCATGAGGTACCATGGTTATGCAAATCCTACAATGCATCTCTTTTCTTTTCACCAAGGTCAGACAGTAGTGCATCATAGGAGATGTTGCCCAATCAAAAAGCCTGGCTCTTAACGGAGAATGGGAACTTTAGGTGCTTGAACTGTACCTCTGGCACTATTCCACTCTGGCATTATTCCTAAATGGAAATATTTTGTCCCAGAACCAAGAATACCAAAATAAATTGGTTTTCCATTTTTTACTGAAAAGTCAATTTTCCATGGAAAACAATCCATTTTCCAATGAGTTCTAGCAATCATTTACAGCAATAGAGTTATTGCAGGATTTTGAAAGAAACTCTTCCTTCCAGTCAACTGAGATTATAAAGGATAAAAGATATTGTCCAGGGATTATTTCAAATTCAGAATGTGAGCTGTCACGACCGTAATGATGCAAGTTAAGTTCTCATTTCTGAGAATTATAGAAGTGCTACAAATTTGCTTTCATTGTGTGTTATTATATGAGGCGGCCAACCACACTTATTCTTCTGTGACTGTGGCTTTCATTCTTTCTGCTGCCGGAAAAATTATTACAAACAGCTGAAAGAAAGGAAAGAAGAAATGGATTTAGATAGCCAATATCACAGGGGATCATTTCTAAATTACATTTTTAGACTGCCATTACAATGTGAAATATTTCACATTTCCAGTTGATGACTTTTATAAGTTCAACTGTTTGGTTTGAGTATTTTTCCTGAAACAATCGAAAGCCCACTCCAGTCAAGGAAAAAAAAAAAAGATTTTGGTGAGGTTTGTTATCAGACCCTTGAAGAACTATGTTACTACTGGCACTAAGTAAAGAAATTTTGGGTTCTAAGTTATCTGAGAGCAATCAGCTGCTAGTATTCAATATTCTTTCTTTTTAATAGAAGTTTTGTCAGTGAGTTTTCATTGGATATATAGCTCACATGGTATGTTTCTGTTTCTTTGATTAGATCAGCTAACCTCTTAGAATAAGGCATGTAGTGTAAATATTCATGTTTACAAGTTCTAAATTCAGTCTGTGAATATTCTCCAATGTTTGCTTAAAACTATTTTTGCAGGCATTCCTGCCATTAAACACATTTGTTTGAAGACTTACAGAAAGCAAACGGAAAAGACATGAACACAGTCAAAGTGAATTTGTTTTCAGTGAATATTTGTAGGAACTTATTGCAGCATTCACACAGCCTCACTATTCTTTTGTGACCATGCTATCTGATCAAGCCAACTGGTTAAATTACTAGAGACAGCCATGGCAGAGCCTTGAGGAGCAGGAAACTGGTGTCAGCTAGTATCAATAATGCTATCTCTGAGCAATGTTTACTGATAAATTTAGAAAGGAAAGGAAAGTGAGAAGAAAAAGCAAGGCAAAGCCAGGAACTGTGTGTTTAAAACCTTCTTGTTTTCCTTTACTACTTATTACTGTAACTACAGTAGAACCTCGATTATCCGGGTTAATGACCGGCGCCCGTGAGCCGGATAATCAAAAAGCCCGGATAATCGAAGCTCCTGCTGATAGCCAACCAGCTGGGGGAATCGGGTGGCTGCAGAAGCTCCAGCGGAGCTTCTGCAGCCACCCGAACCCCTCGACTGTGCTGGGGGGTCAGCTCGAATGGGAGCTGGTCCCCCAGCACAGTCCAGGGGTTCGGGTGGCCACAGGAGCTCCGAGGGAGATTCTGTGGCCACCCAATCCCCCAGCTCTCATCAGGAGCTGCGGCGTTAAGCCGCCGCAGCTCCTGCTGAGAGCCGAGCCCCGGGGCTGAGCTGGGGGGGGTCGGCTCGAATGGGAGCCTGTCCCCCAGCACAGTCCAGGGGTTCGGGTGGCCACAGGAGCTCCGAGGGAGCTTCTGTGGCCACCTGATCCCCCAGCTCTCATCAGGAGCTGCGGCGTTAAGCCGCCGCAGCTCCTGCTGAAAGCCGAGCCCTGGGGCTGAGGGAGCTTCTGCGGCCACCCGATCCCCCATGGTTCCGATCCCGGTTAACCGAATGTACGGTTAATTGAGGACCGGATAATCCAGGTTTCACTGTATTAGTTTTTACAACTTTTCAGCAAATCCATGGTACATAATTTTATAAAATGAATTATAACTCAACTGTCACAAACCCTGCTTTCTACCACATATTGTGGCTTTGTATAACCAAGACCCTATTGCATGGTCCCTGAACAGCAGAAGTCCCTGACTGCCAGTCCTTAAAAATGGCCAAGGCCCCATAACAAGCATACTGAGCCACACATGCCTTTAAAGGCCCATCACATTCTAAACCATGTACTCTCTAATGGAACGAATGAGCTACATGCCACACCTATCCAAAGAAATCCGTGGCTGGAGGAGCTTCAGGTTATCTAGTTTTCCCTCATGAAACCAGTGGAATTCTGGAGTCTGCTTGTTGGTGAAAAGGATCACTGAATGAATGGAGGTAGTGTTCAAAATGAGAACTCAAAGGCTAAGGATATTTAAGTGAATCTAGTTTTACTGGCAAAGAGGGTAACAGAATGCAGGTTAAGCTGAACAAATATAACTTTACTGAATCCTGTGGACTGCTCTGTTAATATGGCTGAGTGACTTCTAGCCTAACCACACATTCCCTGCTCTGATGGGCCCCATGGTAACAGTCCATCCAGGAAACCTGGTTCCCCTGACTCCAGTTCCATTGACTATGATATACTTTTCCTAGTTTACAAACATTTTTATATAAACAGAAAACATAACTAATGTGCAGACACCCAACATATGCCTCTTTGGACAGAGGATATCAGCACATTGCTAAGTGGAGCTTCATCTTTATCACAAACAACTGGTTACATAGTCTGAAGTAGTTTAGTGGGAGTGATCTGTCTCCCTGTCACATGTGCTAAGCCAGGAATCTCTGAGTGTGAAATGGCCAGGGGCACAGAGTGTGCATAAAGATTATATGACTCTTCTGACTCTGTCAGACTCTGAGTCTAGTTAGTGGCTCCCAACCTTTTCAGTAACATGGCACACTTCAATGAGACAAACAATCCCATGGGACACCTGCTTTTTTCAACTGAATTGATTGCTCATAAACATCACATTTACCATGGTTATGGTCTTATAGAGAGGTTGCAACATAGTGCATACAACAAGCTAAAGAAGAATCAAATGCATTAATGTTTTAAATCCACCTGAAAAACTACACATCATCTCAATTTTGCCCTTTGTCCACCTGCGTTTAGAATGTTCACATTTTAGAATCGAAAGACTGATACCTTGCTTTTAATTTGGTGATTAATTTTTGTGAGTTTTGAGTTGTAATTTTGGTTGGATAGCATACTGTTTAAGATAAAACAATGTTTGTTTTACATTACCTTTGTACATTACATTACCTTTGTACAAAATTTCATGGCACACTTGAACAGTTCTCATGGCACACCAATGTTCTGCAGCACACTAGTTGAAAACCACTGGGCTAGTTCACCAAAGAGTGTCGTGTGAGATCTCAAAAGTCAGTGTCACATTGACGAAGTGCATATGATGCAGTGGGTTGCAGCCCACTAAAGCTTATGTCTGAAGAAATTTCTTAGTCTTTAATTTCCAGAGGTGTAGCCGTGTTAGTCTGTGTACAGCAAAAACAACGAGAGTCCTGTGGTACCTTATAGACTAACAGATTTTCTTCGGCATAAGCTTTCGTGAGTTATAACCCACTTCATCAGATGCATCTGACAAAGCGGGTTATAGCCCACGAAAGCTTATGCTGAAGAAAATCTGTTAGGCCTTGTACACACTGCAAAGTTATTGCGCAATAAAGCCCTTTATCGCGCAATAACAAGCAGAGCGTACACACACAACTTACAGTTTTTCCGCGTTAAGACCCGTCTTGTTGCGCAAAATGTAAACCACCAAAACGAGCATGGTTGCTGCTAACGCGGAACAACTATTGCGCGACAGCCCGTGTGTGTACGCTTCTCACGCAATGGCAAACTTCCGGAAATGGCCCACAATTCCATTCACATCCCTTCTGCACTTCCGTCCGTTCTCTATTGCCGTGACGTCATTTTTCCCGACCTCCCCTTCTGTCCCGTGAATTTTTGAATTCCACACTCTCCCTTCTGCCTTGCTGTTCAGTGCTGCTGCCTCTGTGTGCTCCGCTCACAATGTCGTCACGGCGCAGCAAACGAGCTCCAGCCTGGACAACATCAGAGGTGATGGACTTGATAGGCATCTGGGGAGAGTCCGCCGTGCAGTCACAGTTACATGGCAGCCGGAGGAATTTCGATATTTTCGGAAAAATTTCTCAAGCGATGACTGAAAAGGGCTACGAGAGAGACACTCTGCAATGCCGGGCCAAGGTCAAGGAGCTGCGGATAACGTTCCACAGAGCCAGAGAGGCTAACTGGCGCTCTGGCTCTGCGCCAGCTATGTGCAGGTATTACAAGGAGTTGGAGGCGATTCTGGGTGGCGATCCCACAACCACCCCGATCTCTACCATGGACACTTCGGCGACAGCATCCCAAAATGTGAATGCAGCAGAAGGCGACGATGCAGTCGTCGATGAGGAAGCAGAGGATGAAGAAGACGAGGATGGTGACATCGGAGCTACCGACCTGGGGAGCCAGGAGTTATTCGCCACCCCGCCAGAGACAAGCTCCACGGATTCCTTTTCAACACCTTCCCTGGACTCGGCCGATGGCAGCTCTGGTGAGTAACGTTCGCAGTGCTCTCTATTCTAGCAGCTACAGCTTAGCGTGAACAGGAAAGTTATGCTTTGAGTTCCACTTTTCTGTGTCTTCTTTTCTGTGACTTAATGATGGGTCGTGGTATCACTGGCGTTACATAAAAACCGCATCAATGCATGCCTCGATTGCAAGGTAGTCGTTCCCTGTCAAGTCACTGAACGTGTACCCCAAGTAGCTCCAGATTCTTCTCCTGAAATTGGATGGTAGAGCGATCCTTTGCCCTCCCCCATTCAGGGACACTGTCCCTCTCATGCTCGCTAGCACTGCCGCGGGAAGCATTGCAACGCACAGCCCTGCAGCGTATGGTCCCGGCTGGAAGTCAGCCACATGCAGGAGATGCATTCTCGCTTGCAGAGGCACTCTTAGCAGTGTGATATCTGCTTGTATTGCAGCCATCTATGAGACAGGATCTGAACAAGCTGTGTCAATAGTCAACTGTCCCGTGGTCCAAGTCACAGCAACCCGTACCAAGCTTTGGTAAAGTTGTTTAAGCCCCCCAGTATGTCCTCGTTGGAGTTGCCAAGGAATGTGTAGGGAGAACATCCTTATTTTCACCAGAAAGTGGGGAGAACAATACTGGCATTCAAACTGTTTCATATCTGCACAGGAACGACCTTCGAGGGACCGTGTACAGCTGCTGCTGAGCGTCTACGAAAGATAAGGCGGAGGCCTCGCAGGAGCAAGGAAGATACATTCAAAGACCTCATGCAGTCCCAGGAGGCTTCTGCAATGGAGACAAGGCAATGGAGGAGGCAGTGCAGGCAGGACAAGAGGGAGAGCAGCGCCAGGAGGGAGAAGCAGAAGGATGCCCTAATAGACATTCTTCACGAGCAGACAAACCTCCTGAAGACTATGGTCGGTCTGCTCCAGGCTCGCCCACCCCCCCCTCAGCATCATCTGCCTTTCCCTCCACCCACACAACATTCCCCCCCCAAGCAGTTTTCAGAACACCATGGACACCCATGGTATAACGTTACCACCCACATATGTTGTTGAGTCCCGCACCTATACCCACCTTTAGTCCCCCCTCCCCTTACAACCAAGTTTCCATTACTGTTATATTAATAAAGTAGACACAGTTTTCAAATTTTATGTGACTGTCTTTATTATATTGTATAATAGTCCCCTGACGTCTGGTTTTGCACAAATACAAAAGAGAAAAAATGAATCCACTGATACTCTTACAGTTTCAGTGGTATACTACAGATAGCAAAAATTGTTATTAGAAGGTAGCCTTTTTACTCTACAATCCCGAAATGGTTCTTTATTGCCTCCCTTATGCGCACAGCCCTTAGCTGCGCCCCCCGGATACCCCTGGTGTCTGGTTGCTGGTAGGCAGATTCCAGACGTTCTGCCTCCATGGTCCACGAGTTATGAAATCTCTCCCCCCTGTTTTCACATAAATTGTGAAGAACACAGCACGCAGAAATGACCATGGGTATGTTGTCCTCATGTAGATCAAGCCTGCCGTACAGCGATCTCCAGCGTGCTTTTAAACGGCCAAAGGCACACTCCACAACCATTCTACACCTGCTTAACCGGTAATTGAACCGCTCCTTGGCAGGATCCAACTTCCCGGTAAAAGGCTTCATAAGCCATGGCATCAGCGGGTAGGCGGGGTCCCCAAGGATAACTATGGGCATCTCAACACCCTCTATTGTCACCTTCTTGTCTGGAAAGAAAGTGCCCGCATATAGCCTTCTGAATAGTCCAGAGTTTCTGAATATGCGGGCATCGTGCACCTTTCCAGACCAACCTGCATTTATGTCCGTAAAGCGACCACAGTGGTCCACCAGTGCCTGAAGAACCATAGAAAAGTACCCCTTCCGATTTATGTACTCAGAGGCGAGATGGTCGGGCGCGAGAATAGGGATGTGAGTCCCATCTATTGCACCCCCACAGTTTGGGAAGCCCAAGTCATTAAATCCATTGATGATCTCCCTCATGTTCCCCAGGGTCACCATCCTCCTTAGCAGAAGACGGTTGATGGCTCTGCACACTTGTGAAAGTGCAACTCCAACGGTCGAACGTCCGACCCCGAACTGGTTTGCGACCGAGCGGTAGCAGTCCGGAGTTGCCAGTTTCCATATGGCAATAGCCACACGCTTCTCCACGGAGATGGCGGATCTCATCCTCGTGTCCTTGCGCCGCAGGGCAGGGGCAAGCTCCAGGCAAAGTTCCATAAATGTGGCTTTCCGCATTCTAAAGTTCTGTAGCCACTGCTCATCATCCCACTAGTGAAGAACAATTCGGTTCCACCAGTCTGTGCTTGTCTGCCGGGACCAAACACGGCGGTTCAGGCTGTGCAGCTGGTCCGCGAAACTGATCAGAATATCAGTTCTCTTCTCAAGGCTGTCACTATCCGAAATGGAGTCGTCCGAGTCGTGCTCTGAGTCAGAGCCAAAGGCGTACTGCATCAGAATCTGTGCTGTGTTTACAATGCAGAACGCAGTATGCAAGATCACAGCTGAATCCATGTTGATTCTGAAAAGGCAGTTCCGGAAAACGGTTGCTTCAATTTGAAATTTGCGCTCGTTGCTATTGGCAACTGCTGGGTAGCATCCGTAGCAGAATGCACCATGGGAAATGAAATTGGGGACTGTGGGATAGGTACCCACAGTTCACTTTGTTTTTCTGGAGGACTGCGAAAAGAAGGGGGGGGGCCTTTGTTCCGTTACAGCCAGCCAAGTGTGTACGCGATCTCGCGCAACAACAGCAACGGGACATTTAATGCACTACAGGATTGTTGCGCGATAAAACTGGTAGTGTGTACATGGCCTTAGTCTATAAGGGTGCGTCTACACTTGTAAATTAAGTTGACTTAAGCTTGCCTAAATCGGCTTAATTTACTCTGCGTCTGCACTACATTTTCCTTAAGTTGACTTAAGCAAGCTGCTTAAGTCAACTTAAGGAAAATTAAGTTGACTTTACTAAACCTGGTTTAAAGCCGACTTTCTAAAGTCGACTTAAGCCAGTGTAGACCTGGAGTAGCCTTAAATCTACTTAGAGTCGACTTAGGGCTCTCCAGGACTTCCCCACTGCCCTCCCTGCCGGGGGGGAGAGCACAGAGGAGCCTGGCATGCCCCCCCAAGGGGCAGGGCAGAGCCCTGCCCACCCTGCCCCTATGCCCTGCCAGGGTCCCTGTCCCCCTTTGCTCCATTGTACCCAGGTACAATGGGGCAAAGGCTAAGCCCCCTGGCAACTGGCAAGGGGTGCCCCCCCCTGCCACTATGGACCTCTCCCAGGTCCACCTAGCCCCTAGAAGTCGACCTAGGTGTCCATTGTGGACGCTCTAGGTCGACTTTGTAAGTTCCCCCCTAAGTCGACTTAATTTTATAGTGTGGACATGCTAAGTTGACTTAACAAAGTTGACTTACAGTCGACTTTGTTAAATCGACTTAGCTAAAGTCAACCTAAATGTACAAGTGTAGACATAGCCTAAGGTGCCATAGGCCTTTTGTTGTTTTTGTTTTATACAGACTAACATGACTAACCCTCTGAAAGGTCACATTTGTCATCAATATTGTTGCTAAACATATGTACAGATTTTGTGTAAAGAATTATGTATATACACTGAAAATTATAAGGTCTGTGTCTAGCAGATGCTAGTAAAGGTGAAAAATGTTTCCTATTGAGCAAGAAAGTTTGTCTAGCTGGTTGTTTACATGTAAAGTAAGTGTTGTATAGTTCAGAGTGGGTCTCCTCCCACCAGTCTGAACTGAATACAAATGGAAGGTTGTAATAACTTAAAGGCGAGAAAATAACAGGAAGAAAAGAAACAGGGAGACTAGGTGGAGGATAAGGTGGAGAACCCCCTTGGGAAGTGCACATCATGACATTTTTTATATTATGAAGTAAGGACAACTGGTGTGCCCTCAGAATACAACTTCTCAGTATATTTTAAATGCTCCTCAGGGCCTTTATCTTCCGACCATCATGCCAGTGTCATTCTCTTGACTGCCTGTAGTTACTCGTCCTTTTCTGTAGCCTCTTTGATTTCCATCAGTTTTGCTCTTGAAATTAAGACACTGAATTCATTCATATGCTGCACTATAGCTTGAGCTTCTCCCAGCTCATTGATGGGTATATATGCCTTGCTAAGGGTGTCAACTAACACCAGTAATCATTTTGGACAGTATGACTATGTCTACACTTGTGAATTTAAGTTGACGTAGCATTTCCACACTCAAAATTTAAGTTGACTTAAAGGGGACCCTGCCAAATCGACCTAGAGCGTCCATACTGGACGCCTAGGTCAACTTATAGGGGCTAGGTGGACCTGGGACAGGTCCACAGTGGCAGGGGGGCACCCCTTGCCAAGTGCCAGGGGTCTCAGCCTTTGCCCCATTGTACCATTCCCCAGGATGGAACAGGTAGGCTCAGGGCCGGGGCATGTGCACGGGCCTGCCTGCCTGCCACACACGGCTGGGCCAGTAGGTGGCCGCGGCCGGGACGGGCTCCCAGGCTCGCACCCGCCGGCCGCCTGGACTTCCCAGCCCGGGGCCGGGGACAACTCTGCTCCACTGACGGCTTCGACCTCCTGGCACGGGGCTGGGATCGGCTTCTGGTGCCAGGGTCTGCTCTGCTCTGCCCTGCCAGCAGCCTCCCGGGGACGCGGTCGTATCCCCGCCGCCAGCGGCCTTGGCTTCTTTCTTTCTTCTTTCTTTTCTCAGCTTCTTTCTTTCCTTCTTTGCCTTCCTTTTTCTTCCTTTCTCTTCCTTTTTCTTTTCTTCCTTTCTCTTCCTTTTTCTTTTCTTCTTTCTTTGTCTTCCTTCTTTCCTCTTCCTTCCTGCCTCCTTCTTTCTTTTTTCTTCCTTTCTCTTCCTCCTTTTCTTCTTTGTCTTTCTTCCTCTTCTTCTTTCTTTTTCTCTTCTTTCCTTTTCTTTTTCTTCCTTCTTTCCTCTTCTTTCCTTCTCTTTCTTCCTTCTTTCCTCTTCTTTCCTTCTCTCTTTCCTTGCTTCCTTTCTTTCTCTTACTTCTTTTTTCTTTTTCTCTTCTTCCTTCTCTCTTTTTTCTTTCTCTTCCTTCCTTCCTTCTTTCTTTTTAAAAAAGCTTTTAAAAATCAATTTTAAATAAAAACCTTTCTAAAAATTAAATTTCAATTCAAAATTCATTCAAATTCAATTAATTAAACACAATTAATTAATTATATTTACAATCACTTTAACTTCAATTAATGCCTATAATTTCTGTCATGTGAGTTTACACAAAAATTTTATTCAGAAAAGGTTTTGCACATGGCTTGAAAATTTTGCACACAAGCCGCCAACCTTAGAGGGAACATTGATGACAACCACACATAGACAGAGGTTGGACAGAATTTATCATTCCTCTGAAGCACAGAATGTCTTCTACGTCCACTGGAATTGGCGTGTCTATAGGAACTTGATCTTGTTGGGATCATTTTTGGTCCATCTCCCATGAGCAGATGTCGAATGTATGTCATCTTAAACTGTTGGAGTTGCATTTTTTCTGGTTTTAGTTTTATGTTTTTGTTCCTGAATTGCTGCAGAAAAGCTTCTTTATCATTATTTCATTCAACTCTTATATCATTATGCCCTTCAGCTATACTGTGATTAACTCTAATTTTCACCCAAGCAGTCTTTTCAGTGTTTGGGAGAATCTTCTTTGGAACCTCTCTGGTACTAGGTATGGCCATTCACATCTCCCTCTGTAGTGACCTAATAGTTATCAGAATGCAGGACTATTCATCCAGGCTTATGTGCAAAGCTTGTTCCCCACACTGCAGAAGGAGAAGAATCTGACATTGGAGAGTTCTGGCAAGATGGAATCAACTGAGCAGTAGCTAGTGGAATCTTTTTAATGCCTAGTTCAGTGTCTTTTGTTCTGTGCAGGTGAGTAGAAAGCTATCAAATTTACTGTCTATTTTGGTCAATTTTACAGTCATGTGATTTTTAAAATAGTCAGTTTCATGGTTTCAGATGTCTGCATCTGAAATTTCATGATGTTGTAACAGTTGCGGTCTTGGCCCAAAAGGGGATTGTGGGAAGTCACAAAGCTGTTGTAGCAAGGCTGCAGGATTTCCAGGGAGCTTTTTGGAAAATGACCAGTCAGCAAATGTGAAAAATCAGGACAGGGGATGGGAAGTAATAAACGCCTATATAAGATAAAGGCCTGAATATCAGGACTGTCCCTATAAACTTGGGACATCTGGTCATCTGGCTTCCTGCAACTCATGGAGGTTTCTGGAGGAGGGTACAATCTCCCTCATGTTGCTTGAAGTGAGGCAGCTGAGGACTCCTAGTTGCTAGTCCTGGACAGGCTGGGAGGGGCAGGACTTCCTCTTCCCCTGCAAGACTGCTCTCAGGGCAGGGATGGGGTGGAGATCAGAAGTTCCATCTTCTTCAGCCCTGCCAGGACAAGCAGCTAAAGCCCAGTGCACACTAGGGGTATGTCTACACTAGCAAATTATGTCGACTTAAGGACCCTTAACCTGTTCAGTTTCTGTACTCATATCTTTTATTACCATAGTTGATTTAAATACATTTATCCTTTATCCATATTGGAAGCCTTGCCACAATGTTAATTAACAGCTGTGTTTTTATATTACATGCTTGGCATATGCTGTTAAATTTACAAATACCATGGCTTCCAATTACCTTGATCAGCATCCAAATGTGAATGAAAAGGTTGTGTATTTCTCAATGTCAAATATTCTTTTAAATGAAACAGCAGCAAGCTTAAGAAAAAGAACTCTGATACACAATGCTGCCTGAACTCTCTATTTATGGAGAAAACCTTTTCATTTTATCCTACACTCAACCACAATGGGCCATATTCTGCTTTCATGCAGAGCAGTGTAAATCCAGAATGCTCAGATAACTCTGATGGACGTATTTCTGATTTATAGTGATAAAACTGAGAGCAAATTTAGGTTCGTATTTGTAATTCCATTAACTTACTGCCGCTTTCCAGTAGTGCAAGTGAGAAGACAATTAGCCTCAGTTTATTTTTTTTTAAAACCTGTCTGATAAGAAATTAGATTATTACAATCACATGAGCTGCTGTTTACATTATGAGTAAATGCAGAGGAACTCCAATGACACCAGTTGAATTATTCCTCACTTGCATCCATGTAACTAACAGCAGATAAAAGCTCTTTTGATTTATTGGGCTCTTTAGTTCATGGGAAGATGGAGGATTCTTGCCCAATACACCACACTATCATTTGCAGTTTTTTATACATTAATACTTCCCCACCAGGGGCATGCATAAAGGAAGGCAAGTAAGGGAATGGCCCCACCAAGCAGCAAGGGCACAGAACTTCTTTGGCCCCCAGGACCAGGCTTGGAGCTGATTAGGGTGACAAGATATCCTGATTTTATCGGGACAGTCCTGATATTCAGGGTTTTTTCATATATAGGCACCTTTTACCCCCCCCCCCCCACCTCTTCCTAATATTTCACACTTATTATCTGGTCACCTTAGAGCTGACAAAGCTCTTAATTGCAGCATTGGGCAGCCAGATCCCTCTTCCAGGAGCCAGCATTATCTGGAGCTCACCCACCTTGCCCCTTTCTCTGCCTCTACGTATCAGCAGCTGTGGTGATAGGGAGTGACAACCCTCCTAATCAACAGTCGCAGGGCAGTGAGCAGAGCCTCTGGAGGTGAGACAGGCAAGGAAGTGGTCAGCAGTGGTGCAGAGGAGTGGGGAGGACAAGGTCCTCAGTAGGGTTGTGAGGGGGGAATGAGATCTTCTGGCCCCTGGGCTGTGGCGACATTATAGAATGGGCCCCTCCAAAAAGGGTCACATTTTTATTCCTGCATACACACCTGCTCCCCACAAACCTGCTCCAAAAATAACTTGCAGGGAACAAAGTGGAAGTTCCAATAGTTTAAAAAGGGGAGGATTGTTTTTTGAACATCCAGCAGAGAATGGGTAAAGCTATTGTTGTGGGTCTTGCAGAAGAGTCCATGGGTTCTGAGATACCTACTACAGCTCAATTAAGAAGGCATGTCATAGCTGCTGTCCTCAACAGAAAGGACAGTTTGAAACGAAAGAATCTCACCTGTGGAAAAGCATGAGAAGTACAAGTGTTGCATCCTCAGTATAGAAAGCCAGTGATGTTACTGAATACTTCTGTTGTCCTGCTCCCTCCTTCTCTTCCTGTATTGAATTTTTGAGTCACATATGAAAAAAATGTGGGGCCAAATTCACCAATTGGCATTAAGAAAAACATCCCCATTTGCTTATGAAGTTGTACTTGTTTCCACTAGTGGTGAATTTTCTCGTGTGGGAATAGGTAGAGATAAGGGGTGGCAAATTTTTCATCAGATTGGATGCAGAAGATACAAATAGTAACCACCACCCCCAGCCTAGACTTCTGGAAATTTGATTCTGTTTCCCTGAATGTTTCTTAACTTCCACCTTGCAAAAGGGTTTCCTTCCTATACTTCAGTGTGATGAGGTACTTATCCTATTACAGCCTTATCCAGTTGGCCACGAGATTGCATCTCTTCTTTTTGAAAGTGGATCTAACTAGAGTCATCCTTGTCTTCATCATCTGAAGGCTACCTGAGGCCATTCCAATCATTTCAGCTTCTGAAGAGGACAGATGTTTGTCACTTAAGTAGAGCAGAAGAAACAACAACTGAGTTCCTTGTTTTGAAGTGGCTACGTATTTGATTGGTGAAACTGAAAGCCCTAAATAGTTATATCTTAGACTTTCACTGTTTTCCTAATGGTGGACCACAAAGGATTCAGAGGGAGGATATTGTAAATGGCAGGTCAAGCTAAAAAAATGCATCTGTTTCAATGTTCCACTAAAAAGTTTTGGGGTTCCCTGCTTTAGAACCAACAGGTTGGGATTCCCATTTAATTATGTGACGTATGGCCAGACATTAGTGGCATAAATGCACATAAGTAAATCATTAGCTGACTTTTTAGACAAAATTTCCATCCCATATTCTTCCTTCCTTTTTTGCACTTTGATTCATTTAACCACTGGCAGTTCTTGCATTCAAATGTATTACGACAGCATTTGCTACCTCCTTGTTTATCTAGTGGTAACAGGCGCCATACAGCTGTCTCATATTGGTATCAGCTCACAAGAATTTCTGAGAGAGGAGAGAATGGAAGAGTGAATCTCTGTACATGGGAGTTCCATGACTAAATCACAGAGATAGAGGGAGACTAGACAATTGAGGCCCTGGATAACATTGTGGAACTTATTTGGGAATTCTATTTAAATAATGTGATTGCAAAGTGTGCTTTTTCCAGTACCAGAAAGTCTGACTCATGCTTCGTTGCTGGTTCATGAATAATAGGCTACAGATGAATAGTTTATAAAACATGCAAAATAAAGATTGAGAATAACATGTGCTCAACGTCTCCGCTACATCAAAAGCATGCAGGGGCATTACTCCAGTAGCACACAGCATGGTTCAATGGGCTTGAGATCGTGTGGACTCTTATTTCTTCCTTCTTCAGCAGCTTAGGGGGGAAAAAGGCTACTCAAAAGCCTGCTGTGCCCATTCATGGTTTAATGTGCTGATTTGAAAGCATCATTTGACCTCAGTAGTATGTGGCAGTAATGGCACAGGCTTTCAATGGAAATGCCTTGGTATTAAAGCAGCTTCACCATCCCAGGCTTGAAAGCAGGCTAGCTGATGTGTTTTTTTTTTCTACCAAACTATTTCAAACACAGTGGAAAACTTTAGAAAGGGTATTTGTAATTGTTTATGCTATAGTAAACCTACAACTTTTTCAGAAGAACCCAATTCATACACAGTCAATCAGTCGGAGGGATTCTACAATGCATTTCAGTGCAGTGGATTTTAAAGTGCATGTTCTGGCTTGCATCACACACAGCCCAGCGAAGGGGAGAAAAAAAGACCTTTTGACTTATAAACAAGATAGACAAGTTTTATTATACCTTTTGGAGGCCTGAAAGTAGCCTAGCTTTATGTTTAATAGCTGGGGTGTTGGTAGTTGTGAACTTTGAGGGGACAAACCCCATAATCAATATGGATTTCTGCTTCCCTCTGGTTTCAGTGATTAATGAGCCTCATATAATGTCTATCTGAAATTTTCTTGTTCCTCAAAAAAATGACTTAACAGCCAGAGGAAAATGGCTGTGATGTGGATGTTTCTTGAACTGCCACTTTCCCTCCCTTTTTCCACCTCTGAAAAAGTAGTTTTGAAAACCAGTACAGCTGGCTTTTCCACTACAGACCATATTTCTCCTTGTGCCTCTCCCACTTCTTATAAGATTCATGCCAGTTTGTGTCTTCATGCTTAACTGTGTATTCACTTCATTAAAAACAAAGTGTGATGATTCTTAATTAAAACATGCATTGCAAGTCAGCACGCATAAGTTCTAGTCCCTACAATGCCACAGACGTCTTGTGTGTGATCTTGGGTAAGTCCCTTAACCCTTTCCTGGGTTCTTATCTGTCAAATGTGGAGAATACTGACAAAACATCAGCACTCCCCAGCTTCTTTTCAGCTTTGAGGGTGGGAATCTATAGAAGATGGGGAGGGAGCTGAAAGGGAATAAGAAAAATACGTATTGGGTGAAGCTAGAGCTCAGAGGTGAGGGAAAGGCAACAGCGGAGAAGCAAGATAGCCCAGAAGCATGGCTGTAATGCTAAAGTGTTGTTACTGTCATCAGCTGCACTTGCAGCTGGCAGCATTGTGTAGAGAGAAGAGATTGATGGTTACCTAACACCAACCCCATGCCCAGAAGACCCTTTGGAGCGGAATGGTGTGGTGTATTGAAAATTGTGTTATAATTGTAAGCTGTTGTTTTAAACATGATGCCTTTTTTCCTGACCTTGGCTCCTGGTTGCCGTAGGGATGTATACATTCTAATTGAACATAGGATGATCACATAAGTGTGAAAAAGCAGGATGGGGATGAAAAGGTAATAAGTGCTTTTGTAAGAAAAAAGGCTTGAATAGCAGGACTGTCCCTATAAAACTAGGACATCTGGTCACCCTAATCAAGAAGCAATCTATCTGCAAAAAGAGCTTGCCTGGAGCAAGGTGGGTTGAACTGTGCTTCTCTGCTTTAGGGAGCAGCCTGCTTTTTGTCGGTCTCTTTGGCCCTTGTGCATTAAAATTGTGGGTTTTAAGACAAAGTAGTGTTACAGTGCAGTCTTCCAGAAAAAGTATTTTATAGTTTTATTTAACTTCTGCTTGTATACTGTGAACATACCAAATGTCCTATCTGCATCCCAGTGGATGCTGATGATAGGACAAAAAGAAAACGATATATGCAGAAAAACAGATCCCCTATCTTAGCTTAATGTGAAGTGGAAGAACCCTCATGATTTGGATGAAGATGGGAGAGGAAGCATGGGCAGTGAAGAGCTTTTCTGGAGTTTCAGGTGCAAGCTGACAGCCAATCTCTAGGAATACTTTGGACTATGGATGGATTAAAGCAGGGTGGCCTGCTTCTATGACCCCAACCTATCCACTGGTTGCAGTGGTGGGGATGGCAGGGAAGTCAGCTCAGTCACGCTCTTGGTTAGGGTGCTGATGAGCCTATGACCACTCCTCTCTTAGGCTATGTCTACACTTGTAATTTTAAGTCGACTTAGTTAAGTCGACTTAGTGCAGCTACACTTAAAATTAAAGTCGATTTAAAGGGGAACTTACAAAGTCAACCTAGAGCGTCCACACTGGATGCCTAGGTCGACTTCTAGGGGTTAGGAGGACCTTGGGCAGGTCCATGGTGGCAGGGGGGCACCCCTTGTGTACAATGAGGCAAAGGGGGACAGGGACCCTGGCAGGGCATGTGGGCAGGGTGTGGCGCTGTCTGGATTTAGGGAAGCATTTATGATATTTTCTATTCATATCTCATAAATGCTATAATCCATAGGAGCTACGTCATGTTTGGTATCAATAGAAAGGTAGTAATTTGCTGGGAATGATTATATAGTTTATGTCTAGGAATTGTATTTGTATTAGAAGTTAGGAATTTGGTGTTATATCTATACTTTAAATTGTGTCATTCTGGTGAAATGCCCTAGACAAGAGGCTGTCAACAACCATTGTCTCCTTAATGGCTCATCAGGTTTCTCCCTGGGCCCATTGTAGGTGGGAGCTTCCTTAACATTAAGGACACAATGGTTTTAGAGACTCCCACTACAATGGGCCCAGGGAGAAACCTGATGAGCCATTAAGGAGACAATGGTTGTTGACAGCCTCTTGTCTAGGGCATTTCACCAGAATGACACAATTTAAAGTATAGATATAACACCAAATTCCTAACTAACTAACTTCTAAGACAGAGCATAGGCTCTCTTCTTTCTGACATTTAAATGCCTTTTTTCATGCAACAGGAAGGCATCATTCTTTGAATACCGACTCTAGAGGGATGCAAAACCACCCAGTTCTTGAGTGCATGATTGGTATTATTTCATTCCACTTTTTTCTGTAAAGCATCAGTGCAATTTAGAGGAAGTATTCAAATTTCTTTTTTGTTTATGGGCTTTGCTCATGTGAAGGATATGAGAGCAGCCCAGCAAACTTTAACAGATATACTGTAACAGTTCCTAATTCAACTTATTTTTCTTGGAGAACCCAAGTATAAGCAGCTCCCATCAAACAACGTCAATATGGGACAATTTCAGAACCAGGCCTGAAACTAACATGGGTTATCCAGTATGCATTTATCCAGGGAAAGCTTTTACAGTCCTGCAAAGGCATTCAGAAAACGAAGTACTGACTGTGGCTATTGCTCCCATGGTGATTTCCTATAGTGTGTCCTTTTCAGGTCCTGTTCATACTGTACAGTATTTTAAAACCAACAAAAGGCAAACAAAATGCTTCCCTGCCTATTATTTCTGAAGCTCTAACAAAATGGGTATTTGAGTTTATGGCATACAGTAAATGAAATAAATCTTATGGCCCATAATAAAATAAAGCACCGCTACAGACGAATGTACATAGACCATCTGGGAGTTGTCACAGCTGAAAAGAAGGACTGTGGCTTGCAAACTCTGCATTAGTGTCAAACAAGTATAACTGTGCTCATGCTGTTAATTCACTTTACAGACTGTAAGGGGTGACCTGTCACTGACTTCTTAGTCCACTGGAAATGTAACTCTAGGAATGCTTATGCTTTGCAAGAAGGTTGTTCTGTCTTGCCTCCAATTCAATGTCTACTAGCAGCTCAATTCTGTCAGCTCCATCAGTCACAGCACAATCATGTAGGTTAACAGACCAGGCATTTCCATGAAAACACTGTGCTTACACTGTCCTTTTCACTCCCTCCCTTTGGTCTCTGAGTATGGGGTTTTACATATTGTTTGGTGTAGTATTTAAGGATCTGACTATTTGCTGCCTCAATAACTGATGCAATGGGCTACTGAGAAGCAGAAACTGAAATTTAAGAGCCAAAAGTTATTTTTAATTTTGTCTAAGGGGAGCTCATATTTCATCTAAAAGAAAACATAAAAATGGGTGCAAAAAGAACTAGTGAATATTCATCTCTTTTACTTCTGGTAGTTTTAAGTGCTGCATTTGTTTGCGCATTTGTATATTTACACTGCAAGTGCTACCCAGAAAGGTGGAAAGACTACTATCTTGCTCTGAAGAGAAAACAATTCGTAGTAACTGGCAGTGATTCTGGCTACAGCCCTGGAAGAAATCCAGCAAAGTATGGACACCTTACTGGGAAAGATACAGGTGCGTAACTTGCACCAGTTTTGGTTCAACTAGTTGTACTGTATTTGTCTGATGCCACTGTTTTCATGGGTGTAACCACTGGAGACATTCAGAGAAGCTGCTGATTTGCCATGTGACTGATGTACTTTTAGGGTGGGTTGGAATATTACTTTTTATTGGCATTGCAGACTTTACAAAATCTCCCAGGTTATAAAAATCAAAGCACAATATTTGTCCGAATTATTATCTCACTGTAATACTGAAGAAAGGCATTCTGGAAAAATCAATAATTGTGAAATTTAAAATGTGCCTTCAGTTTAGCTGAAGACATGTGATTGTGACTAGCTCTGTAACCCAAGAGGAAGGAAGGAGGAAGGATACAAGATAGGAAACTATACAAAGAACAATCACAATACCAAATCTGTCAGTAGCTTCCCAAAAGAAAGCAGAGAAAGATTCCCTGAAAGAAAGTGACCCTGGGAGCCCTTACTACATACAGACAAAGGATGCACTTTTATGTAACAGGAACTCTTATCAGGCCTGATAAACTCTCTACAACTAACACATTGATATCAGAGCTTTACCCATAAAGAATGTCAAGTAAGGTATCAAATAAAAATTTGTAATACACTGGTCACCAATATCATTGTATAAAGTATATATTAACACTATAGAAGGAACTATGGATATTTACTGATTTTTATGCTTCAAAGTCTGTAACCAAACAAAAGGAAATTGGATTTTATTCTGGAAAGGAGGGGAGATAATTGTCTCTAATGTAAATTAAACATGCTTAAGCAAAGACAGGGGGGATTATATTTGCACATTGAGGAAACAGGAAAAGCAAATTAGGTCAACATAGGCAACCTGTCATCTACCATGCCTGCCAAGAACAAAACAGTGTAGGAGAGAGAAACTTTGTCTGGTGGTGTGCCACAAGGGTTACATTTCAAATATGTACTGGACTATAAGAAGAATCAGGAAAATACGGTGTTTTGTCCATTTACTGAGGAAACCCCTTGCAAGGCATAAAGGAAAATCTTTATCCTGGAATGATGGAATTGTAGCAAGTCTTACAGAAAAAGTGTTAGGTGAATGTGTTTTAGATAAGATTGACTTCTAAAGTCTTGTAAAAGCATGTTATCTTTGTTTAACTTGTAACCATTTCCATCTCTATCTTTGTTTAGTATAATTTAAGCCTCTGTTCTTTCTTAATAAACTTATTCTTAATTTTATTATAAATTCTTCTCAGTGTTGCAATTCTGAAGAGTGAATCCTATGCTGATTTAATAGGATAGTGCATATTGTCTCTTTGGAGAAGGTAGACTTGGTAATTTCTGTGCCAGTCCAATGACAGAAGCTGGGAACTGCACAGAATGCTCTTCCAGGGAAGTTGGGAACTAGGGTGCATCAGAGCAAAGTAAAAGCTGACAGCTTTGGAGGAGATTGTTTCATTAGCTAACGGACTGAGGTCACAAGCAGTTGTCACCTAGTTTAGCTCCAAGAAGTCTCTTTTGCTGAGGCTAAGGAGTAACTTGGTAACCCATAGTTGTGAGAATTCATCATAGTAGGGTGGAAGAAGCAAATTTTGGGGCAAAAGAACACATTCCCTCAGCAATGCTTTGGATTTCTCCAGCTGATCCCACTGCGCCATGGACCCTTCTGTACCTCCTCTAGTGCAGGCAGGAAATTGAAACCAAACTCTGGACTTATGTTCATAGTTGGCTTCATTCATTTAACATATGTTGTTCCAGACAGCATTAGAAAAAAGTGAAGATGCATCCATTTCAGGCTTCATTTAGTAACTCTGGTTTTTGTTCTGAAGTGAAGTACTGTCTTAAACTTTAATTAGGGATTTCTATGTATATTGGGAACTCAGGTATACTTGCTGTAATCATGCAACACTTCTCTCTGTACCACATAAACTCTACATAGATACGGTGTATATGAGGAGTTGGAGAGGCCCATAGATAGAGCAGACATACAATGGTGCCTGTAGGCTGTTGGCACAGGTGATCACTGTGAGATTAGCCAGGACAGGTCCATAGATCTTCATTTAAGGACATTCAATAGGTCCAGTACTGCACACAATTAGTACAAAGTGGCTGTGTTTGCTATTCTAACCTCCAGACTCCTTATTTCTTGCATTCCCATGGTATGAATCCTATGTGCCACACTGTGAATTTGGCCCAAAGAGCTCTTTACATTTTGCACTTTTCCAGTTCATTTCTGGGTACATTTCAAAGTGTAGATTTTAATACATAAAGCTGTGAAATAAGTACCTCAGACACCACTTCTCTACTCAAGTGACCTGTCTAATTCAAGATACAATAAAATGAGTGTAAAGGTTCTTCATAGTTATAAAGATGTTGACTTAGTTAGGGTAAGATTCTTATAAACTGCCCAGCTTCTGCAAGATCTTGCTAGAAGTCATTTTAATGTAACTCAGTACCTCTGCTCATGGTACCTAGAGGCACTTCCTCTCCCTAACATGGAGTCAATGATCTGAATTACTCAGCACTGTAAATGAAATTTTGCAATGTGCAGTATTGCTATAGATTCATTAAGTCATGCCTTCACATGCAGCCATCCTCCCCAGATTCCTGACCTAGTAACTGGAACAAAGATGACACTCCCACATAGAATCAATCCTAATTTTTTTACACCTTGCTCAACACATGCTGGAATTAAGAGTCAGTCTGTAGATACTCATACATCACAGGAACATTCAACATAGCCTATAGTTAAGTATCTTACCAGCAGCTCAGTAGTAGATGTAAGGAGTTTCCACCAACAAAGGGCAGACAATAGTTTAGAGATTACAAAATGTGTAGGGTAATACTGAACTGACCTATGATGTTTAAATAAGTAGCCTATGGATAATTGTCATTGGAGCCACAGTTATCCACTATCATAAAGAATACTTTTAAGTAAATATTATGGATTTTATACACACACACCCACACCCCATGGTATATAACTGTATCCGATACTTTTGGGTTATTTTGTATAGTAAGATATTGCATAAAATCTATTGTCTTATAATGAAATTCTCAAGATCTACTTCATAGATTACTGTGTTAGTGTTTATCAGACTAAAATTATGTGGACTAGATCATTCTTGCCCACTGATCTTACTGCCAAAACAATAGCTTTGTATGAATAATTTTAATACAAATTATTCAGTTAACTGTCCTAACAACACTGTTTGTACATGGAGCAGAGAAAATACAAAACATAACTGGGAAAAAAAAAGTATATGCTACAGAGCCTGAATAGAAGATGGGAGAAAATTCATTATTGATCTCCCCTGACATTTGTAATCCCATGACCTTTGTCTGGATGCTGCAGTTGAAAAGAACATCTGCAGGATTTTCTGCTGTTCATTCAGCCATCAAGTGGCTCATTGCTTAAATAAATACGCCTGCTTCTTAGGGACCATACCAGCCTTAAGGGACATTTTGCTGTTCCTTTCCAAGCTCAGCTGAGAAATGGAAATCAGGTGGTGAAACAAAATTCATCTCAATTTCCTGTGCCAAGTTTTACACTGAGCTTCTCTGGAACAAATAATGCACCATGTACATGTTACAGTTCAGGTAGTCATTGTGAATTTTTCTGCTTTACAGAGATTGTTCCATTCAAGCTTTTTCCTGTATTATGGTATGCTCCATAGCCAGGAATCCTCATAGAGTTTTTATTTGTACTTAGGGCTTTTTTTTTTTTTTTCGGTTGGTTCTACTGAGCAAGAACAAAGGGGGCTGATTCTGCTGCCCATTCTCTGGTTGAATAGTACCTTATTCTGCATGTGGGACTCCACTACAAGAAGACAGAGATGGGTCCTCTGTAAAGAACAGAGGAGTTGACTTGCTGATGCTTAAAATATATATAATCTAAGACTAAATAAAGAGACAGGAGGTGCAAGGGGAAATAGGGTGCACACTAATTCTGACCTAAGAATCATTACATGTGTATAGTAAACTTTATTCAGATAAAAGGCCTCAGTTTCCAGACTTGGGGACTGACATTGTCCACATATGCAATACAGCACAGGAAGCAGAACCATAAGCTTCCACTTACTGTCCCCTAGTGTGCTTCTCCAATGACCAGGAGGGGCTATCTGTAGGAGAGAGAGTACAAAAGGCAGCATTTGGTTCAGTTTGAATACATACATCAAATATGCTATTAAAATAATTTCAAAAGGCCATGGAAGGCAATGTGACATAGAGAGAACAGTGTAGAGGATAAAGCTTACATGAGTAGTTGTGAATGTAGGAACCTTCCACATTATCACTTAATGTATTGCCAATGGCTTGACAGGTGTATATCTTAGAAGCAACTGAAAAAGAGATTGTGGAACAATGAGGCTTCTGAATATAAATATTTTTCCCAAGGATATTCATCTATCTTATGTGTTCAGGATTTTCTTTTTTTTTCTCCCAATATTTGTGTGTAAGATTTTATTGCTTGGGAAAGATATTGTACTGGAGCACTGGAAACTGTAAATCTCAGAATATCCATAAAGCAAGTGCTCACATTTCAGAAATCTGGAGAACACTGACATAAAAAATGTGGACATATCCACTAGGAACTGCACTAAAAATATTTTATTCAATCCCCATAGACCTCAGATCAGCCTTAGCTTTTGATCAGTACTGACAATGGCTACATGTGAACCAGTGTCTTACAGAGAAGAGCTCTTTTACCCAATATAAATCTTCAAAGTCTTTCAGTCTCTATTAGTCTGTTTTCTAGTATCTGGATAGGATAGCTAAGCAAAAGATCCACCTGCATCTTTACTGTGAAGGAACAATTAATAAATCCATATCTATAACATGGCATAAAGAAAGAGGATGCTCATGTATTTACCAGAACTCCAAGTTCTGACCATCATAGAGCTGTCATAGTCAGTGGATGAACCACACATTTTAGACCCCTTTTCATCCCTCTGAGTTGCCTCATTCAGGTGATAAGCCCACCTTTCTGCAACTCACTCTGGGTGCGTCTACACTTACAAATTAAGTCGACTTAATTTACTCCACGTCTACACTGGGCTTTCCTTAATTCGACTTAAGCTGCTCCTTAAATCGAATTAAGGAAAAGTCAGTTCGAATTAATAACACCTCATTTTAATTCAAACTATCGCTTAACTTTATTAAGTCAATTTAAACCAGCAGAGACAGGAAGTAGTGCCTAGGTGGACCTTTTTAAGTCGACTTCAAACGTTAAGTTGACTTAATAAGGTCGAAAAGGGGCTACGTCTACACTTGAAAAGTTAAGTCCACTTCTGATAAGTTGACTTAATAAGGTCCACTTTAAGTCAACTTAAAGTTGATCCTATTAAGTTGACTTTATAAAGTCAACTTAACTTTTCAAGTGTAGACATAGCCTCGGGGTGGAATCATATAGTTCAGTCACAGGATCTCTAGGTTACAGCCTCCTTGCCCCATTTCCTAAGTGTGTTAACTTGACAGGCCCTTCATTTGGCACCTATATGCCTTTTTCACCTCAGAAGACTGTGACAATGGCCTAATAGAGACTCCAAATCAGATTTTTCAAAGCAAAGCACTATGTATTCCTTTACCCCAAAAGTACAAAGCAGGCAGAGCAAAGGGATAAAAATAGCAAATCATCCTATATTCATTACTACACCTCACCCTTTTCTTGCGAGCATTTAAAAAAGTTTCCTCCAGCCCAGGTAACATCCATCACTGACTACGAGAAGCAGAGCATCCTACTTGCAGCAAGCTCTCTGCCCAAGGAGGACCCCAGCCAGCATAGGTGTCAGCATCACAACTCACCCCTCTTTATACTGCCATCTTTAAAATTTTTGGCTTGGTCTATACTGCGGGGCTATTCTGTGTGCCACAGAATATATATATCTCCTGTGGACTTAGTTACTCTCACTTACTTTGCTGTCTTCATTCCGCTGCATTGACCGGCAATGCTGTCCCCTTGACACGGCCTTATTCCACTTGGAGGGGTGGAGTTATTGCGTCGACGCAAGAGCACTCCCGGGATTGATTGAACGGGTCCATACTCGCTGCTTAATTGATCCTGTGACACAGCGTTTTGAATGTAGATATGGCCTTAAGTATTCCCTTAAATCCTGGGTTTTGGGTCTGGGAACATAGGAATGTCTGGCTATCCCTCCTGGTCAATCTCTGAGGAAGGCCACACTCCTTGCCATCATACTTGTGCAGGCAAGCTCAAACAGGGGAGTTAGCTGTCTCCTATGCCCTGGCCCTCATGCAGGAACAGAGCTAAGAAACAGTCTAGGCAACATGGAAACGCATCTTTTAGATCAGTTTTTTTAGTAATAAGTAAAGGCCTGGAAACCAGTAAGCTGGTGGTTTCAGCTGGCAAAGTGTGAAGTCATGATAGCCGAACATTCTTTTCAAAATGGAACCTTTCCTATACATAAAAGAAACTCAGCTTGAGCAGTGATAAGTTCCAGTTACAAGTAAAACACATTTGAGTACTGCTGGCATAGGCATTTCAGTACCAATCCTAGACACCACTGTAAGTTTAGTCAGCAGGATTTAAGATTCATATCCTGGGCTACAGACACCAAATTATTAGCTAAAGGAGTAGAACGACTCAGTCAACCACAAGTGGGTAACATTTTGATATTTGTTATCAATCGATAAACAAAAATTTCATTAGGCAGTGAAAAAAAGTTTAAAGTGTGCATCAGTGACGTCTTCCTAACACTCAGAAAATGTGTTAGATTTTCCACAGAATAATAACTCTACTTCCAAAAAAATGTGAAGATATGAAATCTTGGAAATGAACAGTGGAGATATACCCTCATCACTCATTTTGGGTATTCCTTCGTTACTTTCGCTTCTTCATCCATGAAACAACAACTCCCCAGCAAGTCTTAAGACTGCCTCCTTGCTGTGTTCTGAAATAATATATTGCTGGATAGATATAGAAAAAATGATATTTATCCAGTGAGGTTTTTATAAGATTACCCATCACTGTAGTATCTGAGAACTATCCATGACAAGTAAACACAAAAATGACATTTATTTAATTATACAAAAAAGATTAAAGGCAAAATAATCCCCAGGCTATATTAACATAAGTCAGAGCTCCATATTTTTCCCCTCCTCCTTTATTTTGATTGAGTAGTTATTTGTTTTAGTGCTAGATTCTCCTTTGGTTTGTGTGCCTGCACCAGGAGATAAGAAGGGGAAAACATTTCTCCCCCCTCTCTTATATCTCTACACATGCTATACCCAGAACATGTGTCATGGAAAGTTCTCAAATACCACAGTGATTGGCAATATTATAAAAAGGGCTGTCTGCTCAGGGGTGTTTTACACTATATAAAAACTGCAATTCTTTGACCCTTTGAATACGTTTGCGCTGCACTGTAAGCTCAGAGTTCTAATTCAGGCTCTAAGCCCCCACCCTATACACACAAACTGTGCTAACGCAGGGTCCAGCAGAAATGGAAGGTCTGAGCCTGAGTCAAGCTGGGACCCAGGGCTCAAGCCTTATTGATTTACAATGCAGAATTTGTGCTCTGGTGGTCTGCCGAATGAATTCCACAGTCCCACCGGACAACTTTCTTCATCCTCCGAACAGTCAGCTTTGCTGAACAGTCAAGTTTTCCCACACTGTACCTCGGACAAAGGGCTACAGCAGCCACATTCTGAGAGAACTCTAGGAAGCCTGCGATAGGGTGGTTGAACTCTGGCCTACACAATGTATTGTAGATACTGGAGCCCAAGGTTGAGATCCTGAGTTCAACAATTCCTAGCCTGGGATTATAATTGAGTGTAGATATTGAAGGCCTAAATTAACAAACCTAGCATCTGCTAACCTGAGTTTTGTTAACCTTGGCCTTATAATGCAGTGTAGACATACTCTCAGCATACAAAGGAAGCTAATGCTGCTTGGAAGTCATTTTAAATGTTGTAGTTCATGTGCAATATTAGCTGCCAGCTAAAGTTTGCTATTTAGGAAAATACAAGTTAACATGGAAAATGGCGAGAAATAAATGTAAAACATTTAGACTAAACTTTCATAAAATGTTTTGATAATGATGAATCTACTGTGGAATGCTAATATACTAGGGATTTTGTTCAGTAGTCCCTTAATACAGAAGGTGCAAACATAATTACATGGAATGTCAGAGACTTGAACAATCCTATTAAAAGAAAAAAGGTTATGAAATATTTATGTAAAGCTAACTGCAAAATGGTTCTACTGAAAGAGAATCATTATTCAAAGAGAGAACATGAAAGTCTCAACCAGAATTGGGCAGGACAATTCTTCTTCTAACAGAAAGGAGAAGCAAGTAGTTGTATTAATACACATAGGAAACCTTTTAGAGAAAATAACATTTCCACAGGCTCTTTGTAAAACAATCATTTAGAATTAATAGAGAATTATACCCCTGGTCAAAAACCCTAGGGAAAAGGTCACATTCTCTATATATTTTTAGAGAAATTTCTATGAAACCCTCTTACTTTCAACCCTGTTAAATTCTACAGGACTCTTCCATGAGAAGATATGCTAGTTGTTCCCATACATGTATCAGATAATGGAAGAAAAAACATTATGATACCATTTCAGTTGGAAGGACAAGCAGTAATAATTATTCTAATATTGCAACTTATTAGATAATGTGAGAGATACTGAGCACCCTCAAGTTCCATTAAACTTAAATAGGAGTTGGAGAACTGGGTCCAATAAAAGCCCAGTGCCATTGGTCAATAGCATGTTCGGACTTTACATAAGCATATAAAACTGTCACCTGCAAATCAGTGCAAGAAAGTTCACTTGAGAAGAGCACATCTCTGTCATTCTAAAATCAACATTAGTTGGGGCAAATCCTCTGAGGATGCTATGGGGCAGATCATCACAGAGTGCAAAATTTATTTCAAAGCACAGTTACAATTAATATTAACCAAGGATTTACATCTTAAATTTTACATAAAATATTGCCAAAAAATGTCCTGTCCAATCCTGATTTAGACTTTTATGCTCTGTTTTTGAGTAATGATTCTTTTTCAATACTTAATGTGTTTTCAAATAAGATGAACTTTCTTTTTTAACTAGTTTTATTTCTTTCTAATTAAAAAAATAACTAAAGAAAGCCTTTTTAATGAGTTACTTAGTCACAACGTATGGAAGGTAGTTCACCTAACCTCAGCTTCTTCATCCAAGTAGATACAATAATACTTCCCTCCCTGAGAAAGGTGGCTCTGAGACTTAGTTTGGTAATTTTTGCAAAAGACTTGAAAACTTCCAGTAGAAGATGCCAAATAAATGAAAAGGATTATTTTGTTAGAGTTTAATAATATAGTCTAGCTATGGCCATTATTTTGTTTTGCGTTATCTGCTCATTCAGCATTTTTCAAACTTTTAAAAAGTTTGGACCACATCCTGATACTGATATCGTCTCATGGATATCTCTCATTTGCAATTGCATGGAACACTTCCCCTTACATTAGCAATAGTCTAACATCCTGATAGCAACTACGGCAATTGCCGAAACAGAAAATTAATATTAGGAAATCTTGTCATGCATTTTATCTACCTTTCTCTTCACAGCTGCAAGCTATTTAGGGCTAGGGTGTGCCTGTCTTTTGCTTGTTGAGGGTGCTGCCATAACAAATAATAAACAATAAGAATAATACATTTGTGTGATAGCTGATGGAAGAATGAGGGCAAGTGAGGATCATGTCACCAACCAGATTTCAGCAGACCACCAAAAAGTTTTACAAGGACTGCGCTAGGGCCACGTTTCGGGAATTCTTGTACTAACCATATCTTCACTGTGAATGAAAGAGAAAAGAACATTGCTCAATATAGTGGGGTTTTTCCCCCCTCAAGGAAATTATTTCCTGTCAGCCTAACTTTTCTCACAAGCTAGCTAAGCAATTCTTCAGTTCAGGGAAGGGTACGGAAGATGCTGTAATTACATACTGAAGGATGGAGAGCATAATAATTTCAAATTGAACTGAGTCCACTCATTCTGCAACATAAGATAAAGTACCAGGATTAAACAGCTATGATGAGGGGTATGTTCAGTCCAGGAATTTCAGAATGACTCTACCTGCCAATACCAGATGCTATTTCAGCTGGAATCATTGTGAACAGTTTGTTGAATAAGGTAACAAACAAACCTTTTGCTGATTAGTTGTGCTCTTCCGTGTTATGTCAGTCAGCAGAAAATCCTAGTGATAATATGGAACATGGAAATCACTTAGACAAAAAAGGGAAAGTTAGTAAGGTTTAACTACGTTCACTTTGGATACCATTGCTACTGTGACACCATTCTTTAGAGCAGTGGTTTTCAAATTTCTTTTCTTGGGACCCAATTGAAAAAAATCAACAATTACCAACAATTACATTTTTGAGCAATGCATTCCAGTCTTTTAGCAGCGGCAGCAGGGGGCACCGCGACCCAGTGCCTGAGGGTCTGCGACCCAGTACTGTGTCCTGATCCTAAGTTTGAAAAATGAATAGAGAGCAGGAAGCCGGGCAATATGTTTCTCCAGCCCTTATCTCAAAAATCAAACAAGGGGACTCAATCTTCTAACCTATGCTTCAAGTGCACTTCAAGATAATTGGGCTATTAGAACTATTCATATAAGAAAGGCTCATGGGAGCTATCACAAGGTTTGGAGATTCAAGATGTTAAATGGAGGCAGTTTGAGGCTCTAAGGTGGTCTCATTCTCCCCCGATTTCTATTTAGATATTTAGGCTCAGCTCCACAAAGGAATTTAGGGCTCTTTCTTCCACTGAATTTAATTAAAATTAGGAGCCTAAATACTTTTGTGAATATTGTCATTAGTCCCTGATTCTTACTTATATTTAAGGCAGGTTGCATGATTCCTGCAGTGTAAAGAGGCTTTAAGGCAGGAGTACATTGTGTCAGCATCCACTGTAAGGTTACTTTGCATTGCCATAGCAGTGCAGTGGGTCTTAGAGTAAACATGAATCAGGTTCATAGACCTGTGCAGAGTAGTCTGTGATTTGCTAGTTTTACACTCTGTTTTAGTGGGTGTAAATGAATGACACAGATGACTACCAACTAAAGAATTGTGCCTATTTTTTTTTAAAAAGTTTTGATTAAAAAATATATTATTTGGAAAAATAAGCTTAAACTATAAAGAAAATTGCTCAGAATTCTTCCATTTTAAAGGTGTATTTGTTCAGTTATACATACATGTTTCACCACTTGGACAAAAATTTAAATCCCCCATTAATATACATTAATTAAATGTAAATTGCATGCTCATTAATTGGAGTGCAATGCCGAAAGAATGGATAAGTGACCCTTCTTGTGATGTAACTGAGCTTACCAAGAGACATAGGAAATTCTTTGGGAAGTGTATCATGTGTAAACTTTACCAGAAGTGATCAGCTTAAATTGTGAAATTAATTATACTCAGTAGAGGGCACTGGACATTAAGTTTTCATGCATTTTGATAAGTGATGCTTTTAGTACCCTACCTCATCCAAGTTAATGGAAGATGGTGCAAATAATGTACCTGGGAAAGAGCTAAATAATCTTAATTAATCCTGAAATTTTTAGAGACTATGTCAAATTACTCTTTTGACTTATGAAATAAATCAAAAGGCGAACTGCAAAACTTCAGCAAAAATCCTGAAAACTAAAACCATCACTGATATATTTAAAAATAAGGTCACCTACATTAATTGAAAACTCAGTACAGTAGTAAATAAAGATTAAAAGAAATAATACACTTAAAAGAATTGATTTCTATTGTGCCAAAAAGGTAATTATAATAGAAAGTGAACCAGTGCAGTCAAGGAATCTCTTCTGAATCAGTTTTTCCCCCATTGCCTGTATTCTGCAGTCAATGAAGATGTTACATGTTATTTTCTTTACAAAGGGGGTTATGCTTGAACAGTCTCCTATATGAATGAAAAAAATGAAAATCTGATCTTTAGTGTGCACTATGAAGAGTTTTTTTTACAGAATATGTTGAGTGTCCTCAGTGACTTTCATAACACAACTAATTGCTTTCATGAAATTTTTTTTAAAAAATCAGCAATGCAGAACTTCACTAAACTGGGTGAATTTCCATGGAAATTAATATACAGGCAGACTGCAAAGAGAGTGCATCCAGTATTTTTACAATGGAATACAAATTTGCTATTTCTGGATTGCTTCTTTTTTTTTGTTTTAGATGGGGCCAAAGGCAATGCAGAGAGAGTGGGGAGTTATGCATAGTCATGTGACTCCTACATGTCACCTCTGTCCCCATCTAACACAATAACAGAAATAGTCACACGTTATGTCTCATAATGGGCCCCAAGAGACCATCCCTTAGTTGAGAATAACCAGGATATTGTAGTTTTTCAGTCCCACCCCATTCCACTAAGCATACCATTGAAACGGCACAGAAATGAGCTATACTGACTCTCATCTGACAATTCCTTCATGTTGGTGAATCCTCACATGGCCCCTGTTATGACCCATTTGCATTTCTGAAAATGTACCTAAGAGCCAAACATGTCCCGTTAAGCAAATTTTATTTATATACATCATTGACCAGATTCCATTCTCAGTTAAACTGAGTGGAGTTACTTTGCATTACCCTGGTCCAATTTGTATGTACAGATATTATTATGAAACTCTGTGTGCGCGCGCATAGTTTAAAAAAGAACATATCCAAAATAGAAACTTTTCTGGAAATAACGCTGCTCCCCTATCCCCACAACATACTTCGAATTTCCATGCCCATCTGCTCAACTGTCAACTAAATCCAGCAGTGCAGAAAAAGATCTAGGAAATCTTCCGTCCTCCCTACTTTGTATTTGAGTTTAGTAGTTCAGCTGAATGCAGAAGAAGAAACAGTACTGAATAATAAACTGAATTTGCAAAGAAACCAAGAAAGTAGTTTTCCCTTTTTCTGATAATTTTGTCCTTTACCAAGTGCTTGATTTGCAACAATAGACTTGTTTGCTTTCTTTGAAAATCTGCTAGCATACATGACTAGGAAGAGCCTAAAGTAGGACAAGAAAGGACAGTATGTTTTAAAATGTCATCAACATGATGGATTTCTTATGAATTGGTACATCTTTGTATACACCTTTACACTTGGCTGGGGATTCTTTGAATTATTGTATTGTAAATATTAAATAACAAACTTAGCTATGTCTCCTTTTCTGGGTACTTTGCCTTAAATCTCAAAGAGCTTTGCTACTTATAGTGATATGAATCATTTAATGTTCACATCAGGATAGATTGTAAAACAAGAGCCTTACACTGTGCTTTCTCATGAAGAGCTGACTTTTCCTGGTTAGCTATTCTCTTAACCTTTATTTGTGTGTGTGTGTGTGTGTGTGTGTGTGTGTGTGTGTGTGTGTGAGAGAGAGAGAGAGAGAGAGAGAGAGAGAGAGAGAGAGAGAGAGAAGGAGAGAGAGAGAGAGAGAAAAACTGCACATTGGGCCAGATTTCTGGCTATATTGTTCCAGTTTTAACACCATTCACAAATTGAGGTGAAACATGACCTCTTCTCTATTCTAGGGCACTGGTTCAGAACAATTGTACCAACTCTGAAAGAGTGCCCCTTATCAAATAAACCAAAACACTTCTGGCAGCACTAAGATTTCCCTTAAAACTCTGTTCTCAAAACTATTGACTCAGCCCAACACAGCTCATTTTACAGTATCTTAAATTCTGAATGTTTTCAAATCTTGAATCTATTTTGTCATTCTGGGGTATGATGTGCAGAGTTGCCAAGTACTACTGTCTCCTAGATGCTCATGACTCTCCAGATGAGGCATGTTAAGTGTGTTTATACATCTGAATGTTTTGTGGTCTGCTCATGTGCACTCTCTCTCTCTCCCCCTCACCCAATACTTCCTTAGTTGATGGATTTTTTGAAAGTTCTAAATCCTGTTAATCAGGTGCTATCCTACACTAAATTGGTGAAAGAATCCAGAAAGATTTCTCCATTTCAAATACCCCTGAGGATATATGGTGCACAAAACAATGTACAAGCTTAAAGGAAAGTAAATAAACCCCTGAGGAATTTCCAAGTTGTTGAGGCATTTCATTATATCTGGGTTTACTGTATTTGATCTATTATAGTAACGTCAAATGATTACACATACAGTAACTGTGTGAATGTATTTGTCTATCTAGGTATTTAAATTATCCACAGCACAATAGCACCTGAACCTCAAACATATGTTTACAGCATACAATCTATAATCTCCAACCTGAAAACAGGATTTCTTATGAAAAAACAGCTCTTTCATAGTATTGGTGCATAACACTCAATGCTTCAGCTTTCAAAGACAGTAAAACAACATGCCTAATTTGACACACACAAAAAATAAATTCAAGTCTCCAGCTTTGGATTCATTTGAATAGTCAACATGAGGGGATATGCCATTGTTGAAGAATCTGCCTACAAGTAATTTTATATAAATCCCATTCAAGCTGCTTTTCCTCACAAAATTAACACTTCTCAATGAATTTATTATATTTCCCACATGTGAAGTAAGACTTCAGTGAATTATTTTGGGGATAGGTTAGGTCTTCAAATAAACATTTTCTTACTCAAAATAAGGTCTCAATTGTCTTTTACACTAAGGCCCTTTTACTCAAATTTAACAGAGTAAAATAGCCTTAAAGTGGGCATAAATTACATTTAAACTCACGTTAAAGCCACTTTATGCTGATAGAATGGTGTGGAAAGTCTTAGTCTAAACAAGAATTAAGCCCTAAATTCTGGAGGTTATGGGCTCAATCATCAATGGCACTGCTCATATAAGTAAGGCATTGTAGGACTGGGGCCTAACAGAGCCACATTCCTCATTTTTATGTTTTACTATTAGCATGTTCTTGTGTCTTACTGCGCAGCCAAAGAAAAAGAAGTTCCATCAGAGATAAGAAAATTAATATATGCCACTTGCTTTTCTTTTCTTTCCTAGACTAAACTGAAATAAGACATTTATTTTTTAGGTCATCTATAAGCAAAGATACTGAAAATTATTTTTTCACTGAAAATTATTTTTTCCTAAAGAGAAAATTATTTAACCCAGCTTTCTTTAAACAACAATATATGTCTCCATTCTGATAGATTTTCTCTCATCCCCATTTTCCTTTCTTGATATTTTTGTCCAACAAATTTCCAGTGTATTGAAATATCTTGTATGTCTTTCATGAACTAGCAAAATTGCCATTAAGAACATATTATAATTAATATAACTCTGTCTCCAATCACATTCACCTTGGTTATGGAATTTTTAGGTCCAAATTATGCTTTCATTTGCACAAATGTAAATCTTGAGTAACACCACTGAGAATACAGCTGGGTGAAATTTTTCAGAGAAATAGCATATTCACTGAAAAATGTAGTTTTGGTCAACCTGAAACTACTAAGAATTCCTGTTGAATTTGTCCAATAGCTTAGTCTTAATTTATTTTGGTGGAGGGTCTAAATTCAGCAGAGGATTTAGCTGTCATTAAAGGAAAAGGAAGTACCTTCTTTTTACATACTGAAGTAGGTATTCATAGTGGAAAAATCAGAACAGGATAGATTTCTCTCCCTCAGTCCCAGAAGAACCAGTAGCCAGGGGTCCTCTCCTAAGTTATGAGAGATCTGCGTTCAAGTAGGTCTCCCATAACTCAGGTAAAGGGATAACAGTACTTTTCTACTTTAAATTCCCTTTCTTATACATCCAAAGATAGCATTTTCTCTCTGAGTCCTATTCTACATTACAGAATTACTGTGGTATAACCGCTTCACTCAGGGTTTGAATAATCCACACCTCTGAGCAATATTGTTAGACTGACTTAAGTGCTGGCATAGAGCATGCTATGTGGAGAAGTCCTCCTGCTGACATAACTCATGTTCCTCATGAAGGCAGATTTATTATTCACCATACGTTCCTCAGCTGCACTGATTCAAGTTTCTTATGTAGACAAACCTTTAACCATTACACTGAATTGTGAGCCAGTGTTCAGTTCATTGAGGGTCTTTAACATCTTGCTTCTAAGCATGACAGAGACCAGGATACCAGATTAATTGGTAGGGGAGGAGGATTATTGATCTGACATGATATCTTGTGTGTCTGTGGAAAGGATTTGATCAGCTAATGAGGGAGGATTTAGTCTCAGAAAGATGGATTCAGAAACATCCATCTGAAAATATCAGTGGAGTGATCATTCTTATTTTATTTGTTCAAAAGAGTTATTGTAAAATATTCAAATATTCATCTTTCCATAAAAACAATATTTGATTTCCAATTGTGTAATATCTGATTTAACTTCATTTAATAGGGGTTCTCAGGGATTAAAGAATATTTAGAAATGCTTGACATTTTTTTACTCCTGTTCCTCATTATATGATCAATAGGAGACTCACAAAAAAGGTGATAAGTAATAAAGTTTTAGAGGTTTCCTGTTCTTAGAAGTCTTATTTTAGGATCAGATTTTGTTGCACAAGAAAAACAGATATATTTTTACACATCTAAAAGAAAGTATGCTATTATGATATAATTAGCATTTCTTTAGCTATAATTAGGATTGTGTCAGGACTCAGGGGCTTAAAAGTGACAAGAAATAATTCACTGCCACCTGGAAATTGACAAGCAATGCAATCTCAACTAAAATATGTTTGAAAAACCACTTCAGAAAAAAAGCAAACAATACATGCTCCGATACTTCCTCATGTTCAAAGGTCTCAAGGTGCCCATCACAAAATTAAAAATAATTCTATGGTTTTATTTCTGAAAGCACAATGAAGCTCAAAAGTTACCAGGAATTGTGCATATAAATCAGTTAGCTTTTTGGCAATGGGTCAGTTTTTAAAAAGATAAAATATGCCCAGTAAATTATCAGAAGCACTGAGATTTTACCTGTTATTTTAAGGTTATAGCTATTCCATTTTTATTGCCCTTTTGATCCTTCCCAATTTCAGTTTAATCTTTCACAGCTTATGTGGCCTTCTGTTGGTTTCACCTAGACTGATTTCCAGTTTTAGAATGAATTTTTTTTTTTTATATTTGGGAAAAAAAAAAAAATGAAACAGCCCTCAGACCCCTTGTAATTTAACAGTTTTAAACCTCAACATTTTTGTTTGCTTACCCTAAAATCTTAGGTCTGCGGACATACCATGGGACAAGCTATCTCTTGTGTTGTTTTGGTTCTTGGAATCTGGAAAAAAACACCCATAACGTTTTAAAATCTTCAAAAAGATTTGGTTCTAGAAGTGATTGGAGGTTTTTGGATACACTGGTGGTGGTCTTATTTCTTTCCAAACCAGTTCATGTGTCCTATTTCGTATCAACACTCTTTCTAAAGCTCCTTACCCACCGAGATTTTGAAGACACTCACATTTTTCATATCAAGCTGAAGATTCAGTTGATTCCCTTCTATTTTCAGCTGTCAACTTTTCATTGTAAACGGTGTTATTAAATAGTTGTACATCTTTTGTAAAGCACCTTAACATGGCTTGATACGATAGAGCACTATATAATTTCAAGTTATCGTAAGAGTTCACTTTGCAGAAGGAGTTAGTGGAGTGGAGTGCTCTTATACTGAATGTGACTTCTCTCTTGAGTACCTGTAACTGGCATTCCTGGCCTAATAATGAGAATTAAAACTTTTTTTGCAGACTTTGACAGATTACTCCAGGCTCACCAAGAAAACAGGACAAAATTTGAGGCAGACAAAGAAAAGCAGATGCTAATTTAATGCAACAGGTTATTTTAGCTTCCTAAAAGGTAACAAATTCAGAGTCAGACCAAAAGTTGTAAGTGATCTGGGCCATAGCTGTGAATGATCTTACACATGTACATGCTATTTATACAAGTTTTGTATAAGGTATATCCAAAAGAAGGAAAAAAAATAGGTGGATGACAAATAGCAGTGGAGAAACTGTCCAGAAAGTGGATCTCTTGTGTGGAGTGTTCCAGGCTAAGTTTGATTGTGTTGTGGAAATTGTTGAAATCTCTATGGAAATCTTCAAGGGCATCTTTACCATGGGTCCAGATGATCAAGATGTCATCAATATAGCGTAGGTAAAGCAGAGGTGCTTTGGGATGAGACGTGAGGAAACGTTGTTCTAAATCGGCCATAAAGATGAACACTCCACACAAGAGATCCACTTTCTGGACACTACAGTGCAAATTAGCGATGGGCACATAAAGACCTCCCTATACCGCAAACCTACTGATCGGTATAGTTACCTACATCCTTCGAGCTTTCATCCTCAACACACCACACGATCCATTGTGTACAGTCAAGCCCTAAGATATAACCGCATTTGCTCTGACCCTTTAGACAGAGACAGACACCTTCAGGATCTCTACCAGGCATTCTTAAAACTACAGTACCCACCCGCAGAAGTGAAGAAACAAATTGACAGAGCCAGACGGGTACCCAGAAGTCAACTACTGCAGGAGAAGCCCATGAAAAACAACAACAGAATGCCACTGGTCACCACCTACAACCCCCAAGCCAGACCTCTTCAACACATCATCAAAGATCTACAGCCTATTTTACAAGATGATCCCTCACTCTCTCAAGCCTTAGGAGACAGACCTCTCCTTGCTTTCAGACAGCCCCTAATCTTAAAAGGATACTTACCAGCAACTACAGATCACACAACAGAAACACTAAAGCAGGAACACAGCCCTGCAGCAGACCACGCTGCCAACTTTGCCCTCATATCTACACTGATGACACCATCACAGGGCCTAACCATGCCACCTACTCCATCAAGGGCTCGTTCACCTGCTCATCCACCAATGTGATTTATGCCATCATGTGCCGGAAATGCCCCTCTGCCTTATATGTTGGACAGACAGGACAGTCTCTGCGCCAAAGAATCAATGGACACAAATCTGACATCAGAAATTGCAACACTGCAAAACCTGTAGGGGAACACTTCAATCTCCCTGCTCACTCCCTTGACGACTTGTTAATAGCTGTGTTGAAACAGATGAATAACAAATCAGCTTCAAAGAGAGACTGCAGAACTCGAACTTATATGCAAATTTGACTCAGTTGTCTTGGGGTTAAACAGGGACTATGGATTTTTCTCGCATTACAACAAGTGATTTGACCTCCCCCTCCTCTATGTGCTGTTCCCCATTGTTTTGAATGCTAACACCTATTTTGATTTGCTGTTACAGCCTGACCTGATGCTATGTCATACACTCCCCTGCATTTAATTTCCTCCCATTCTGTAACTTTCCCATCTTCAAAGCGTCTGACGAAGTGGGATTTTCTCCCACGAAAGCTCATGCGATTAATAAATCTGTTAGTCTTTAAAAGTGCCACAGGACTCTGTTGTCTTTCTACAATAGACTAACACGGCTACCCCTTTGGAATTTGACAACAGTATTTTACACAAAGTCATGCATTTTAAAACCTGAAGGCACCATTATTACCACTTAGTCAGATATCCTTGGAACAGAAACCATAGAATTTCACCAGCAGATTTCTGCCTCAAACCCAAAACGCCCGATTGACCTTAAGCATAGTATGTAGAAAGATATCCAGTTCTGATTTAAAGACTTTAAGTAACAAAAGAATCTGCCAACTCCTGTTCACTCAAAAGAAAGTTGATAAAAGGTGGGTAGCAAGAGTTAGTCCTGCAGAGAATTGTTTTGTCCTCAGCAGGGAAGTCAAGGGGAAATCGTTGAAATTTTCACAGAATGATATCTAGAGAGGCTTCCTCTTACTCTCTTCCCCCATTGACTGCTGGTCATTCTCCCTGAAACCTGCAAGACTCCAGCAGTGGGGGTTCCACTATCTTGAGAGGAAAAGGAATAAGTTACTTCTCCCCCCTTCCATGCTTACTAGTCATCCTATATCAATATTTGCATCTACAGGGGATTCCACTCAATGTATTCTATCCTTACAGAAGACATATTTCCTACTCATCTTTCCTTTACTAAAAGCTCCATCTTCATGCTCCACTCTTGGCCTTGACGGCTCTCTTTAGAGACTAAGGCAAACTTTATTGCTTCTCCTCCATCTTTCCCATGTTTGTTTAGGATTTTCTTTCCCTCATCCATCATCTTTTTCCTCTTGAATTTTCTTTGTAACAACAAAAGAAATAATAAAAATCTTTCTTACTTGTCCTTCTATATATTGATCAGTTTTGATTGTCATAGGTATTTCTTTAATATTACTGTTATGTACTCCCACTGCTACTGATCAGTCAAGACTCTCTAACTTCAAACACAAAAGAAAGAATACAGAAAAACTTGAAAAAATATTTTTTGTGTGGGTAGGAGAGGGTGAAGTGTGGGCTTTTCTCTATTTTGAATGAGGTTAATACACACAAACTCAGAAATATAAATATATATCACAACATCAGCTACATTCCAATTCTCAATTTTCCCAGACTGTCTAATGGCCTAAATAGATAGTATCCCCAGTCTCAGTTAAAGGTGTTGAAAAAATCCCCTGGAACCCCTGATTATCTTAAACCTTGATTATCCAAGTGCATTGAGGGGAGCGATATATCGCCTATATACATTTAGGAGTAAATATGGCATATATCTAGCTGTAATGTATTCATAGCACTCACTGCCAGACTGGGGCCTCCTGCTGGTTGTCTATGGATTATCTTCAAACAAACACCCACATCCCTGGTTTGTATACTGTTACTTTTCCTCCCAGTTTGCCTGTGGCCCTTCCTCCTGCTGCTATGACCCACAGTGATGTCTTCGCAGCTTGGTTCTCTGACCAAGCAAAAAGCCATTTCTCTCCTTTCAGAGATTTGACTCCTCAAGAGTCCAGTCATTTTCCCAATGGCCACTGCAGTTTCTCAATCCCACCACTTCTTCAGTGGCACCCGCAGACACTTATTCTTCCACTTTCCCAGTGGCTAGTGGGGGGGATGAGGAAGGAATCTAGGCCTGCCCACTACTACAGGCCCTACCCCAGGGACCCTACAGGTCACAGGCTCCTGCTATGCCTCAATATTCTTTTCCTGTTGCATTTCTATGACAAGTAGCCTGTTACTGGTTAGCTCTGTGTTCTTGGAACCAGGCACAGTATCCTGCTTCTGTGAGTCAAACCCTCCCCCCCCCCCCAGCCTCTGCTTGAACCAGAAACCAAAACCAATAACAAGGCAGTGGGAGACACACCTAAACCCCTTGAAACAAGGGTGATGGAATTAGGGCAACTCCACTAGCCTCATCTACAGTGAAGATGTGAGCCATTAGCACACTGAATGGACAGCAGAAACTTCATTTGCATCAAGGATGGAACCAGAATTAGCATGCTGAATGGAGAACCAAGCTCCCAGGCAGGAATCGCACTGAACTGTGGGATTGGCAAAGCAGGGAAGCACTGCATGATGGGAGATCTCTGCTCCTGAGACAAATGAACTCATGTCTGCACACACCCAGCTCAGCAATTATCAGACCAATTCTAGTCAATAGATCTTGTATTGATATCCAACACACTGAATCTGCCTGATTGCATTGTGAGCTCCCTCAGAGGAATGCCCCCATAGCCAGGAATGATCAGCTCCTATTGTCCACTTAAACTAAACAGCTCTGGTATACTCCCTTAAGTCATTATTAACACCAAAACAACTCTAGTGTTCTGCCTTGAACCATTGTTGTTTCTTCCCTACAAAAATCCCTACCCAAGTTCTGAATCAGAAGCTAGTTCTAAATTACTCTGATCTGTTCTGCTGCCTGGATCTGTTCTGCTGCCTGGACCCAAAAGGCTGCAACAGTTCCACTGGGACATCACCTTTTCCTTGCTGATCGTGGTGGGGATTCTGCCTGTCTCCAGCACTCCAGACCCTAAGCTGAACAGCCTGGTTCCTGGGTACCTTTGAGCTGCACTGAGTGGTGAGACAACTCCCTGCCCCCC
>ML685870.1:2253992-2301852 GCA_007922175.1 Pelusios castaneus | reverse complement strand
CCCCCAGCACCGGCCAGGGGTTCGGGTGGCGGCAGGAGCGGCCGGCCGCCACCCGATCCCCCAGCTGGGCTCCGCTCTCAGCTGGAGCCCCTGCGCTTTAAGCGCGGCGGCTCCTGCTGAGTCCCGGAGCCCTGGAGCAGTGCTGGGGGGACGGCTCGAATCAGAGCCAGCCCCCCAGCAAAGACCAGGGGTTCGGATGGCGACAGGCGCTTCTGCCGCCACCCGATCCCCCAGCTGGGGCGGCAATCAGCTGGAGCCCCGGTTTAAAGCACCGAGGCTTCAGCTGACTCCCGGAGCCCATATGTCAATTTCACTGCTCAGCTAGAGCAGTGAAATTGACATATGACAGCTCCGATGTCCCAGAGTGGCCTTGATTGGCACTCTGGGACATTTCCGGAGGCCAATCAGTGCGGGGTAAGGGTACACACGAGCTCAAACGCGCAACAGATGATCCGCAACAGCTGTTAACACTCTCGTCGGAGTGGTTGTTGGAATGCGCATCAACAAGGCGCTTAGTGCACAGCAACAACGTTTCACGTATGTACGGTTTGCTTGTTAACGCGCGGTAATGTTTTTTAATGCGCAATACGGTGCTCGTGTAGGCAAGCCCTGAGATTTTTCAAATGGAATATTTCCCTTTGGATATCTCTTGATAGCTGTCTGTTTACATCTGCATATCCTCTATTTGTTTGCCATAATGCCTGTTGCTTTACACTGCACTCAATTTCCTACAGCTGGGATTCACCAGTATTTAAAAACAAACATCTGCTTTTCCATGGAATTCTCATCCGTAACCTCTTTAAACATTATCTTGTTAAATTACATTTTTATTTGTATTAAAATAACTTAGCAACTGCAAGAGTTTTTAAAGAAGAAACCATACAGACGGCCAGAAAGAAGAAAAGAAAAATCTGTTCGAAAGGCTGTCCAAAAGAATCTTTATTATCAAAATTATTGAAAAGACAGTTAAAAGACTAAGGAATTTTTATTTTTTTTTTTGAAAAGTCCCCTCACTTCTATCAGCACCAAGGTACAAGACACTTAAATTTGATGTTGAATTAAAATAATGGGGAAAGTTAAATTACAAAAGTATCATTCCATTAACCCTTGTTAATGTCAGTGACTTGGGCCAATTAGACCTTGCTGAGAGATAAAGAGACACATTTCACTCATGTAATTGAACAATAAACTTGCTTCTTCTTGGAGTTCACCATCTAAAGCCTTGATGCTGCATAAGCCAAATCATAGCTTGCATTTAGTTTTCCAGACCTGCTCCTATCATCATCCATAAGATCCTGAAGGATTTTACTAAAAGATCCACAGATTTCTCAGTAGGAATTCATCCCCTTTTCATCAATGGTATCTACATACTTCACAACCTTTCTAAATGCAGGAAAGCTTGGAAAATCTGCACTTCTTTCAGCAGCAGAGATGGCAAAATCTGGCTGACCCTGACAGCATCCATTCACACGCAAAAATAAGCTCTTCAGACTTCTCAAAGCACACCCAATCTGAACTCGGAGAGGCTCAAAAACAGCAGAGTTTATTTAGTGCCTGTGCTTTTGAAAAGATAATATATCATGTATCTTTGTTTGGAAGCCATAGCTTTAAATTCAGTTTTGTTTCTTCCCTTGTGGCTTTAAATCAAGAGTAGCTCAAAACAAGTGCAGTTTCCATTATGTTGAATGAATAACCTTCTCCTCTGGCTCACATGGTAAATAAGGAGAGTTGATAAGAATTAGATTATGATTTGAGTTATACATCTCCAGTCTTTGCACGGGGTCCAGCCATGCCACAGTAAATATGGCTACCTAACCATTTCCTCAGTCTCCAACGCAGGAGGGTGGGGAATGAGACAGATGCCATCACCACACATACGCACACACTTACTAGTCAGAGGAAAGTTGCTGGTAAATTACCACCTTAGGAGCAAGAGGAGCACAAGGAGTAAATTTTGTGAGTTGGAGGTGTCTCTCTGAGTCACAGTGCTTCTTCCAACCCCACATGGATTAACAAAATTTACGTTATCACGCTTCGCTCTGGGCTGTGCCTAAAGTCAGAATCTAGCACCACCTGAAGATGATTTCTGCACAGAGTTGTGTGCCTATCCCTGTGTTCGGGAGGACAGTCACATTTCTGAGCCCTTAGTCTATCCAGTCCACAGAGCAGTGCATCCATGCATCGGTTCTTTAACTGCTGTTTAAAATATATCCAATGTTCCCCACGCCCTTTTTTCCTTGACAAGAAAAAGCATTGCAGAGGAGGGAAGCAGACGTGGGTGGATAGGGTAGTGAATTGCGCACTCACAGCAGAAGTGTTGAGCTTTTGATGAAGAAAAACAGTCTCTTTCTCTGTACAGCTTACCCTGTGAGCAGTGTTTGAAGAACTGAGGATTCAGTTGTAATTTGAAAGTATTGGGGATGGTGCTGGTGCTTAGGAAGGGATTTTGCCTCTAGGCAGGCACAAGGGCTCCTATAGAGCACACCTGTATTAAATTTTTAGAGTTTGCTTACAAGTTGCAGCATGTGCTTTCTTCTGAGCCCATCCAACTGCTCCAATCAGGGTAAGAAAGAGTGGAACAATGACCCTCTCTTCCCACCCATTTGACTGGTACCAGCTGGAAATACGCTCAGGGGAGTGCATGCAAATTCTGTGCAGCTGTGTTAAGAAAGGAGCCGCAGTCCATCCCGGCATGTTATTTTGCCCCAAATGTCTGTGACATTAAGATCTTAAAGCGGGGGTACAAACACTATACTATTTGCGGTGTTGTGTAATTGTTACTCATACATATGTTAAAATTCTTTTTAAAAATCCAAATAATTTATAAAGACTATAAAGAGCGAAGGAAAAATTCCACACAAGAGAATAAATGAAACAATTAGGGCCTGATCCAAAGTCTGTTGAATTAAATGGAAAAACTCCTTTCAAATTCATTGGGCCTGGAATATGGCCCTGAATATTAAAGCAGTATCATTAACCTTTTTGTAAATTACTTTTATTATGCATTCTCACTATATAGGACTTAGAACCATGTCTTCTGTTCAACGTTGCTTAAAAGTCAGATGTCCTATATTTGCAATGGTGACTATTGATTTTGAGTATCCAATTTGAGACACTGAAAAAATGCATGCTTTTCAGACACACAGAGCTTGGGACTTTCTGAAAAAGCAGGCACCTTTAAGCTAGCACCCCAAAAACTGAATTGCCTAAAATCACTAGTGACTTTAGAAAGCATAAGGTTGAGATCAATTTTTTATTTTTCAACCAATCATGTATTACAAATGCTGATAAATGGCAGCCACTTTGTACTGCTATTTCTTTAATTTGAACAAGTTTCCCCACTTTACACGTTGAGAAGGAAAAAAAAGGGAGGGGGGAAAAAAAGAATAGTCTACTGAAAAAAAGGAGAAAAGTTTAATTTAATACAATTCTCTGAGCTGAATGCAATATTCAGAACATAAACCCTGTCTCCTTAAAATGGTGTGTGAGAGATTTTACAGTGCATACAAAATGGCTATTGTAACACAGAAATCCCTTCTGATACCTGGGTTTAGTCACCGTGCAGTAAAGTAAGTGCCTCCACGAAGCTGAAGGATTTTCAGTGTGCAGAAATTCAAGCTTATAGATTTTACCATTTGAGCTCTAATTTGGAGATGCATTCAACTTTCTTTCCTTTGTGTCAAAGATGGTTGTTATGCTCCAGTCATATAGCAGAAGCAGAATGATGGTAGGACTCAGAAACCAGTTCTTTTACAAGTCTCTGCTTGCCAAAGGTATGCATCTCTAGTGGTGAAAGGGGGATTGGGGATGGCTATAGATTGTAATGAATCTGCTAGTTCATGTTGTGACCGGGGCCTCCTGGGATACCTTCCTGGACGTGCAAAAATCAGGGCAAGCTGCAAAACCGGGAGCCAAACTCCCCACACACTGATGGGTGGTACTTAAACCAGTCTCCCTATCAGTCACAATCAGGCTTCTGGTTCCCCACACTGGGTACCAAGAAATCTGCCCAAAATAGAAACAGCCCCCTTTATTGCACTCCAGCTCCTCTGGCTCCCAGCTAGCTGCACGGTCCCTTAAAGATATAGGTTCTCCTGACCCCAAAGGGCCAGCCACAGCACACAGAACAATATAGGTTTGGATCTTACCCAAAATACCACACTGGTAGCCAATCCTTTGGCAACTACAAATAAAGGTTTAATATAAGAAGAAAAGAAGCAAAGTATGAGAGATGTTAAAGGGTCAAAGCAAATCACATACATACAAATGATTTAAAGTTCATGAAAAGCAGTTTGCAGGCTTGTTCCTCTGGTAAACACCCAGCATCAGGGTGGGCCTCAATCCTTTATTCAGTCTCAGAGGAATAGTTCCAGTGATGGGTGTTGGCTGTAGACTGGGGACTTGAGAGCAAGATGGAGTCGGGGCTGCTGCCTTTTATCACCTCTGGCCTTCTCCATGCTGTGTGCAGTTCTCTTCAATCAAACTGGAGTTGAGTCACATGTTCAAGGCCTAGTGGCTCAACAGGTTTTCTCCTTTAGCCCATTATACTGGGGAGCTTCCTTAATGGGCCATTAAGGAGACAATGGCTAGGTAGACATTCAGTCTGGGGAATTTCCCTAGGCTCACACCAATTAAAATATAACAATCATATTCCTAACTTCTAATATGAACACAAATCCTACACATAAACTACACAATCATTCCCCACAAATTAATACCTTTCTATTGACACCAAACATGGCATAATTCCTATGGATTATAACAATTATAAAATATTAATACAAAATAATATCATAAATGGTTCCCTAAATCCGGACAGCGTCACACGTGGCACTGTGTAAATCCCCAGTGTGACGTGCTGTGTGGGCATGGGGGTTCCTAACCCATCCAGTCAAGGAAAGGGAAGTACTGCCAGTGGAGATGTGGTTCAGGAGGCAGTTGGAGGCTGTGTGAAGATGGGAGAAGTAGTCAGGAGGCAGCAGCCATGGAACTGGTGGTGGAGAGATGGCTGGATAATCTGGGAGCTTGAAAGGCTGAGAGCAAGGCTGGAAGCAGCCTCTTGCTGGCAAAGGGGCCAGTGATAACTATGACAGATGGCTACTTGGAAGGGTCTGCAAACAAGGGGACCATGAGGACAGATCTGAGTCTATGTGATAAAAAGGATGGGACTCTGCCCAGGGGATCTGCAGATCAGCCAGTGATTGCCTCTGGGAGGGGGGTGCCTGTTATGAATATCTCTAGCAGGAGGCGCTAGAGGATCCTCAACTCTATGTCTTTGTTCTGCACTGTTCCTAGTGGCTGAGGTGGGTTCATGGTCTGTTCATAACTTAAAGCCATGGTAACTGCAACATTTACTTCTGACAGCCCTAGTAAAGCAACCCTTTTGTTCAGACTCAGTGTTTAGGGATGATCCACTGAGAGCTGGGGCCTGCCGGTCTGGTGCTGGGAATGCTATAGCCCTTGATTCCAAGCCAGTACTGCCAAGTCTGGAGGGAGGCATGTTGTAGCACAACAACTCTTGTCTGTAGGGTTGGTCACAGTGCATTATGAGAGCTATAGATGTGCACTTTTCCTAATTTAGAAAGCTTGGTTGGGTAACAAGGTGCCATGATTTATCTATTTGGTAAAAATCTATAATATGTTTATTGTACTTGGACCCAGAGTCAGGAGTGGATGCAGCTCCTGCAAATGTAAGGTTATTTAAACATAAAACTTCCCCCTTTGGAGCACCATAATCTTTTTGGGTCAGTAGTGGGGTAAATGTTTCTGCTCTCCTTTGAATCCTGGGATAAATCCCTTTCTCTGCAATGCATACTCATTTAGAGCCAGGCAGAATCTGTTAAATAAACAAGCCTCTTGTAATGGTGGAAAGTCAGATGCTTATTCTGAGTCAGCCAAAATACACAACAGTTATTTTACAAGAGGAAGTGAAGAACAGCTTCTCCAGTTGAGACTACAAAGGGTTGAAGTTTAAATATTAGTAGATATTATGTCATCACACATGCTGGAGTTTGGCCAGGACAATGGAACCCTAACAGAATAAGGAATTATTCCCTGCAGTTTTATAGTGTTATTAAAAAGTAGCCTTGAGCGCATATTGCTTAAAAATAAAGTGACCATTTAAAATTCCATCTTTGTCAGAATTTCAGAATAAATTAATCCACACTGACGGACAATCAGGCTGGAAAGTGTAAATTTGAAAGAAAAAGCTGCTTTAAATGTTTCAGCAACAACAACATTCTCATCTGATGCCTAGGAAAATGTGAGGGGGTGGTTTACAGAAAAACAGCTTAAGGCAAACTTTGCAAACCAGCATGATTTGAAAGATATAAACTCTGAAACTGTTATGCATACTGAACCAATAGTCATATTATACATGATATAATTATGCCATATGACTACTACCACCACTACAATCTTGAGGAAACAAATATATGATAATTTTGTCCTTATTTTCTAGCTTCATTTTTGCAGGTTCTGCTTATTTTTTTGCTAGTCTATTCTTTTGCTAGGTTTTCAATCTGCATTGTCATTTTGTGTACTTTTTCTTACTGCATACTTGCTTTTATCTATTCCATTATCCTTGTTCTATAACACTTCAAGGATTATTTCATTGCCAGGATCTATTTCTTTACAATCACGCAGTCCTCTCTTTTTCCTCTAGCCCTCCCACGCTCTCAAAACTCTCCACATTCACCTTTCTCTTCTACAGGATCATTAGCCTCTCCCCTCCCGCCTCCCCATTGTTCTTTGAATAATGCTTGACAATTCCCTAGCACAGCACATTTTCAAAGTGCTGCACATTCGTTAACCAGTAAATCATCAGCAATTAGGAACCCTCAGAAAACCCCTGTGTAACAGGCACAGAGAATTAGACACAGAATCTAAGAACTTTCAAAAGGTAGGGCCAAAGGGAGCTTCCATCTCCTCCTTTCTCTCTGCCTCTTACTCCCATGGGTTTTTAATTGTCTTTTTCTCAGGGGTTTCCTCTCCACTTCCATCCTGCTCTCTCTACTTAAGGTCCCCCCTTTCTCTCGCCACACCCTTCCCCCAGCAAATGTGGAATTCCATTCTCCTGTCTTCCCCTTGGCAACCAAGAGAATCTCTCTCCTTATTCACAGCCATCCATCTACTCCCTCCATGTATACACCTCTTCCCTCAGCTCCTTTTTTTTTTCCTCTTTCTATTCCTCTAGTGGCAGTAACATTTTACTCCTCACCACTTGCCTCTAGTGGCAGGATATTCCCTTAAGTATTTTCCATTCCATTCCAATAGATCCCATCCATTGACTCATGTCCTCCTAAGCAAGCACCTGGCTCCTGTCCCACCCCTCCTCAGTCCATCTCCTTCTGCTCTTCTCACCCCAGCCACATGTAGTAGCTCTCAGATTCTGTTCTCATTCCCACATCCAACCAGAAGTCTCGCTGCTTGCCTTCCCAACCCTTTCCTCTGGTAGGAGCCCCTATTCCCTCACTCAATCACTCTCATTCTGCTCAGGGCTAGTAGGAACATTTCTGCTCTCTATTAAGCTCCTTCCCCTCACCATTCCCTATAGGACTCCCCATTCTCTCCTCCATTGGATAGGGCCGCAACCCCTTATGGACAAGAGCCCCATCTTTATTACCCTCAGGTCATGGGCAGTACTATCCATGGCTGTGATTAGACAGGAGTGAGAGACTGTAGCCTGCCTGATTTGCCAGGCAGGAGATGCAATGAGAAGTCAATTAAGACAAGTTCTCCCAGGTCAAAAGCTCTGTAGTTAGGATGACCAGATGTCCCAATTTTATAGGGCCAGTCCTGACATTTGGTGTTTTGTCCTATATAAGCGCTCATTAGCTCCCATCCCCTATCCCAATTTTTCACCCCTGCTATCTGGTTACTCTATTCGCAATATAGCACCATGATTGACTTTTGGGGCAGGGGCGAGGAATAGTTTATTTGCCAGAAAATACTGTGTCAGTCAACTCTAAACTGCCTGTGAATTCATGTTCAGTTCTCCAACTAGTTTTGACCAAACTGAAAAACTATTAGAGTATTTTGGAAATGTCAAAACAAAGTGTGTTTTATTAGATCAACTTCTGTTGATATTTTCTCTCTCCCCAACAGAAATTAGCCCAATAAAACATATTACTTTGCCCACCTTCTCTCTCTCAAATCCTGGCACCAACACAGCTAAAAACACTGCATTAAAAAAAAAAAAAAAGCTTCATTTTGATCTGACTCAAAATGAATACTTTCAATTTAACAAAACAGCCACCTGTAGATGGAGAACTCCCTACATTGACCTAGTCTTTAGAGAACTCATTCAGTATGTAGGAGACCTGGGTGTAATTTCCCTCTTTGCCTGTTGAGGAGAAGGGGTTTGAACAGGGATTTCTCTTTTTTTAGTTATGTGCTCTGAACCATGAAAAATTCATGCTTTTTCTTCATTATCTCCTGTTTAACCTTTTCCACTTTTTATGAATAATAGTCTACGGACCAGAGACGTGCACTTAGGTTTCCAGCATCTTAAGTGAGTGCCCAAACTACAAAGTGATTCACACTCTCTTTTCTGGCCCAAAGATTATTCATTGTCATAATGATTGATGACTATGAACTACCACAATGAATGACAATGGCTAGTTCAAATCCATTCTCCTCATCAGGTAGAGGGGGAATTTGGACAGTATCTCCCAGGTGACTACCATACCATAACCCCTGAGCTAAATGTTATGAGGGAATCACCAGGCACTTAACAAACCCCTTGCTCACAGAGTAGATTGCAGGCAGAGGGCACAGTCAGCATTTGCTGACTTTTCTGCTGTTGGTAATTAGATTTTAAGGCCCCAGGGGTACATTATGAACATACAGTAGGACTTAGATCTGACCCTAGTCCCTTTGGTATTTCTTGTGCTGTACCTTATTTAAAATGTGCTATTCCTTTTCAAGATTTCCTTTTTCATTTGCTCCCTTGAGGCATCTTTTCCTTTTGCTTTATCCATTTCATCTTTTCTTTCCCTTCCAACCTGGTCTAAATAGTCCCACCTAAAAAACTCTTGTAACCATGTGCTTTATCCAAGTTGTCAATTTCTTTTGCACTGTAACATTAATTAAGTCTACATCAACTTTTTACTTTCATCTCATGCATTCCAGAGCAGTTCCATTTTACATATTAGAAACCTGATTCTGATATCACGCTAGCTTTACATCAACATGACTTAGAAATCAATAAAGTTGTTACTTATGATTAATATTGGTGTAAGTGAAACCAGAGTCTGGAACTATGAGTACATCTATATATGCACTGTTTTATTTTATAGTAAATATGCCACAGTAGCAACTGAAGTAGTTCTTGCAGCATTTTATAGGGGAAAAATAATAGATTATAAATTGTACTTTGTGTTTTCTTAAAACTCATTTTAATCCATGTCCTTTCAAAGAAGATCAAATTAACCACATGAATTTAGCCATCACTACCCACAGTGCACAGACTTTGATGTCAGTGGTATTAGCATATGAGATTTTGTTTTGATTCTCCAAGTGCTGTTACAACCGAAAGCAGCAATTATAAAACACCTTATGAACCTCTCCATCCCAACCTTCTGATCCACATAGAATCTTGGCAGAACTGATTGCCTCTAATTGTTATCTTTGTGCTTAGGTTTGTGCATGCAGAGAACCTTTCACTTACCAACTTTAATCTTCTTTGGGTAAAGTTAACTTTGGACCTTAGCCTGAACAAATTGGGAAATATTAAGTCTTGTGAGTATGTGCCTAAGGCCTTAGGCAGAAATAATTTTAAGCATAACAAATAATTTACTAAATTTCATTTAATGCAGATAAGTTTTATTAAGAATCATAGAATCAAAGAAACTGGAAGGGACCATGACAGATCAACAAGTCTAGTTCCTTGCACCCATGGCAGGACCAAGTACCCCCATTAAACCATCCCTGACAGGTGATTGTGTAACTTGCCCTTAAAAACCTCCAATGTAGGAGGTTCCACAACACTTATTCCAGTGTTTAATCACTGTGACAGTTACGAGATTTTTCCTAATGTCTAGGCTGAACCTTCCTTTCTATAATTTAAGCCCGTTTCTCCTTGTCCTACAATCTGTGATTAAGGAGAACAATTTTTCTCTTTCTTCCTCATAACTTTTTAGATATATGAAAACTCTTATTATATCCCCTCTCAGTCTCCTTTTTTCTAGACTAAACAAACCCAGCTCTTCCAATCTTCTGTCATAGGTCAAATATTCCAGACCTCTAATAATTTTTGTTGCCCTTCTCTGTACTTTCTCCAGTTTCTCCACATCCTTTTTGAAATGAGGGGCCCAAAACTGGACACAGTTCTCAAGTTGAGGCCTAATCAGTGCAGTGTAAAGTGGAAGAATCACTTCTCATGTCTTACTCACAATGCTCCTGTTAATACATCCCATAATGGTGTTTGGTTTTTTTGCAACAGCATTACACTGCTGAGTCATATTCAGCTTGTGGTCCACTATTACATCCAGATCCCTTTCTACAGTACTCCTTCCTAGGCAGTCTTGCCCATTTTGTATGTGTGCAATGGGTTGTTCAACCCTAAGTGGAGTACATGGCACTTCTCTTTATTGAATTTCATTTTGTTTATCTCAGACCATTTCACCAGTTTGTCCAAATTATTTTGAATTGTGATCCTATCCTATCCTCATCCATCAAGAGTATGTCTCCACTGCAGCTGTGAGAGAGACTCCCCGCTTGGGTAGGCAGATTGGTGCTAGTTAGCTAAAAATAGCTGTGTAGACATTGTAGTACCAGCGATGGAGCTTTGGGCTAGCCACCTAAGCTCAGACACAATGGACAGTGGTGCAGCTTGAGTTCAGGTGGTTAACACAACCTCCATTGGTGTTGCAATGTCTACACAGTTATTTTAAGCAGGCCAACGAGAGCCTTGCTAGTTCAAGTCTGTCTACTCAAGCTGGAAAGTCAGCTTCTAGCTACAGCAGAGACATAAACTTAGTGATTTGATTCTTTATGTAAAGTTCAAAACTGGCTCAAACAAACAGAAAAAAAACTCAGATGGAAGTTTGCAAGAGTTCTTAACCAGGATTAACAACGTGAGTTAAAATAGGAGTGAAAAGCAACTCTGCTTTTAACTTAGGTTAACAGCTAGAGTTAAAGCCTGAAAGCAAGTGGGGGGTTGAATTCATGCTGCTAACCCCAAGTTAACAGACAAGCGACTGCGTCTTCACTTTTATATTAAACCAAATTAAAGACACACACTAAGCTAACATGGAAGGCTAGCAAAAATACCCTTTGCTATGAAAGCCTACATTACCAAACTAATGGCTCTCTCACATCTTTTATTCTAATAAGATTATTCTACATGGGCATTGTTTAATATTGTAATGGAATTAATTATATACAGATCTATCCCCAAACTGAAGAGAAAATAATCAAATTAAAAGGTGTCAAAATTAAAGACATTCCTCTTCCACAAAACTTGGACCTTGGATGTTGTTAAGGCCCAACCTCAGCAAGATTCTAGCAGGAATTGGACATTTATATGGATAACAAAACTATCCGGAGTTATAATAATTAATGCTAACAAAAGAGATGTTAAATCTCATACTTGCAGGTTTAAATTGCTCTCTACCTATCAGCATTTGCAGAAAGCAATGTTCTGGATAGATTTTCCCTCATCTGACTAATGCAAGATTTCTTCTGTCTTCCTCTGATGCAACTAGCACTAGCACTATTGGAAAAAGGACGCTGAACTACATGGACTTTGAATCTGATCCCATCTGGCAATTTCTATTATCTCATGTTGCCACTGCTCTGAGCTTGCATACACTGTGACCCCTTTGGAGCCGTAGAACCATAGACTCATAGGGCTGGAAGGAACCTCATGAGGTCATCTAGTCCAACCCCCTGCTAAAAGCAGGACCTCTCCCACTAAATCGTCCCAACCAGGGTTTTGTCTAACCAGACCTTAAATATCTCCAAAGACGGAGATTCCACTACCTCCCCAAGTAACCCATTCAAATGCTTCACCACCCTCCTAGTGAGAAAGTTTTTCCTAATATCCAACCTTGACCTCCCCAGCTGTAACTTGAAACCATTGCTCCTTGTTCTGTCCTCTGTTACTACTGAGAGCAGCCTAACTCTCTCCTCTTTGGAGCACCCCTTCAAGTAGCTGAAGGTTGCTATCAAATCCCCCCTCAGTCTTCTCTTCTGTAGATTAAATAAGCGTAGGTCCTTCAGTCTCTCTTTGTAAGTCATGTGCCCCAGCCCCCTAATCATTTTCATTGCCCTCCACTGGACTCTTTCTAATTCGTCCACATCCTTTCTGTAGTGGGGAGCCCAAAACTGGACACAATATTCCAAATGTGGCCTCACCAGTGCCGAATAGAGGGGAATAATCACATTCCTCAATCTGCCATTGGCCTTTTTGGCAACAAGAGCACATTGTTGACTCATATCCAGCTTCCTGTCTACCATAACCCCCAGGTCCTTTTCTACAGTGCTGCTACTTAGCCGATCAGTCCCCAGCCTGTAGCAATACATGGGATTTTTCCATCCTAAGTGCAAAACTTTGCACTTGTCCTCGTTGAATCTCATGAGATTTCTTTTGGCCCAGGTTCCAATTTGTCCAAGTCTCCCTAAATCCTGTCCCTGCCCTCCAGAGTGTCTACCATTCCCCCCAGCTTGGTGTCGTCCACGAACTTACTGAGCGTGCAATCTAACCCATCATTCAGATCATTAATGAAGATGTGGAACAGAACCGGCCCCAGGACCGACCCAACGACAGACTGGGAACAATCTCAGTATTCATTTGAAATAATTCAAACAGCATTATGTTAAAGCAAATGTTGGAACTTTTAGAGGGACCCAGCCACTGCACAGACCAATTAATGCTCAACACATTAATGAATTTTAGAAATCACACCCCATAGTGTGCATTACCCCACCTTATAGACAAGCTCTTTGTTTCACTTTGTGGTAGCATATCTTAAGGAATATAGTTCAGTAAGATAATAAAAGATCAGTTAGATATACAGTTTACACATCAAAAATCAGTAAGTCATTCCTGTTTACCAAGGCATTTACTGTCCCTAGAGGATATATTTCCAAACAAGCCTTACATAAGAAAATTATTAATCTTCCCAATTGGTTTTACTAAAACAGGAATAAGTAAAAGCAGAAGAGAAACTTTATATAATAGAAATGATTCTATATGAAAGCCAGAGCATGTACCACCTGTCTCCTGAATAAGATCCCATTAAAATGCAATCTGTTTATCTGCATATTATAAGAGGTTTGAGTCAAACTGTGTGTTCTACAGAACAAGATAGCAGGTGGGCTCTTGCAAGGCAAAGACTCTATCATAGATAATAAACTGGTTTAGTAAGAAATCTAAATCATATGCTGGTTTTAAAGTGCAATAATTCCATAACTTAATACATTTTCTACATTCAAAGGAGTTATACAATTTGAGAAGATAATACGACTAAAAACTCTAATAATATACAGTTGTTTCTACAGGTGCAGTGAGATAATTTATGATCAAACGGAGCGACATCTTCCAATGCAGGGGATTTGAAAAGCTTTCAGAACATTTGAAATTAAACAAATAGTCTTTTATTCAAGGCAGTGGGTCTCAGCCTATTTACCATTGTGAACCACATACACAGCTCTCTGGTGTGTTATATGAGCCACATCCAGGCAATATATACTACTTATATTGTCCAAAGGACATTACATAGGTCACAGCTGTCTGCTGATTGAACCATAAGTGGCTGAAAACCACTGATTCAAGGCAAATCACTTGTAGTGAGTTAATATGTCATGAAATTCAGGGTAAAGTGGTGTATAATGGAAATACCAAACTGTTTCAATCAGGTATCTGATTTGAATAGAAGGAGTCAGGAGAAATTTAGACAAGTTCCTCTCAGGTGGAAGATTCTGCTTAAATGATCTGCAGTACTATGATAAACAGTACTGACGTTTTAAATGTTATAATTAGACTTCAGAGTCATCACCACCTTGAGATAAATGGAGGATAGTCGATTTTCCTTTAGACATACAAGTGCGTTTATCTGTAGAATGCACTATGACAGCCCTGCATTGGAAAGTTTTCTTCACGAACATAAGGCTAGAACCAATAGACGATATTCTTTCATGTGCCTGAGTTTTGCTCAGTGAAGGAGGAGGATGTGAACATGTCAGGGAGCTAATATATCTCTTTGGGTGCATCTACACTTACATGTTAGGTCGACTTAAGGAGGCTTAAGTCAACCTAAACTACTCCGCACCCACACTGGGCTTTCCTTAAGTTGACAAGCATTTCCTTAAGTGGACTTAAGGAAAAGTTAAGTCGACCTAATAACACCTCTTTTTAGGTCGACTTAATACTTTAGTCGACCTTATTAGGTCTACTTAAGCCAGTGTGGATGGGGATTAGCGCTTAAGTCGACCTTATTAAGTCAACTTAAAGTGGCAAGTCAACTTAATAAGGTTGAAAAGGGGCTATGTCTACACTAGATAAGTTAAGCTGACTTTTAAGTCGACTTAATAAAGTTGACTTTGTCAACTTAAAATCGACCGTATTAAGTCGATTTAATAAATTCGACTTACTTTTCTAGTATAGACATAGCCTTTGAGCCTGATGGCTGGACTATTAGGTGTTTTCATTAGTGCCCTTAATATTTAAAAAAATATGGAAGGCTACCAAAGAAAAATTGGTAGGCAATACCACTGATTATCAGCCAAAATGCACTCCTGGTGTTTATGCTTCCTTTCATGCAAATTACATTTTGGACTTAGTACCACTCTACTTAAAGTGAAGTTGTACATGAAAAATGATTTTGTTACAAGGGTAACATAATAATAATAATTAATAATAATAATAATAATAAATAAATGACCAACCCACCAGGCAACACACATTCCAGTGCAAAGAAAAGAATCTACAATAAGAAAGGTTCCAAAGGGGTAGCCGTGTTAGTTTATTGCAGAAAAACAGCAGAGTCCTGTGGCACTTTTAAAGACTAACAGATTTATTTATCACATGAGCTTTCATGGGAGAAAAATCCCACTTCCTCAGATGCTTTGAAGCGATAAATAAATCTGTTAGTCTTTAAAAGTGCCACAGGAATCTGTTGTTTTTCTACAATAAGAAAGAGTTCTCATGATATTATAAATGTATAAAAAAGAGTCTTACTTATTGAAAGAGTACTAGACATTCAGTGTGCACTATCACACTCTTTGAAGAGAAATAAGTGAGTTAATGTACTTCAGCAAATATTTGAAATCTTTGAAATCTACAAATTAAAGTGTTATAGAAGAGATCAGTACTATTATGATAAAATATGCTGCTATATTGTTTGTCTATAATGTGACTAATAGTATAATTTTATTTCACTATTTTACTAAACAAGCCATGAGGATTTTGAGTAAGATTCATGGATAAGTAATCTTCCCTGATTGGCCAGTATAATGATGTTGTTTGTTGATGATTTTGTACAATACGCTAGTGAAAGCCACTATTTTGCATTTGAAATATTGATAAAAGTATGATCATAGAAGCCTGTAATAAATAGTACTTAAAGCAATATAGTTTATACCACTGGAATAAAAAAAAAAAGTTTATTGTAAAACCAAATGAGTCAGAAAGGAGATAAAAAGCAACAGAAAAGGAACAATGGACTCATCTTTTAATAGGTCTTGTGGTTTTAAATTGCACAAGTAGAACTGGAGCTCATACCACTATACATAAAATGGGGATTAAAGTGCGATAGTAAAATAACACAATTTTATCAATCTTCAAGAATGGTTATTTCAATAATGGTAAATAATATGATGTCACCCAAGAATTGGGAGGTGCAGTAGTCTTTATATCTGGAGACTTGGGTTTGTACTTTTACATAGATGAGTTTAGTGGGCTCATTTAAGCTAGATGTCACTAGCTGCATAGATCAATCTCTAAACTGAAGGACACATGTATAGAGTGGGTTTTTGCTTGCTAAACCTCTACTCTGAAATCTAAAATGCAATAAAGTGCACTTGTTGTTTTATTGGGAAGGGCTGTCACAAGTTAGGACATCTGCACCTGTCAGTGCAGATGCTGATGTTTCAAGCTGGAGTCAGTGCAGGGATGTAGTGGGTTCAATGAATGTAGCAAGTATTCCTTATACCATTGACTTATAGGGACTGATGCATTTTGGGAGCACTTGCTGCTTTCAGAGAACTTTCAGATCTAAGGGTATGTCTACACTTGCAACTTAGGTCGACTTAAGGATGCTTAAGTCAACCTACAGAACTCTGCGTCCACACCTGGCTTTCATTAAGTCGACATAAGAGCTTCCTTAAGTCAACTTAACGCCCGCTCATTAGGTTGACTTAAGGCCTAAGTCGACCTTACTAAGTCGACTTAAAGGTGGTGTGGACACCCTAAGTTGACTTACAGCCCTAAATCGACCTAATTGGCTGGGGAATGCTTTTTGGGAAGCTGCAGCTCCCTGCTTGCCCTGGGGAGCTGCAGCTCCCTTCAGAGCCTGGTTTCTCTGTCAACCTAACACCTGCCTGTGTGGATGCAGACAGTTGACTTAAGTTTCTAGTGTAGACTCTCTAAGTCAACTTAACAAGGTAGACTTTAAGTCGACTTAAGTCAACCTTGTTAAGTCAACTTAAGAGAGTCAACTTAACTTTTCTAGTGTAGACACATCCTAACAGCATTCATTCCACACGTTTTTATTGCACATTGACCAACCTGCTACGTCAATTACTGTTACTACACAGAAGTTTCTCTTGATATCATCTTTAAAAATAAAATTATCAGTCAAAACCATTTTGACTTTAGATAATGGCTGTACAAAACAAAATTAAAAGGGGAGCAACATCTGCTAATTGCAATATTTGCAATGTTTTGACACAATCTACAATAAATGAAATGGTGCTTCCACGAGTATAATGACAGTGAGAGATGGTTCTGGTCACAACCTGAAATATTATCAAAGGGGTTCCCATCAAAAAGTTTGAGAACCACTGTTGTAAATCATTTAAAGCCAGTTCCTTCTGCTAGTTCATAGTTACCATACTGAGAACAGGTTGGATATTGCATAGATTTGCAGACATATATACAATCAAAAACCAACAACAACCAAAATTACATAAAATTTCCTGACACACATTTATTTCCTTGAATATATGTTCTGTAAAGATATTGCAAGACCGACAATGTTATCAACACTAATTACATACTTCAATGTACAGAGCCGGTGAAAAATTATTTGAACTTGAAAATTCTCTAGTAAAGCAAACATACTTCAGAGAAAACAAAAACAAGAACAAACCCCCCGAGTCTAGCAATTACTCACTAAAAACTAAATTTTGCTGAAATCAAAGGTAAATTTTCACTTTAACGGCACAATAGAGCAATTGTACAGTTAGCATTTAACTGGAAAATTGGAAGAATCATCATCATGATTAGTTTTATTCAGTTTGAGTTTTTTAAAATCAATTTTACTGTAGTGCTTAGGGGGGTAACTCTCAAGTTGTTAATTCTTGTCCATGATTGTTTAAACAATGGAAACAGCTGAACAGTAATCCTCAACTTTTTCATAGCAGGGCTCACCATGTCTGGAAGCTCTTCCTATCTAGCCCAGATCTCTCTCTCATTTAGAATGGTGGGAGAGGCAGGGTGCTCATGACCTCCTGAAAGGCAGCTATTTTTGACCTCAGGTTGAGAACCCCTGATCTAAAAAGAGTTGACACTACAAGATCTTCTCTTGTGCTTTGTGGAAAACTTTCACAGTAAAACCTCACAGAAAATAAATATACTCCATGGAAGCACCTGAGGGACCTAGAAGACATTTATATAGTTTTATGCTGTTTTATCATCCATCTGGATTTTCATATGGAAATCTGATGGGACAGGGAGCCAGAATACTCTGAAGAGGAACCAGCTTCTCTCAGTATTATGCAGGGCCCCTTCTGCATGCAGTGAAAATTCACCACTGTCAGTTCGATCTCTCGTGATTGATTGAATGGAATCAATCCGGAAGTTGACATGTTAAGTCCACTCCCTCAAGAAGAGTGGTGCTGAGTCAACGGAACGGCATTTTTCTTCAACTCGGCACAGTGGAGACCAGGGGCGTTGCTGGATAGCAAAAAGATCCAGGGCTGTGGCCCCCAACCCACTCCCTGCTAACCCCCCCAGGCCACACCCCCAGACCCCACCCCCAGGCCAAGCCACTAGGCCCCTCCCCCAGTTCACAACCCCCTCCTCCCCACCCCCCAAAACAAACCCACACCCCATGCTGGGTTGCAAAACAACTCCTTCATACTCATCTGTATTAAGAACTCTAACAGAAGCAATCTTTCTTAAAAAGTCAGACCATGTCAGAAGGATGTGCCTCCCTGTCTGACAAGGCACAACATTCCCCATCTCCTCCAGGTTCCCATGGCTGAATATCAGGAGCGGGAAGGAGGGTGGTGGAGCAGGAGAGTGGGAAGAAGGGAAAGGGTGGCAGGGGAGCAGTGCAGCTGGCTGGTGGGCACCAGGAAAGGCAGCACAGCAGCTGCATTTTCCCATGCTGTTCCAACCCTGGGCCACACGCCTGAACATGCCGCAAGGCAGGAAATTGAAAAAGGCTCTGGCCAGGTCCCAGCTTTCAGGTGCATACAAACCAGGTGGAGGAAGTTAGGGAATTCACAAGGCAAGCGAGTAGACTGCTTGGGGCTTCCAGTGTGGTGCCATGAGCGGTGTCACCCCAAACTAGCAGACCCAGCCAGCCAGGCTGCCGGCCTGTGCCTCCCCTGCAAATAGCCAAAGAAGACAACAGAGCGAACTGAAGAAAAGGCAGAGAAGGCTGCTGCACTGTTCCCTACTCTCACCCCACAGCTCCTGCCAGGCTCCCAATCCCTCTCTTGGGGAGATAAAGCAGAAAGGACAACAGCCAAAACTGAGGAAGCCCGCTCTTATAGAAAAGGAAAGGCAGAGTCCAAACTAAAAATGCAGCATTATTGGGCTGACAGTAATGGGGACAGAACTGAGGGGACAGGGGTGGGGGGACAGATCCTGCACCAGGGGCCAAAAATCACCTTTTCCAGTACCTGTCAGAGAGAGGGCAACCCTAAATTGTCACATACTCACACCCTAGGATGGGCAGGGGGAACGCAAACATCAACTCCATTTCCTCCAGTCACCCTCCACCCCCTACTTAATTGCAAACAAACAAGAAAACCAAATTTCAAAGCACAGAATAAATTTTAGGTGCACAATACGGTGCTGGTCTGCAGATTTATCTTTATAAATAAGGCCAGCATTGGCACCCCCAGCTGGGGGATGATCCCTGGGCCACTCATCCCCCAACTGACCTCACTGCATGGGGAGGAGGGGCGATGCCCAGCCGGATTGATGGACCCAGGCCCAGAGGGGGTCCCTGGCTAGATGGGAGGGGTAACCTCACCTCACACTTGCCACCTGGGCCAGGGGAAAGCGCAGAAGGGCTGTGATCCCCAGCCCGCCCTCTCATATGTTGCATAGTGGGGTATAATCTGTATAACTTTGCTTTCTCTCCTGCCATGTAATTGCGTGGTGGTTTGATGAAAAATGTGCTATGCAAGCAAGGTTCCTTTCTGAATGCTCATAAACATGCTCTGCATTATTATGGTATCATGTTTCCTGCAGCATCACATGTATGTGTATATAGATCAATAGATCCGAAACATCCCAGGTATTTCATATGGCTCTGGGAAAGCTGATGAGATTGGATACATGACAAAAGATAATGTAAATAAAGAGAATCACTTAACAACAAGGAGAAGGGAACAAAGAATCGCAGAGAATCACACCTGGAAAAAGGGAGGGGATGGAAAGTTTGATAACAAGACACTTGGAAGTGTGAAAGAGCTTATTTCTGGGGCCTCTTATACCAGAGAGGACTTTTGCTTAAGGTAATTGGTATGATGATCTGCAGTTGCAAAATGCTTACAGGGGCTAGTCTTTGCATTTGAAACTTTTACTTTAAGCCTGCATAAATAACAAGCATTAGTCCACTGTGGCTTTTTCAACACATGCCAAAATGGAAACACATAAAATAACATGATTGCTAGCAGGTAAAAATAAGCTTCAGTCATGATCTCCCAATAGAAATCTCAAATCTTAGGATTTTTTCCCCAGGCCCTGGCATTTGCTCCCCTACCAGCCTGGGAAGTGGGAGAGAGGGGACTCCATTTGGGGACTTGGGGAGGGTGAAGATCCCTAAGAGGATCAAAGCTGAGGATGGGGGAGCTGTACTATGGCTTCAGGATGGGAGGCAGCTGATGGAGGTTGGGGGACTGAACTGATCCCTGAATTAAAGGGGTTTGGTTTGGGACAGAACTGAGGGGATAGGGTTAATTACTGGGCAGGAGTTGAGGGGGGCAGAGGTGGGGGGACAGGTCCTGTACCAGGGGCCAAAATCACCTTCCAGTACCTGTGGGAGAGAGGACAACCCTAAATTGTTACATACTCACACCCTGGGATGGGCAGGGGGGAACTCAAACACAAGAAAGTAGTTTAAAAACACAACTCCGTTTCCTCCAGTCACCCTCCACCCCCTGCTTAATTAACAACAAACAAACAAGAAAACCACATTTCAAAACACAGAATAAATTTTAGGCACATCATATGGTCTGCAGAAATCATAAATAGGGTCATCATTGGCACTCCTGGCTGCGGGATGATCCCCAGGCCACCCACCCTTCAAATGACCAGGTGGGGGGAAGGTGACCAGTCCCCACCTACCACCCTGGAGAAGGGGGGGGACGGGGACAATCCCAAACCTACAATTTGCTGCTGCTCTGGCTGGTCACCAACCCATGGGGCAGGGGATGATCCCCAGCCTGCTCCCCAGACCCACTGGACTGACCTGGGGATTGATCCCCAGCTCCCAACACCCCCCCCCCCCACCACCACCACCACCTTCAGGTTCCCCCCTCCTCACACACACAGTACTTACTGGTGCTGTGTAGAAGAAGCTGCTCCTAAATAAAGCAGGGTGCAGAGGAGTCAGCTGCAGTGCTGCTGGCTGAGCCAGTGCAGCAGGGGAGAGAGAATTTAAAGTTCCCTCTTCTCTCCCTGCTAGTGACTGAACTACAGCAGGCTTGTTCCCAGGTTAGCTCCTCCTCCCCTGCAAACAGGCTGTCTGATCATGTGCCTGCTGGGGAAAATAGATCCGGGGCTCAAGCTAATCTACCCGGGGCCAACGCCCTGTGAGCCCAATGGCAACGACGCCTCTGGCGGAGACACCAGCCTCTGGCGGAGACACCATGGTGAGTGGGCATTAGGCAAGTTATTTGACGTAGCTTGCGTCTCTTTTTTCAACTGCCAGTGAGTTCTGCAGCCAGTGTAGATCTGGTCTAAGTAACAATCCAGATTACTGATATTTTCCTCATATTTTAATTCAAAGGAATTAATCTGTGTAATACTTTGGTTATTATAGATTATTTTACATACCTTAGCATAAGGATGTTAGTATTTCAACAAAGCTCTTGGAAGAAGGCATGGTATTAATTCTCTGAAACTGAATGACTGTCTCTCGAACAGCCAGTCAAGTACTAAAGATGATCAGTAGCATATACAATTTGTTTTGGAAAAACAAATGAAATTGAGAAATAGAGCAGCTTTGAGCAGTTTTAAAATCTGAAAATCCTATGTATTGTATTTTTACCTTTAACACATTAATTAATAGGGAAATTTCGAAGAAACCAAGAAAGTAGTCATGGTACGTGGTTCAAGCTTTAGCTCAAGCGCTGACTGAAGACATCTGGAGAACAATGACGTTGTACTGTTTAAAACAAAACAAATCACATATGCACAAAATAGTATGCAATAGATAACTCATGTTTTCCTACACATATTATTTGAAGGAAAATATATATATTTTTAAGTGTTAGATAATGTTAAGCCAGAAAGATTCTTTCCCCAAGAATCAGGCAGCACAGATAATACTGAAGAGGTTTATTCACGATACCGGGAAGACTGACAAGACAGCTTCAAATTGGTGATGTTACAGTGGTCAAATATATATGATTCTCTGTCAGTTACATAATCCACTTGGAATTCTTTACCTGTTTACTTACAAGTACAGACTTGTTCCACCCAGAGAGCACAGAGGTGATAATGACCGATGCAGAGACACTTTAATTACATTAAAGGCCCTATGGCTACATTTAGGGTGGGGTGGGAGGATGGGATGGAGAGGAGGGTCCTTACAGCTAGTCAGAAATGTATTGTTCCCATCTAAACCAGAATTTCTCAATAGGCAGCTGGCCACTGCCTTACTGATTGTTCACAGCATCCTTGTCCTTGGGTGGGTCTAGTATGATTGTTAACCTGAGTTTACTGACAGGAAAAGTATCCAAGCTGTAACAGACAAGACCTGACAGAGAAAAGTCTACAGAGACAGAAAAAAAAACATTAAAGTCTAACAATAAAATAACCAAGTATTGCTTTATGGGTTTTCAGGCATCTTTCCAGAAAGTATTCAAATAACCCCTGAGTCAGATCACTAGCTAAACTACAAAGGGCTAGAACTGCATCTTACATACTTTCCTGTTTCCAGATGATTCACAAATGCTTTACTTTCTTTTAAAATTTCTGCCACTCAGGAAATGCCAGGCTTTTCATCCTCCTGCCGACCACTCTGACAGCATGAATACAAACACATGAAAAGAACTCAGCAGAAACACAACGGAACCAAGAAGCAAAGAATAAATTCTTATGCCTTCATTCCCCTCAGCTTCAATCTTAAAGCTTACTGCTATCACATTCATTCAATATGTCAGTCGTCCTTGAGGCAATAGTAATCTGTCTCTTTATTCTTGTTCACAGGGTCATTTGAGGTGGTTTCTGCAGATAACTTGGAGAATGCAATGATAAGGTTTCTTTGCTCCAATAAACAGTCCAATATTGTGAGTACATTTATTTCAAAAGATCAGATTTACAAGACTGTATGTATTTTACACTGTACAACATAGGCCAGAGAATAAATATAAATGCATACATTGTTTTCTGGATACAGCAGGAACAGACAAGATACCTAGAAAGTGGTTTAATTAGGCGTCAACTGTATTAAATAATACATCTGGGAAACTGTGAGGAAATAACATGTCCACTGCAGGTGACCAGTTAACTTCCACAATGCCTAGAACTGCAACAGGGCCCAAAGGCTGACAGAGCAACAGCATGCTATGCCAACTCACATTAAGCAACCTATCAGTTCACCACTTTAGATTTACTTGTGACAGACTTCTGTTTCCAGATAACTGGTCCGTGCACAGAGGAAGCACATGAGGAACTTCTCCTTGCTTTCTGCAGCCTGCAGAAGGGCTGTGCGATTGCAGAGACTACATTCATGGAATGCAAGACTATTCCCTTGATGCTCCCCTAGGGACAGAATGGAGTGATGGCCACAGATTACTACAACCATGCCCAGAGGACACAGAGGTACCAAACTATACAAAGATGGCACAGCCTGCTCAGGAAGGTGTAGCTGTGAAACACCACTGCCACCTTCTCATGTTAATACCACACTAGCCGTTAGCACAACTTCTCCTGACAAAACAATAGCAACATGGGTCTGTCATCGACGACAGACACCATGAGCGAAATCTGAATGAGAGTCACATGGAAATTTAAATATTTCACCCTTGAGTCCCCATGGACTATAAGTTGTAAGAAATAAACACTGAACAGTGGAGATATCAGTTTTGTTCTCAAGTACTGACTGAAGGATAGGTAACCATTCCTTCAAAGCTCAATTAGTTGGGAATGGATGTGAAGGAACCAATGCCACCTGAACTGTATGGACTTCTGCAAGCAGAAGGCCACTGACAGACACATGAATCTGTTTTCAAGATATGACGGGAAAAATCTGGCCTATTGTTTTTCATGAATTCTGACTTTGCTAACATAAGGACTCTCAGAATAGCTCAGGAACAATTAGCAGCCCCAAAGCAAAAGTAAACCCTGGATCATATTTATGGCTTTCTCTGTTTGAAACAAACAAATCAGAAGAGCTCAATGTTTTGTCCAATGATAGCTAGAAATGCTGGATTGGTTAGTCTGAAAAAAAGGAATGAGAAATTGCAGATCAGTAAACAAAACAAAACAACCCCTCCACCCAAAGATCTGAATAAGAATTTTTGAAGCCCCAAATATATAGATTCATGATTCATGCATGTGAATAAAGACAGTGTCTGCTTTGTAAAAATAGCTGTCTCCCTGTTCAGAACAGACATTAAACACAGTCATAATTTACTGTTTTTGAAAGACATAATTTTGGAAAAGCTTTTACTGCCACAGAAAATGTAGATAGCACTAATAATTCTGGAACTTAAATTTTTTCAAATAGACACCTGTGTTTCATAGTTAAAAATGGCAATTACACTTTTAGAGGGCATTATTGCAGTTGCATATACAATAACATTTTAAACAGGTGAAGCTTAAGGGCAGTGAAATTATTCACATGCCTAAATGCAAGCACAGTATTTGGATGGGTCTTAGAATGGAGCTGAAATGTTTACATAATTAGAGTGTCTAACTATGGGTACATCTACAATGGAGCCTTAGGTCAACTTAAAGAAAGTTAACTCGAGCTACAGATGGCTGCGTCCACATTGGGCTTTTATTAAGTCGACTTAAGCACTTCCTTAAGTCGACTTAACACCACCACCTCTTATGGTCAACTTAATGCTTAAGTCGACCTTATTAAGTCGACTTTGACCCTGCCAGCAGGTAGAGGATCTTGGGGAGCAGCTGCCACACATACAAACACATGCTAGCGAGGTTTGAATTAATAAGTGTTTTTATTGGGGGTGAACAAGGGTAAATGGAATGGGGCAGTGAGGTGTATAGGGGGTACTGGGAGATGGGCCTCTCTATTGAACAGTATAGTGTCACAGTGTGGGAATCGATGTAAACCAGTGTAAATTAATAGGCCAATGTAGCTTAATATAAACCAATGTAAATTAATATAAACCAATGGGGTTTTTTACAAGCATAAACATACAAGGCAACTGTATCAATGAGAGAGTGAGGTTAAGGGAAATGGCCAGGGAGTATGGGCAGGCAGTAGCAGAGGGGTAAGGAAAGAAACACAGTAGCAGAGGCTGCAGTAAGCCTTGAAGACCTGCAGGGGGAGACCTGGAAAGTAAGGTTAGGGGAAATGGCCAGGGAGTATGGGCAGGCAGTAGCAGAGGGTTAAGGAAAGAAAACACAGCAGCAGCGGCTGCAGTAGCAGAGGCTGCAGTAAGCCTTGAAGACCTGCAGGGGGAGCCCTGGAGTAGTCAGTCTGGAGGCACTGAAGATGGGCTGGAGTGTGCTTGAAGCAGAGGTGAACAGGGGAACAGACCAGGTAAGCACACTTAGACGGTGGGGGTAGGGCAACACGTGGAGGGAGAGCACACTTAGAAGGTGGGGGCAGGGTAACACGTGGAGGGAGTGCGTGGGGAAACTGGGCAAGGGAATGGAGGTAGAGGGGAGGTCTGGGGTGGATCTGGGAGGGGGGTTGAGGGGAAGACCAGACAGGGGTTTCGGGGGGGAGGGGGCAGCAACGGAGAGTGGCGGCTAGCAGACACCAGGTTCGAGGAGCCGGGGAAAATGGCAGAGGGGCTGCAGAGGGACGGCAGAGGGGCAATGGAGCAAAGAGCGGATTCGGGGGCGGCAGAGGGGCAATGGAGCAGAGAGTGGGTTAGGGGAGGCAGCAGAGGGGCTGCAGAGGGACGGCAGAGGAGCAATGGAGCAGAGGGCGGATTCAGGGGCGGCAGAGGGGCAATGGAGCAGAGAGTGGGTTAGGGGAGGCAGCAGAGGGGCTGCAGAGGGACGGCAGAGGGGCAAAGAAGCAGAGAGCGGATTTGGGGGTGGCAGAGGGGCAATGGAGAGAATCTTAACAAAGCTATTACAGGGTACAATAATAAAACAATTTAACAAAGATAAAACTAAGGAAGAAAAAAAACTAACAGCATATTAAAGGTGAAACCTACAATGTTAAAACTTAGCACACTAATTAGCAACAATATAACAGCAGCGGACTTGCTAAGCAGCAGCAGCTGACTTGCAACGGTGAAATTTAATAACACAATGAAACTTAACACAGCTAAGGTAACCAGTATAAGAGAACTTAACACAATTAAGATAACACACTAACAAAACTAAGCACAGTGTGAGGCTGAAACAGCTGGGAGCAGGGAGCTCCAGGCAAGGTCCCCAGAGGCAAACAGCCCAGCAGCGGCACGGCTTATGCTGCCACGGTGGAAAGGAACTGCAGAGCAGGAGGGGGTCTCTGTTACAGACCCTGAGGTAAATTTAGAGAGAGTTTGAGAGGGGGGAATCTTACCAATCCCCAGGAGAGCAGCAAGGACAGAAACTGAAGCAGCAGCAGCATAGAAGAGTGCAGAGAGGACTCGGTTCTCGTAGTTCATGGTTCAGGAGATTCGTTGTTCGTGGGGGGGTTTAAAATGGGGGATACGCTCAATTAAATAGCCGGGAGCGGAGAAAGGTCCCCCAAAGACCCCAGGGTGATCAGGCCAGGAGGCAGTGCAGGAACCTATTCTGGGGTCTGGCCCCAAAATGTCTGGTTTTAAAGGCAAACTCAGGCAGCTTCCCGCCAGTAACTCTGATAGGCTCCCTGAATTACAGGGGCGGAGAGAGGGCAGGGAAAACTGTAGGACAAGTCCGGGCAGAGTCTTGGGCTGCAGGTATGTGACTCATAGTCACAGGTATTGGTGTGTGACTCATGCCCTTTGTGAAAAACGAGCCATATTGGTCTTGCACTCCTGGGCATTGTCCACCCTACGCCGAGCCAGGGCTGGAACAATAGTTAAGGGGCCTCCTCCTTAGGCAGGGCCATGGCACAAAAGAAGCTGAAAGAAAAGGGCCATTCCCATGAGCAGCCTGGGAGGGGTGGCCACACAAACAGGGGAGACAGAAACTGGCACAGGGGAACATCTGTCAGGGACAGACTTAATCCAGTGTAGATGGAGAAGCTCTTAAATCAACCTAATTGGCCTCCAGGTCCCCTCCCAGGCTACCCACAATGCACCACTCCTCCATTGACCTAGCATCTGCTAGGCAGTTGACAGGAGTGTTCAGTGTGGAATCTCTAAGTTGACTTAACAAGGTCGACTTTAAGTTGACTTAAAGTCGACCTTGTTAAATCAACTTAACAGAGCCTCCAGTGTAGACATACCCTATGAACCTAAACTTAGCTTCTGTATTTCTTTAAGTATGCTCAAGGAGGTCATAGATGTAGATAGAAAAGTATTGTTTAAAACAGAGATTTTCAAAAGAAGCAAGGATTTAGGTGTCCCGCTCCTATTGAAAGGCAATGGGAGTTGTGCATCTCTTAGGCCCCCTTGAAAATCCCAGCCCGAATTATCATTCATTTTTAATAACAACACTTTGCACTTCTACTGCAGTTTCCAACTGAGGATTCAATGCACTTTTTAAATAGCTAATTAACTCTTGCAATACCTTTGTGAGACAGCAAAGTATTATAGAAAAACAAACCAAAACACTATAATGTACAGCTTCTTTGCATTTATTTATCATCATCATCTCATACTTCATTCTCAACATCCTTTAAGCATTTCATTCTGCCTCCCATTCATGACCAACTTTCCCAGGGCAAGTCTATACTGATGGTGGCAAAGTCGCCGCCGTCAGTGCGATCTTCAGTTTTCGATTGAAGTGTCTGTGTAGATGCGCACAATCGATAACCGAACCGGAGTTGGAACACCAGCTCCGTAACTGCACTTACACTATCTGGCTTAGTGTAGTGTGTAGCAAGGATTTAAGAAGTCGGCAGTAGATACGCAAGGTATTTTATGTACCTTGCATATCTCCCATTGACTGCTGCTGAAAACAGCAGTAAGGGTAGCCTACGGCGCAGTGAAGAGGTTTTTGGAATTTAGGACTGGATGCTAAAATCCTAAAGGCTCTATTGGATTTTTGAAACCCTTAATAAGATATGATTTTGACTCTTTGGAAGGTCCTGTCATGTGTAGGAATGGGCACATTGTTAGGAGATTTCTGCCACTGTGGTACTGTGGACAAGTCATTCTCCACCTGCTAACTCACTTTCCCCATCTGTAAAATGGGAATTATGTTCTAGTGTTCAAAGTGTAGTCCAGACCAGTAAAAGGCTGGACCATCACTGCCTTGCAGTCCTGGTCCTTCACAGGGCTTTGCTGCTGCAACTCTCAGCCTGGGATGCTCACAGTCAGCCTATCAGCCTGCATGTCACACACTGAGTGTCTCCGTGTTAGACAGCCCTGGTTTAGTAGCTCTGACCCTAGCAGCATGTCTAAAACCCTACAATCCCACTCTGGCTTCTACTAACCTTGATTAGTATATGCAAAGTAACCCCAACACACTCCCAGTCCTGAATTTTCCCAAAACCATGTGCCCTGTAAGGCTCAGCTCTCTCCTGGGCATTTCAGAGAAATAATAGCATTTGTCCCCCTCTACTCTGCCCCCATCCCTGCCAAAGAGGCAAAAGCACACCACAGCTCATTAAGTTAACTGGAGTTAATACATCCTTCTCTTCAAACCCAGCCCAGAGCTGTTTTATAGTAAACATACAACAAATTTCAGAGGGGTAGCCATGTTAGTCTGTGTACAGCAAAAACAACGAGAATCCTGTGGCACCTTAAAGACTAAGGCTATGTACACACGATCATATTAAAGCGCAACAAGGCAATCGCGCTATAAAACTCACGTGACCTTTATTGCGGGACAACGCGTACACACGTTGCTCCCTGCAACGCAACAAAATTACATGCATATCGCGGTTGAGCGCAATGACTTCTGGGCACCTATCCTATCGTTCCATTTTCCCCTAAATCGGCGCTATGAATCATGGGATGAAGGAAAGGAACGCAAAGCGCCATGGGTAAAGTGTCAGTTTCCCATGGTGCTTTGTGTTCCCCTAGCGTCTTCGTCGTTTCCAATAGCAACTCGCGTCTATTTTCAACATTGCAGTGACGCACCGCACCACTTGCAATCAATCACAACAGCGACAGCATGGATCCTGCTCTGATCTCCACTGTCACCTTCAGCATTCTAAATACATCTCGGCTTGTTGCTCAGTACGCAATGAGCTCCGAGTCAGACGAGGACACCAAGGAGCAGAGGCTGATTGATGCCATGCAGAGCAACAGCACCGCGTTGCTCAGCTCCTTCACCGATCACCTGCACATGGTGCAACGCTGTTTCTGGTCACGAGAGACGAGCACCGAGTGGTGGGATCGCATTGTTATGCAGCTGTGGGATGACGAGCAGTGGGTACAGAACTTTCGAATGCGGAAATCAACCTTTTTGGAACTGTGCTCAGAGTTGGCCCCTGCCCTGTGACATAAAGACACCAACACGAGGTCAGCCCTAACCGTGGAGAAGCGTGTTGTGATTGCTGTATGGAAGATGGCGACTCCCGACTGCTATCGGTCCGTTGCAAACCAGTTTGGAGTCGGGAGGACCACCGTCGGATTAGCCCTCTCACAAGTGTGCCAAGCCATCAATCGCATCCTGCTACGGAGGACGGTGACATTGGGCAATGTTCGAGAGATTGTGGACGGCTTTGCTGCCATGGGATTCCCTAACTGCAGGGGAGCAATAGATGGCACACACATCCCTATTTTGGCTCCAGACCATCTCGCGATGGAGTACATAAACAGGAAGGGCTACTTCTCCATGGTGCTGCAAGCACTCGTGGATCACAAGGGTCGTTTCACGGACATCAATGCTGGGTGGTCGGGAAAGGTGCATGATGCCCGCATTTTCAGGAACACTGGTCTGTACCGGAAACTGCAAGGGGGCACCTTTTTCCCTGATCAAAAAATAACAGTGGGGGAGGTGGAGATGCCCATAGTCATCCTCGGAGACCCAGCATACCCATTGATGCCATGGCTCATGAAACCCTACACCGGGAACCTCGATCGCAGCAAGAAGCGGTTCAATTACCGATTGAGCCGCTGCAGAATGACTGTGGAGTGTGCCTTCGGCCGTTTAAAAGGGCGCTGGTGCTGTTTGTATGGGAGGCTGGACTTGGCGGAGGACCAGATCCCTGCCGTGATTGTGTCGTGTTGTGTCCTCCATAACATTTGTGAAAGTAGGGGAGAAAAGTTTTCCCCTACGTGGGCTACGGAGGCACAGTGCCTCGAGGAAGCATATGAGCAGCCAGCCACTAGGAGTATTAGGGTGGCACAAGGAGAGGCTGCCCGCATAAGGGAGGCACTCAGGGAGCATTTTAATTATGCCCTCCCCTAGTTAAGTTCCATGACGCATCAGGTGCACCTTAGGATCATTTCAATAATGTGTATAAATAAATGCATTCTTCAAAGTGTTTGTTACTGTTTTTATTAAAACCTAAAAGGTGGGGGTGGGGTTACAGGTTGGCGTAGCTCCGGGTCTCATAAAAGTAGCTGGGCGGGGGGGACTGGATGTTGTCCTGTACCGGGGGGAAGGGTGGCCTTCAAAGAAATGCTTTGAGGGACTGCGGAGAGTGGGAGGCAGACACGGCTGAACTGTCTGGAGTGGAGCCCGGACATTTATCGCCTGGGATTGCAAAGCAATCATGCTCTTGAGAAGTTCTGTTTGCTCCTTCATGACGCTTATCAGTTCGTCCCTGTGTTTCTGCCTCCTCTGCTGGGATTCCTCTCTCCAGGCTCTATTCTCCCTTGAGGATTCCTGTGTTGCTTTCAGCAGCTCCTGAAACATATCCTCCCTGTTTCTTCGAGCACGCCGCTGAATGTTTCTCATTTGGTCAGCTGGGGTAGATACCGGCCTTGTGAAGCTCAATTCTAATACAAAAACAACAATAAAGACATTGTTAACACATAGCATAGATAACCAATGTAACCTTCCAGTAGCACATTCCACTGGAAGGTACAGGGTGGTCAACACACTACGCTTCGCTGAAGCAGACAAGGTACGTTCTAATAGTCGGCTTACTGGGGGCTAAGAATCTGCAGAGGGCACACAGATGGAACCAGATATCTTTCTCCTCAGAGTGCCCCTGCCATCTCGAATACATCTCCTACATGCCGCCGGTAGCAAGCCAGGACCGTATGCTGCTGCACTGTGTGCTGCCATGGTTCCCAGGGCTGTGCTTTGCAGCTGGAGAGGCAGAGTATCCATCTTTGGGAGCGTAGACACAAACGCTCTCCCATCTAACCTGAGTATTAGGCTCTGGAGGTACATCGAGGAAACCTTTACTGACCTAAATGCAGATGATTATTTTACAATCACTGCTTGTATTGATGCCCTTCTAATGAATGCAGAGTAAATAGCATGCACAGCGGGGACCCGCAAGCACCCCCACCCCAGACAATGATATTTTAGCAGGAGCAGAGCTGAACGAAGGAGAAACTTACCTGAACCCCCCTCTGCCGCCTCAGAGAACACGCTGCAGTTCAAGCCTTGGGTGGATGTCTCAGCGGGGCTGCTGAAGAGCTCCTGGCTACACGCGGTTGCGCTTTCCTCCGTGTCATCCTCCATCTCCTCCTCCTCCTCCTCAACAACGTCCTCATCCTGCTCGGCTCTGGCAATCACCGGATGAGGGGGGGCTGAAGTGTCCACGGGACTCTTGGCAGTGGTTGTTGGGCTCCCACTGAGGATGGCTTCTATTTCCTTATAGTACCTGCATGTAGCAGGCGCTGATCCGGAACGGCGGTTTCCCTCCTTCGCTCGGTGATAGGTTATTCTGAGCTCCTTCACCTTTGATCTGCACTGCACTGTGTCTCTATCATGCCCTCTCTCTGACATGGCCCCAGAAATTATGCCAAATGTGTCATAATTCCTCCTGCTGCCATGTAGCTGCGCCTGCACAGCGGACTCTCCCCAGATGCTGATCAGGTCCAGCACCTCTGCCGTGCTCCAAAGGGGTGCGCGTCTTCCACGGCGGGCCGCCATTGCTAATGATGATCGGAGCCCAAACACACTCCACGAGGAAGAGAGCAGGAAGTGAAACAGACTAGAAATTTTAAAATCCCGGGAATAAGTTCGGGGCAGGGCGGGGACAGTTTCGTCATGGCCACAGAGCGGGTGGGGGGAAGACCAGAGAGGACGACTTTGGAATGCTGGGACACTTCCGGAGGCCAGTCAATGCGCGGTAAGCGTACACACGAGCGCAAAAGCACAACAGCTGTTCCACGTTAGCTGTTTCCACCCTCGTCGAGGTGGTTTTTGTATTGCGCTACAAAAAGGCAGTTAACGCGCAACAGCCCTGTTGCACGTGTGTATGCCGTTGTTGCTATCGCGCGGTAATGAGTTTTAATGCGCGATAAAATGCTCGTGTGTACAAGGCCTAACAAACTTCTTGGGGCATAAGCTTTTGTGGGCTCCAGATGCATCTGACGAAGTAGAATGGAGCCCATGAAAGCTTATGCCCAAAGAAATGTGTTAGTCTTTAAGGGCCCACAGGACTCTAGTAGTTTATACAACAAATTTATTAACAATAGGACTTAGCTTAAGTGATGCTACACAAAAGGAGTAAATTTAGTAAAAGGTTACAAGCAAATAAAAGTTAAAACAGGAATCTAAAATACTCCAACTTAATCTGGCAAGTTACTGGCTGAGTTCAAGATGGTTTCTCACCAGAGACTTCAACCTCCCTGTACACACATGCACACATAGAGTGAATGACATTTTGAGATTTACCCTATTCTTTAGCAATCATTATTCTGCTGGAGAAACGAATAAATTACTCAAGTTTACACAACATCCCCATATCTCATTTTATACATAATGTAAACCCCCAAGCTAAAGCCCATCCTTCACTTTATATTAAAGTACCAGCTATCAAGCACAATTTGTGACTAATTATCATTATGGAAGTCTAGGTAGACATCTTTCAACTCATTTGAGATGACAAAGCAGGTCTTTGAATCAACTCAGAGGACCCATTTTTCTCAGCTTACAAGAGTTTTTTTCCTTTATGTTTGCCTAATGATTGATGCCAAAGACAGCTTCTGACTTTGCTCATATCTTCTGAAGTTCAGTGACTTTTTTTTTCCCCCCAAGAGACAATATGACCTCAATGTTTTTTCCCCTCCTGTGCACTTCCCATCCTCTGGTATGTTTTGATTGCACAATATTTAATTTACATAGATGACAAGTAAATAAGCTGCCTTCTCTCCTGCCTGGGAAGGAACCACTTTCTCCCTGTTTGTTCACAAACTTTAAAGCATAATATCATCAAATATCCACATTTCCTCATATAGTGCTAATACATACATTTCACAATACTATTAATTACACTTCTGTCATTTGTTTTCAGGAAAAACTTCATTCTATATACTCTTGTAGTATAGTGATACTGTATGCAGTCAGTTGATTCAATTGCTGATCACTTGAGGTTCAGACTCTCTGTCTTTATAGACCCGTAAGCCTTTAACAAGCTTATCCGTTATAGACCCATGAGCCTTTAATAAGGGTTATCCCTCAAAGTAAAATTTATTCAAGCAATAAGGAAGGAAAGAAAGAAAGAAAAAGTCTGGCAGTGAAAGAAGCTCCATGCTCTTTCTTCCCCAACTTTTTAGCTTAATAGCTTTGTTTACCTATGATGCAAGAATGGACCTTCATTGTCTTTGCTGGAAAACCAGACTGGTCAGAGCAAATACACACCCCTTTCTCTAAAGTAAACCTGTTCACCAAAACCCCCTGATATATCTGGTTTAAATACACTTTGTAATTCCATCGTCTATCGATAAATTCTTAATATCTACTGTATTCATACATCATGTAAGAATATCAATGATCAGTGAGTTTTTAGTTTTCAGATGATAACTCACAAGGCACATTTTGTTCAAAGCTATTACTATAGCACGTAGGGTGTGAAAACAGAGGTACTCAGGTCACACTTATCAAAGAGGTATGAAGATTAGTTATTTAAGGCCTGATTCAAAGCCCATTGAACAGGGGAAAGGCTTTGTGAACAACAGTTAAGTACTATTTCATGTTAAATTGATATAAATTTGGATCCCTTCCCCACACACAGAATAATGAAATACACGATAATAACCAGGGGACAAACTGAGGGTCTAAGTGGAAGAGGGCCGTTCTGCAGAGCTTTGGTTGCTAATGTGCTGTTGTATTTTCTTCAACTGGAGATAGGGTTGGTGGAATGGATCAGCCAGAACCCAGTGGCACTATTTCTTGCTGAAGGGCCAAAATGCAGAGGAATAATAGACTCTAAATACCAGCGATCTTGGCTTATACTTGATTCCTCCCCCAGGTTTCATAGTGAAGTAGCCGCATGATTTTTTCCCCATAATGTGCTCTCAGGGTCTAAACTCTCCAGTCTCCCACATGACCTCTCTAGAAAGAAAAATAGAGACCATGTGGTTCAGTAAACAATGTATTAGACCAACCTCCAGAAACCTGAGTTATGGTCCTAGGCCCAATCACTGATCTATCGTGGGTCTCTGGGTAAGGCACTTCTCTTCGCTTTGCCCTTTATCACTATAGATCACAAGGGCTTTGGGAATAGAGATGGTCTCATACTTTTTAGTTGTACAATGCCTTTCACAATAGGGCCAGATCTCTGACAAGCCCATTTAAGGGCCTACTATGCTGCAGATAACAACAACAACAACTTGTAGGAGATATTATATTTAGTCAGGGCTGAAGAGTAACTGACAATTGGTAAGCATTAGTAGAGGTAGAATACATTTACACATATAAAGTGCCATTTCTCCCCCAACCTGTTACCACTGAAATCTGTCTTGACAGTTGTAACATTGTGGCCTCCATTCAAATGCCCCCTAATGGTCAGGGGTACCTCTGCAGTGCTCTGCCCCTGTTTTCTCCCTCTTCATGGCATGGCTAGCTAAAACTCCACACAATCTTGCTTATTCACTCTCAGCCCTTCTTGGGCTCTGGTTTCTTTATTAACACAAAGTTCCAACACCCCCTCCCCCCCCCCCCAAAAAAAAAAAGCCCGGCAAACCCTATTAAGCACAAAACCAAATTTTCAGTCCCTCCCTGTGACAGGCTGCTCCCAAGATCTGGATTGATGTGCTGCTGTAACCCCCCAAACTCTACCCCTGAACCCCAAGTCACCCCACCCTGCCAGGTGACCACTTACTCCTGAGTCAGTCCACACCAGCATATAACTGGTCCCTGGCAGTGGGTGTAAATCCACTAGTCACACAGGTGTCGGTCTCCAAGCAAGCATCCCCACCCCAGATACTACACGAGGAGACACTGTTTTACAGGGATTGGGACCCACTCCCAATCACTATAGTCTCAAATCCGTCCATTTAACAAAGAAGTGGATCATGCTCAGCCTTGCACAACCACACCCCCTAGAACAAATACTACTTGATTGATCAGAGTAAAATTTCAAGTGAGAAAATGGTGAATCAAGGCAGAATCATAATATAAATGAGTCAGAAGTGACCACTATCAAATAAAAGGTGTAAACTGCATGTGAATCTATTATCTCTACCTAAACTGACCTCATAGTCCAAGATTACACACAAGGTGTTCAGTTGTTTGGTGTTTTACAGCCATTCTCTGCCTATTACAAGGCAGGGCCCAGAACTTACTTGAAGTTGGAGAAAGTTTCAAGATGGAGTCTCTCGGGCAAAAGCTTGCAGCTTCTCCCCTACAAAGGGTCTGTGTCTTTGTTCAAAGCATCTGATATCTCATGCGATAAATAAATTTGTTAGTGTCCGCAGCAGGTAAAGGATGGGAGAAGGAAGGCTCCTGGAAACTTAAAGTGGTGGCCAAAATAATAAACTTTATTAGTCTCCCTCTTTGGGGCGCAAAGGGTTAACAGTTGTGCTGCTAGCCGAGCTAGACTCGGAAGTCAGCTTCACAGGTAACAAGATAACCCCAGATGATTACCCAACAGTTTAACATACAATGATTTACACAGGAATAAAACTTTCAGAATAATCCCTCCTCTTGGACTCTCTTGATAGTCTGGAGACAAAGTATAAAAAGACAGAATCCAATACACAAAACAATAAGCGTAACAATAATCCCCAAACCTACACCAATGGTAATACCTTGGGTTAAAACTGAGGTAGAAGAGTTATTCATATTCAACTATATACATTTAAAGGGAAGGGAAACAATCATGAGAAGTAAACGTGGGGGATAACTTGGGGTCACATACGTACCATGACTATCAGGCAGGTGATTAGCAACAGCATGACATCTTAAGGTGGAGGTTGAAATCGACTCGGGCCGGCACTCTCGGGAGGACTCCTACTGCAGGGTGATCAGGCCTAGCAGTTAACTCGAGGAGACTCTCTCTGCTCCATGCGGCATGGTAGCTTTTATAGCCTAGGCCACTGCTTCCTGCCGAGGGCTGTGATTGGCCAGATTTTGCTGCAATAGGAAGTGGGGCGAAAGGCTGCCCGGTTCCTCCTGTCCTTATTTGGGCCAAGGAATTTTCACCAGCTCTCTAGGTTCCGGGTCAGAGCCTTCTACACCCCTGGGGGCGGGAGGGGGGGGGCAGAGCAGCCATGATTGACTTGCCCTCCAGATGCCCTCACATGGGCGAGGGGGATGACCCACCCCTTTGGGAGCTGGCTGAGAGCGAATCAGGGTCCGAATAAAGCATGTTGATGGTCACAAGCCTAGCAGCCATGAGTTTTCTACGTGACCTGGGGAGAGTATCTGGTAAACAGCCTCTATGTGACCTGGGGAGAGTATCTGGTAAACAGCCTCTATGTGACCTGGGGAGAGTATCTGGTAAACAGCATCTTATGACTTTATATCACAAGGGAGGTGGCGGCCATTTTATGGGGTACTCATAACAGATACTCATAACCTTAACAGTTAGTCTTGAAGGGTACATCTACACTGGAGCCTTAGGTCGACTTAAGGAAGTTAAGTTGACCTAAAGAACCATGTGTCCACACTGGGCTTTTATTAAGTCGACTTAAGCACTTCCTTAAATCGACTTAATAACACCACCTTTGAAGGTTGACTTTAGGCTTAAGTCGACCTTAATAAGTCAATTTAAGCCAATGTAGATGGGAAATAGCCCTTAAGTCGACCTAACTGGCCTCCAATATTAATTTACTAATTAATTTACTAATTAAATTAAATTAAATTGCCAATTAATTAATTTGTTAATTAATTTAATATTAATTTACTATGGGTTGGGTTAGAGAGAAGAAAAAGAACTGCGGCCATCAGATTGGGGAGAGCAGCGGCCAGGGCGATCGGGCTGGGGAGAGCGGTGGCCGGGGCGCTCCGGCTGGGGCCCCAGGCACGGATCTCCCTAGCCCAATGGCCACAGCTTTTTCTTCTCTCCAGCCTGATCCATAGTAAATTAATAAAATTACATTTCATTTTAACATTTTTATTAAAGTTTAAACAAAGACAACATTTATGCATTTCTTTTGACTTAAGGTACATAGGCTTGCTGATGCTTCCTGAGAGTCTGAACCCTGTAATATGCTTCACATCTGTACATGTATGATGCTGTAGGAAACATAGTACCATGGTAATTATGTAGAATATGTTATGAGCATTCACAAAGGAATCTGGTATGGCATATTTGGCATCAAATCACACAATTACATTGAAAAACTGAACAGAAAAGTTGCATAGATTTTGTCCAAGGGGTGCATGGATGTGCATCCCATGACCCTCCCTCAGATGCTTCCTGATCAGCTTCCTGATCAGGAGAAGAAGCAAAGCCTGACCTGACCTACCTTCTTCCAAAGAAAACAAAAACTTTCAGCTGGTTCTTCTTATGTAGCCCAACCCCCTTCCTCAGGAACAACACAGCACTCTCCCCCTTCTGCTTTATTCTTCAATTCTCCTTTAGCTTAGCCCTCACTGAGCTTCCTCGTATTCTTTACCGCCCAGGTGTAGTTTCCCTCCCTCCCCCCACATTATCTGGATCAACTGGGAGCATCTGCTGTTGGTATAGGGGCACTGGACTTATTTAATCATGGGGGCGGGAGCCATCTTGTGACAATCTTTTCAGAGTAAGTGACCTAGTAAATAAAATATCAATACAACACAGTGTGGTGAGTTATATTTAAATCCCTAATCTCCACGGAAAGATATAGCAGCATAAGGGTGGGATCAGCTAATCATCCTCTTTCAAATGATATAACTTAACTTACTTTAAAAGGCTGTGGCTGTATACACCTAGCCACAACATTAATGATTAAGTGAGCTTCTCACCCATCTATTCTGCAGAACATTATTTCAATCACATCAGATTCATAGATTTGCATTTAAGTACAAGGGGAAAAGAGTTAGTGAAATCAAGGAATGGGAAGAACTGAAGAGCAATTCACAGAACTTTCATTGTGCATCTCACAGGCTCACTATAACATTTCACAAAGGAGGAGGTTAATTTTATAGTTAGATGAGACAAGACAGCTCAAATTAGTGGCTGGGTATGGATGCATTCTGGAGCATATCTTTGTGCTGTTCCGAAAAGAAACAGTGTGCACCCTTTCACAATGAAAGTGCTCAAAGATGCCTGGCCATGCCTTCATCCCAGCAATATAGTTTTTGAACTTGTAGTATTCCCTAGGGCAGTAGCGGTTTCCTGCCTAAAGAGTATGTTGAGCAAAATGTTTGGAATGTGAGGAAAAAGACTGGCTGGTCTCCCTCTTCACTTCACCCAGGACACATCACATCTGTTTTGTGGGTAGTTTCCTGGCAGTAAGGGGCAGACCATTGAGTTTCATTGTGTTTCTGTTGAAGTGAACACGTTTGCTGGAGGACAGAAGAATTGTAACACTGTAGGACACAGATATCATGGATGTCTATTTGTCACTAGTTACTAATCCCTATCTTTAATGTGAACAAACTGATTGGATGTATTCTGTGAATAAAAATAAAAATAAATAAAAAAGGTATGTATGGATATGAAAAATGCTGATAGTCTTTATTTCACACCACCAGGTACCATAATAAAGCATGAAAAATGCACTATTCCTGAACAAAGCATATTTTAAATCAAAATGTTGTAGTGAAAGTTAATGCCACTTTACATTTCCTGTTTTAGAAAAAAAATGATCAAGGCAGTTTTTTTTTTAAAGAAATCTATTTTTTGCAATATTCATAATTTTACACACAGCTAATACAGTTTCTCTAGTGAGTCTTTAAATATCTCACTTAATCCTTCATCTGCTTTAGCACTATTGAAATAATCCTTAGTCCTACTTTTAGGGATCTGTCAGCTAAAACTGCTTTCCCTGCCTGTGATTTTAAAGGTTGTGTGGTCCCTTAAGAATAGCTGCTGTATGAGCACTATGTGTCATACTGTGTTCTAAAATAAAAGGACTTGTTGGCCAACATGTCTTGATCTCTCACAGAGTGAGGCATATGTCTCTATTGATTGCTCCACAGGGTAGGATTAAAAAAAAGTGTGTTACTTTAAAGCAGCTTGGTATTTTTGCCAGTATTGGATGGCAAAAATGTCAATCTCTGAATGAACTAAGAGACAAACAGAAGGAGCATGAGAGGAAAGATGTGAAAAGAGGTAAGTGACTATTACATTAGCCACAGGTTGGAATTATCTTCTCATAAATGATCCATTTTCAGTGATTGTAGTCAGTGCTGTTGCCATATTGGTCTCAGGATATGAGAGTGACATAGTGCATGAGATAATACATTTTACTGGACCAACTTCTGTTAGTGAGACTGAAAGACACACTTTTGATCTTACAGAGAGCTCTTCTTCAGGTGTGGGAAACTTATTCAGTGCATCACAGCTAGATACAAGGTGGAACAGATTGTTTAGCATAACTACTTATTTCAAGGGACTATTCAAGTTCAGTGTCTCTATTCAGTCCCTGCTTTTTAGTGTCTAGCAAAGTCATGAATTTAAGCTCCCATGCTCATCTTTTGAAAGTGTTGTGCAGGTTTCCTTTGAAGAGGAGAACTGAGAGGTCAGATATCCAATGATTGCTTTGTGAAAAGTGTTGACCCATAGGTAATGTGGTGTTTTTCTCTTTTATCATTTTTCTGTGTGAGTGTCTGAATAGGGACACTGGATTTATGACCTTTTGCAACGCTCAGCTGCTTCTCCCCCCTCCCTCCCCATGAATGGAGGAGTATTAATTGGCCACTTCACCTTAAATGGTCCCCTTGAAATATGTGTTAACTATTTATGCTAAAAAATTTGCTCGATCTTGTATTTAGCTGTGACATTGAACATGTTTCCCCACACCTGAAGAAGAGCTCTGTGTAAGCTCAAAAGCTTCTCTCATCAACAGAAATCAATTCAATTAAAAAAAAATACCTCAGACAACTTGTCTGTCCATTTTCAGGAAATGATTTTTGCTAATCATCAGTTCCAGCCACATTTTCTGAATGGTAATGATGTTGTTGGCTGAATGTCTCACACTAAATCTTGCCTGTTTTTAATGCAAGATAACATAAGATGCTATCAGATTTAAATCAAACTGAGAAATAAGGAACCTGAAGAAATCCTTTCCTTCTGTGTCTGATCATTGAAACTTCACATTGTAAGTGTCTAATTTAAATGTAGTAGGGGAAACAGAAGCTTAGCATATGAGTAACCGAACTGGGTGATGCTCTGCACAGTACCATCAGGCAACTAAATTCTTTTCACAGATGGTTTAACACATCTCTGGTGTAACACTTCATAAACATGAGCCCTAGATACATCTTCCTTTTAGCTCTCATTAACTTAATTGTTTTTTTTTTCTGACTTCTCAGGGTAGTGTAGCAAAGAAGGAAGTCAACATGTATTTGTGGGTATTTTTGGCTTCAAATGAATGTCATTCAGAAGAAAAGGAACAATCTGTACACTGTAGAGGGACAGGAAATGTCTCAGCAGAAGCTGTAACATGCCTACACAAAATGGACAAACCAATTATAAGCATAATTTTTCACAGAATATTGACATGTGCAAGTACTTTATACCGGTGTATCTTAGATGTCTATTTTTCTTGGATCCTACTTTAGGAATATCCATAAGCGTGTGCAACAAATACAAATGGGGACACACACACACTTCAATGCAGCTGACTTGCCAAAAAGCCAACATTCATGGGGGGCAAAAAGGGGATAATCAGATTTTGCTCATGGTTAATAAGTGAAAAGAAAAAAGACTAATATGCTAAATAAAGTAATCCAATACATTTATTTAACCTAGCTCCATAGCACCTTGCTGTGAGCATTAGTTTGCTTCTATTGTTATGGGGGGAGGGAAAATAGTTTGGTTCTTAAGGCACAGGATTGTTAGCTGGAAGATCTGTGTTCTGTTCCTGGTTCTGGCACAGATTTCCAGTCTGACTTTTACTCAGTAACTTAGGGCAGTGGTTCTCAACCACTGTGTTGCAGCACCGTGGTGAGTGTGTTGCGAGGTAAGCCTGCTCTGCCGCCACAGAAGGGAACCATGGGCTGCGACACATGCAGTCTACTTCTGTTAACCCAGGGTCAGGCTGGGGAGAAGAGATGTGGGGTCTTTGCTTGCAGCATAATTGGATCCCGCCAGTTGCATGTTCCCAATCCTCATCCTTTTCCACCTCCTCCTCCTCACGGTTCATAGCAGAGGGTCCATGACTTAGGCTCCTCAGTGGTATGTACAGTGGACAGCCGGGTATGGCATGAAATTCTTTATAAAAGGAGCAGCTCTGTGACTCAGTACAAGATCAACTCTTGGCCAACATGGCATTCTAGTATGCCTACCAAAGCTCCTTCACTTTCCCAGAGCACTGCCACTGATCCCTTCTCCTCCATCCCCTGTGCAGTCTGCTTGTAGATGTCCACCTTTTCATGGCAGCTCTGTAACTATGCCTGTGCAGTTTCTTCTCTCCACGGGCTCAGGAAGGTTTTAAAAGGGGAGATGCTTCCAGTGTCCATGACCCTGGACAGCAGAGTTCACAAATGTAACCAGAGCAGCCGGAGCTGGAAATTATGGGACAGCTCCTAGTGGACTGTTCCAGTCAACTTAGGGAATGCAGTGTCTACATCTGCATTGTGTCAACCTCAGCACATCAACTATGGCTCAACACTACTCAGAGAGGTGATGTTACTAAGCTGGCATAATGGAGAATTTGCACTGGTGGGAAATAAATTTAAATGTAGACACATATGCAAGCAGGTCATTGAAAGGAAGCTTACATTGACCTAACTTTGTAAAGGAGACCAGGCCTCAGTCATGTCTTTTTTCCCCCCTTAGGTGATTGCCCAAATCTCCCAATAAACCAGCAACAGAAGCAATAATAGATAGAAACCAGTCATCCTAATACACAGTTCCTGTGCTCTTACTACTAGACACCACCACCTCCTTTACCAAGAAAGCTATATAGCTAGGGAACATTTAAATCCATTCTTTTGCCTATCATTTTCACAAGTGAAAGACGTTGAATTAACACCTTGCCTTAGTCAGTGCGTAAGTGTACCATGGAGAACCCAAGAAACAGATGAGAACCTTCTACATAATCTAAATACTTTTGCATCAAAACACAGTTATGTTATGTCCCTTAAACTGAATGTTAGTCTGCCAATAGCTTTTCAAACCCCTTCCATGAGCTTCAGCTTCATCTAGAAACTTTAGGGTTCCTGGAAGCATTTTTACCTTGAAGTTAAAGGAGCTATGCTGATTGACACCAACTGAGAATCTGGCCATTATTAAAACAAGATCTCTCAAATGCATTCACAAGGTTCTGAACCAAATTCCTGTGCTCACCCACAACAGATTCCAGTTCCATCCCTTTCCACTATTCCCAGATAGAAGCAAGTATTTCAGATCTGGCAGCAAACAAATGAATGGTAAGTTAGAAAAATGTCTCAGTTAATCACCAGTTTTGTCAAGAATATAATATGCAGTATGATGACAAATAATTTTGGAAGTTTTCCTGCTTGTATAGTAAAAATAAACACATTTTAAAAACCTTTCTATTTCCCTTTGTTTGCACAGACCTTACAGATGCATTCTGCTGGGTCTGTGTTCCACCACCTTTTCTGCAGCATCAATTTGATTCTTTTATGCTGAATGCAATCTTGTGATTGAATTTCTGCCACCACATTCAGAAGAGCCAAAGAGTTGATTGAAAATATGACTTTTCCTATCAAAAGCAGATAACAGCATTGAAAATGCTATTGTTCGCTACGTCTCATAGCTCCAAATTCAGCTACATCATAATGGAGAAAATATTGCATAAACTTTTATCTGCCTGTATTATTGCACCCATACCTTTTCTTCTGTTTCCTTTCTCCAGCCAACAGATACACAGAGATGATTTACTAACTGATTGAATCATTGGGCCCTCAAACATCTTTCAAAGTCAAAGACCTTCACTGGTGTTTCAGTTAATTGATCTGGGCAGATTATCTGTGATTACTAAACCTTTCCATTTTCTTGAAGCTAATGCATCTTGTTCACTTTAGCTGCTGTTGTCATCCAGACTTGAGTAGCTTTGTAATCCAACTGTTCTTGTTTGCCCACACAGTGACACTGATTTCCTGTTTGATGCTAATCTTCATAGGTTGTTTTCTTCTGCCATTAAATAGCTCAGTGGCCCCCTATCACAATGTAAACTCTCATCTTCATTTATTCCTATAGTGACTCCTTTTATTTCTGCACTGATCTTATCAGGTGGCATGAGGTTCTTCCTAAATGACAAATTAGAGCTGACCAAAGACCAGCTACATTTATTTTCATTTCACTGTTTGAAATTCCTCAACTTTATATAGTCTTTCTCTCTCCACCCACAAAGGCAACAAAGAAAGATGACTGTGCCCTGAGAGGCAATAGAAGAACAGATTTGGAATTCAGGTGTTTCAATGGAGCTGCTGAAGTAATATCAGTGTTCACAAGACGATTGCACCTGCATTAGAAACATTTCATTTGGTAATCAGAGACTACCTCTCTAAATAAACAATAGCTTGGTGGGTTAGGTTTATAGTCGACCCACATTCAGGTCCCTACTCTGTCTGGTTCAGGTCACAGAGTTGAACTTGGATCTCCTAGGGCACAATAAATGCTCAAGCACCAAACTAGTAGCTGTTTTAGGAAGAACTCTCTCTCTCTCTCCTCAGCATCTTCCCCCCCCCCCCCCCGCCCACAATTCCATCTTGGATCTGAGAATGAGTTGGCAAAAAACAATACATTTCTGTGAAAAGTTACAGTTTTGACAAATCAGCATTTTCAGCTGGAAGAAAGATTCTCTCTCTCTCTCTCTGAATTGATCCATTGATCGATCTCCCAACCAGTTCTCTCTATAAAACTGCAAAGTAGTATACAAAAGAACATAGTTTTATTTTATGTGAAATCCAGATGTTGAAAATTTTAGCTGAATAAAAACCGAAGTATTGTCTGGATCATTTACCAGATCAGAGTGATTGGTTTGATCATCTATGTCTAATACCTCACATTTAAACCTTTTCTTTCTTTTTGCTTATGATTGGAGCACTTTGTGATACAGGGCAGGCAGGATGCTTTGTAATCACTTCTATTGAATAATGTATGCTGAATCATTTGTAAGGTTACTATGAACTGTTAGCTCCTACACAGTTCAATGCAGCTCATGAGAACTGCAAAAACAGAGGGACTTCTAGATACATGTTATCTACTTATCATAACCTCCATTGCCATAGCATCTGAGCACCTCACTGTCTTTAATGTTATCCCCACAACACCTTCCTAAGGAAAGCAGATACTTCTTGCCACACTTTACAGATGGGGAAGAGAGGCACAGAGGGTGTGTCTACACTTACAAGTTAGGTTGATTTAAGGAGGCTTAAGTCGACCTAACTTACTCTCTGTCCACACTGGGTTTTTATTAAGTTGACTTAAAGAAACTTAAGTCAACTTAATAACACCTAGTTTTAGGTTGATTTAAGGATTAAGTCAATTCATTAAGTTGACTTAATTCAGTGTGGATGGGAATTAGAGCCTAAATCGACCTTATTAAGTTGATTTAAAGTGTTAAGTCGATTTAATAAGGTCGACAAGGGCTATGTCTACATTAGGAAAAGTTAAGTCGACCGTATTAAGTCAACTTAACAAAGTCGACTTAACTTTTCTAGTGTAGACAAAGCCAGAGAGACTAAATAACTTACCAAAGATACCACAGGGACTCTAGGACAGAGCAGAGACTTGAACTGAGTCCTAGGCAGTACTTTAACCACTATAATATCCTCCCTTTCGTGACAACAGATACTTTAATTACAAATGGCAGGCAGTGGCTGGCCTTTAGAGTACATTGCAACAAACTGCTCATGTCAGTTAAAGGCCCAGATTCTGGGTTACACTGCAGCCAAACTAATCCTGCTCTGCAAATTTAGAAAGTGAAAGTATAGAAATTACATAGAACATGGCTTGGGAAAAGGGGTGTGTGCAGGGCATCTTCATGAGCAGTCCCTTGAGGTCATAGGCAGCTGATGCAAATTAGAGAAGATTTTGAACGTCTAAAATCTAAAAGCAAAATCAACCCAAACCTCTAAGACTTGTCTGGTTTCAACACTGGGGCCATGTACACACTACAGGAATAATTGTGCAACAAGCACGTTGCGCTTTAAAAGTCACGTGGTTTTTGTAGCGCAGGATCGTGTACACACTCTGCCATTTGTGACGCAATTTGCGATTTCACAAGAAACCCAATTGAATTGTGGGAACCTATCCCATAGTTCCATCCATCCTGATTTGGCGCTAAGATTCCTGGGTAGAAGGAGAGTAGCGCTGAGCACCATGGGTAAAGTCTTGGTTTCCCATGGTGCATTCTGTTCCCCTTGCGTCACGAGAGTTGCTACTAGCAACTCACGCCCATTTTCAACAGTAGCGCATTGCTTCCCGGAAGTCCTTTTGCAGCAACATGGATCCAGGTCTGATCTCGACTGTCGCCTTCAGCATAATGAATACATCTCGGCTGGTGGCACAGTATGCGTTCAGCTCTGAATCAGAGCAGGATTCGGATGACCCTGGGCTGGTGACTGCCATGCAGAACAACAGCACCGCATTGCTGAGCTCCTTCACAGAGCATCTGCACATGGTGCACCACTGGTTCTGGTCACGAGAGACAAGCACCGAGTGGTGGGACCGCATTGTTTTGCAGGTGTGGGATGATGACCAGTGGCTACAGAACTTTCAAATGCGGAAAGCCACATTCATGGAACTGTGTGAGGAGCTAGCCCCCGCCCTGCGACGCAAGGACACCAAAATGAGAGCCGACCTCATCGTGGAGAAGCGTGTCGCAATCGCGCTGTGGAAAATGGCGACTCCAGACTGCTACTGCTCAGTCACGAATCAGTTTGGAGTTGGCAGGTGACCGTCGGGTTAGCACTTTCACAAGTGTGCAGAGCCATTAATCATGTTCTGCTCCGGAGGACAGTGACGTTGGGCAACGTGTGGGAGATCGTCGATGGATTTGCGGCCATGGGATTCCCGAACTGTGGAGGGGCAATAAACGGCACGCATATCCCTATTCTAGCTCCGGAGCATCTTGCGACTGAGTATATTAATAGGAAGGGCTACTTCTCCATGGTGCTTCAGGCACTCGTGGATCACAGGGGGCGTTTCACGGACATAAATGCAGGGTGGTCGGGTAAGGTGCATGATGTTCGCATTTTCCGGAACACGGGCCTGTACCGAAAGTTGCAGGCAGGGACCTTCTTCCCCGATGATAAAATTACTGTTGGGGATGTGGAGATGCCCATAGTCATCATAGGAGACCCAGCCTACCCACTGATGCCTTGGCTCATGAAGCCCTATACTGGAAATTTAAATCCCAGCAAGGAGCGCTTCAATTACCAGTTAAGCCGGTGCCGAATGACCATAGAGTGCACCTTTGGGCACTTAAAAGGCTGCTGGCGCTGTTTGTACGGGAGGCTAGACTTAAACAAGGACAACATTCCAGCCGTCATTGCAGTGTGCTGTGTCCTGCATAACCTCTGTGAAAATAGGGGAGAGAAATTGCCCCCTTCATGGGACGTGGAGGCTAAGCGGCTAGAGTTTGACCTTCCAGCAGCCAGCCACTAGCAGTATCAGGGGGGCACAGCTGAGAGCCGTCCACATAAGGGAGGGACTTAGGATGCATTTTAGTGATGGGGACTCATAGGACGCACTGCATCACTGTGCAATAGTGTTCCCAAGCACTATTGGGTGCTGACTGGGGGGGGGGGCCCCCCGTGTACTGTACTATGCTCGAATGAGTGAATACTAAACATGCAATAACTAATCTTATTGTGTATCAATAAAGACACTGTGCACAGTTCAAGTGATTCAATTTTATTATTATAAAACATTAAATATTTACAGTAAGCAGTGCCTGCAAAAGGGGCTATAGATGCGTGTAGGTGTGTGTCTCAATGCCATAGCTTGGTGCCGGAGTGGATGTAACATTGTACCAGGAGGATCCCTGGGCTTCAAAGAACTGCTTTGAGGGAGAATGGGGCATGGGGGACAGAAAGTGTTGCTGTGGCTGCAGGGGGGGAGAGCCTGGAGCAGCTGGGTCTGCAGACCAACCATGGTCTTCAGCAGTTGGGTCTGCTCCTGTAGAATGCTTATGAGGGCATCCTTCTGCTTCTGCCTCTTCACATTGTTTTCTTTGTGCTCCTGCCGGCACTCCTGCCTCCATTGTCTAGTCTCCCTTGCTGATGCCTCGTTGGACTGCATCAGCTCCTGGAAGATATCCTCCTTGCTCCTGCGAGGCATCCTCCTTATCTGTCTCAGCCGGTCAGCTGGCGCAGACCACCGACCGGCAAAGGTCGTTTCTAAGGAAAAATGAAACATCATAAGTAGTGTTATTGTTCTCACTTTGGTTAAGGAGCCGGTAATATGCTCTCCTGCTACATTCCGCTGTGCCCACGGGACAGGGCATTGCCGGGGACTGAAAAGGCTTTTGCAAAGGGAGGTTCGGGTTGCCGAGACAAGACACACAGCTCCGTGAACTA
>ML685870.1:2218028-2239776 GCA_007922175.1 Pelusios castaneus | reverse complement strand
AAAGGGCCATTCCCATGAGCAGCCTGGGAGGGGTGGCCACACAAACAGGGGAGACAGAAACTGGCACAGGGGAACATCTGTCAGGGACAGTCTGTTTCTACTATTCTCAGTCTCCCATAAATAAAGACATGGACCTTTTATATCCCTGAATCAGGGCTACAACCATACTGAAACTCTGTTTTTGTTAGTGCTCTGAAGAATATGCCACAGGACTCTGGTGTTCATCATACCTTTACATGACTACTGCTCCCATGCCTTCCTTGTAGGAATCTGTAGACAACATCATCTGGTGCATACTGTCAAAATAGCTAAGTACTGGGGCCTCTTTTATTGATTATTTTCAGGTTTCCCAACGTCTTACCAAGACTGGTCTCCTAAATCCATTGGGCATCTTTACACAGAGGCATTTTCATGTTACTGATTTTATCAGCAAAATTGGCTGCAAATTTATCTACAAAATTTACTGTTACTGGTAATTTTTGTACCCCTTCTTTATCTCTTGGGGCCAGCATATTTGAAACCAGATGTACTCTGCTGGAGTTCACCTGTACCCTTGTTCCATCATTCTTTTCCAAGGTATGTTATTTCTCTGGCTATAAATTTACATTTTGTTGATATAGCTTTAACTTTGGTGAATGAGCCCTTTCTAGCACACTTTGGAGCCTCCTGTCATGTTACTTTGCATATGTTTTCACATTTAAATATAATTCATATATACTTTGGTACCTTCAATAGCATCAAATATTTATTGTACTTTTATGTGGAGCACTTCAAGTGCAGAACATAAACCAAAACATACTATACAAAAGCAGTATTTCCCAAAGGGGATATTAAAAGTATATAAATGTATGCTACTTTGTTCTAAGGTAATTGCTAGTGTGGAAAAATATTTGGCAAAGATTTCCTGTTTTAGATGTACAGGAAAGTGTTCACTTTGCACATGCTTATTAAGTTGCTTGGCATTGAGACATAGACGAATGATTTCATCTTTCTTTTCAACATTTACCAGTGAATGGATCCACTCTGTTGATTCTTCAACTTTTTCTATAATGTCTAGTTTAGCTAACTGATCCAACTCCTCTTTGAGTTTCTGCTTAAGGGCAAGAGGTACATTGCTAGGGGCATGTATAGTGGGATTATTGAGCTCAATTCACTCTACTTTATAGTGTGACAGCTGTCCAGTCTACTTAAAGACTTTTTGAAACTGGTTCTCAATGAGTGTGATCCTTCGCCCTTCTAAAGAACACATTATCTATGTAAGGCCCAGGCCTACATTTTCAACTAAGTATTGGTACTCTTTTTTCTTTGCACAATTATGAACATTATGTTTTACTGTTATGTCAAGCTCATAACACCAACAGTTGCAATCAGCTTCCCACTGCAAGTTCTGAGCTTCACTTTCTTTTTTTCCTCAGTGCGGCTTGATTTTTTTCTTTAAGCCCTACACAATAGGCTCTGCCGTCACATTTGCTTGTCCATCAGGCTGCGTCTACACTGATAAATTAAGTCGACTTAAGCTTGCTTAAGTCGACTTAATTTACCCTTCATCTACACTATAGTTTCCTTAAGTCGACTTAAGCAAGCTGCTTAAGTCGACTTAAGGAAAATAAAGTCGACTTAATTAAAATTAAGTCAACTTTATAAAACCACCTTCCTAGTAGACCTAAGGCTTAAGTCGACTCCATAGAGTCGACTTAAGCCAGTGTAGCCCTGGGGTAGCCCTAAGTCGACTTAGGGCTACCCCAGGGCTTCATCAATGCCCTCCCTGCCGGGGGAGGCACAGGGGGAGCCTGGCATGCCCCCCACCTGGCAGGGCAGAGCTCTGCCCACCCTGCCCCTATGCCCTGCCAGGGTCCCTGTCCCCCTTTTCCCCATTGTCCCTAGGTACAATGGGGCAAAGGCTGAGCCCCCTGGCATTGGGCAAGGAGTGCCCCCTTTGCCCCCATGGACCTCCCCTAGGTCCCCCAAGCCCCTAGAAGTTGACCTAGGCATCCAGTGTGGACGCTCTAGGTTGACTTTTTAAGTTCCCCTTTAAGTTGACTTTATTTTTAAGTGTGGACACACTAAGTCGACTTAACTAAGTCGACTTAAAGTCGACTTAGTTAAATCGACTTAGTTAAAGTCGACTTAAATTACCAAGTTTAGACATAGCCTCAGTGTCCAACTTGAGGTTCCATTTGTTTCTAAAGTAATAGTCCAGTTAAATAACTGACCATTGGTACTACTGTTTCATGTATCGATTCTATGAAAAAAACTTCACTTTGCTTGCATTATACTCTTCTTGGTACAGGGTGTGCACGATATGTTACTTTTCTAGCACATATTGTCCTGTTTGCAAACTATTACTAAGTGGGTAAGATTTTTGCAGCTCTTGCAGCATTTTCCAAAAGCAGGACATTAATGTGGCTCATGGCTGCCACAGTGTTTTTTGTTTATATCAATTTGTGCTGTCTTCTGGAAGTTCATTCTGATTCTTTTATTTTTTAATTCAGATTTCTCTAGATCTCTCGCATCTATGTTGCCTCTGCACTAAAACTCCAGTACCCACCTGGGGAAGTGAGAAAATAGATCGACCGAACCAGATGGGTACCCAGAAGTCATCTTCTACAGGACAAATCCAGCAAAGAAAACAACAGAACATCACTGGCCATCACCCACAGCCCGCAGCTGAAATCCCTCCAACACATCATCAAAGATCTACAACCTATTCTAGAAGATGATTCCACACTCTCCCAAGCCTTGGGAGGCAGGCCTCTTCTTGCTTACAGACAGCTCCCCAACCTGAAGCAAATACTTTGCAGCAACCGGACACCATACTACAAGAACACTAACCCGGGTGCCTATCCCTGCAAGAAACCCCCTTGCCAACTTTGCCCGCACATCGACTCTAGTGATATACCATCACAGGTCCCAACCATATCAGCTACACAATCAGGAACTCATTCACCTGCCCATCTACTAATGTTAAATATGCCATTATGTGCCAGCTGTGCCCCTCTGCCATGTACATTGGCCAAACCGGACTCTCCTTATGCAAGAGAATAAATGGACACAAATCGGACATAAAAATGGTAACATCCATAAACTGGTAAGAGAACACTTCAATTTCCCTAGACACTCAGTAGCAGACTTGAAAGTTGCCATGCTGCTGCAAAAAAACTTCAAAAGCAGAGTCCAGGGTGAAACTGCAGATCTGGAGCTTATTTGCAAACTTGACACAATCAGACTGGGTCTGAATAGGGACTTGGAATGGTTTTCACACTACAAAAATTAATTGTCGGTCATCACACATTCTCACCTTCTGCTCAACTGGTGTGAATGAGCCTCTCCTGCCCAACTGAATTGACTTTGTCAGCACTTGCCATTATTATGCTACTCCTCCTGGCACGTGTATATATAGCTCTCAACTGTTGTTTCCATTTCATGCATCTGACGAAGTGGATTGGAGCCCATGAAAGCTTATGCCCGAAGAAATTTGTTAGTCTTTAAGGTGCCACAGGATTCTCGTTTTTTGCTGTATACAGACTAACACGGCTACCCCTCTGGAACTTGGAGACTATTAGGTGCGCCTACACTTACAAATTAAGTAGACTTAAGGAGGCTTAAGTCAACTTAAACTACTCTGTGTCCACACTGGGCTCTTCTTAAGTCGACTTAAGCATTTCCTTAAGTCTACCTAAGGAAAAGTTAAGTCGACTTAATAACACCTCGATTTAGGTTGACGTAACGCTTAAGTCAACCTTATTAGGTCTACTTAATCCAGTGTGGATGGGGACTAGCGCCTAAATCCACCTTATTAAGTTGACTTAATAAGGTAAAAAAGGGGCTATGTCTACACTTGAAAAGTTAAGACAACTTCTGTTAAGTCAACTTAATAAGGTCGACTTTAAGTTGACTTAAAGTTTGACCTTATTAAGTTGGCTTAATAAAGTCTACTTAACTTTTCAAGTGAAAGACATAGCCCTATGTACATCTAGTGCTTCCAGCCCAGCTATAGTAAGGAAAATAGCTGCCTTCTGTTTATTTTCCTTCTCAGTGGCTCTGTTTGCCAGCATGGAAAGGTTGACCTGATGATGCTTGAAATTCTTCCCTTGTCTGCTGCATTGGTGGTGAGGTTGAGTTCTGACGTGCTACATGTCCAGTCTTGGCCTTCTTCACCTGACTCCTGGTATGATCTAACACTTGTGAGCTCTTATGAAGGAGGCTTAGGCAAAGCTGAGGGAGATTGTTCTTAGAAGTAGGACCCACACCAGTTGCAAACTCTGACCACTCTCTGTGAGTTTCTGTGGCACTGCATCTCCTTATCCTCAGACAGACTAGGTGGAGCCAACTCCCAATTTATGGTTGTGTTAAAGAGATATTGCCACAGTCAGGAATTTAGGTGTCTGGGTCCCTAAAGGGAGGCAGTAATGCACATGCCCAGATGCAGAAACATAGGCACCCAAGGAACTTTTACTCTGAAAACTTAGGTGCTGGATTTGGTGGCAACTGCAGGGGAAGTTGTGGATCACAGTAGACCCTAGAAATGGGTCTTAGGCATCTACATTTGGAGGTGAAGTGCTTAAATTCATTTGTGAATATGGGTTTCCCCTTTGTGCTGCTCCAAGTGATATAAAAGGGCAGCTGGGAATTCTGCTGATTTACAAGAATTAATTTATGACATTTAGTTGAATAGAATGTAATGCTGTATGGAACCATTATGATAATCTGAGCTAATATAGGCTATAGAATTTCACCCGTTGATTTCTGAATCCAACACATCATCTTGTAATTGAGGTAGAACATCTAGATTTAAAAACCTCTAAGTGAAGGAAAATTTATCAAAGCCTTTGGTAATCTGCACCTATGATTAATTATCTTCATTGTTAAAGGTGTACAACTAGTTCAACTAGACCTGCACTGCTACAGCATAGGTATGGGGGCATGTCCAGGCTGACCAAGAGATGTGGCTACAGTGGAGTAGGCTCTGGCAAATCTCAGTTAGCATAATGGCCTTGAAACAGCAATTCTAATGGGCATAATTTAGGGCAGACTTTAGCTAAGGTAGGACCAGTTTTGCCTGCTGTCAACTCCAGGATCAGGAAAGGAGAAAGATGGCTTAGAAAAACAACATTTTTCTTCCCCTCTCTTCCAGATTCTGCTCTGAGTGCAATTTGGCCAGAATTGAGGATTTGGCTTGATGTCAGACTGCCTGGATTTCTAACCTTATCATTCCCTCCAATTTTCCAGATACTTGCTGGAGAACAGTCACTGTTGCTGTATTACCTTGTGTCTGGACAGTTGTTAGTCTTCTAAATCATTTCAGTTCTGAATCCTTCCTGCATCACTTTCTCCATAAACATCCTGCTCCTCCTCTGTGTTGCATTGTTAGCCACTTAATTATTTGGTCATTAATAAACAAATCTTTACCATTCAGTGTATGCCATTCTCCCTCCTGCTTTTTGGACTTAGCTAAAAGCTCTGATTATTTCGCTGGATATTTTCCACCACTGAAATTATTACCTCTTGCCATGTATACATGCCGTTTCATGGCATTTTCATCAACCATTCTATTACCTATGACCATAGAACAATCTCCTGGACTTCTTCCATTTCTAGAAATATGTTGGCAATGTACAATTTTCCATAGAACGACCTAGTGCAAGTTTCATGGGCCAGCAGCTATACATTTTTCTTCTCATCTTTTATTTTTGTGTCCTCTGTGCACAAAGGGTCATCAGTGCCAGAGTGGGTGGAATAATAAGAAAAAATGTGAACATTTTTGTGAATAAAACAGCAAGATCCATTTGCAGAATAAGATGTCCTAAATCACAGTATTATTCATGGGTATTTAGACACCAGTTGTTCATAATAGTGTTTGTGAACCCTGAACATTTCACAAATTTTAGCATTTAAAATGAATATTTGCTTACCTGCCATTTGCTTACGTGAACTATTCAGCATCTCTTTAACAAATAACTAATTAGGAGCAGTACATGAAGTAGTCAGGTGGGGAAAAAGGATTAAATTCATGAGTGGTATTCAAAATGTGTATCATCAATTCAGAGGACTGATTCATAAGCAGTTGATAAGTGAGCAAGAGAGACATGTATGAATCCTCCCATGCACATTTACTGAAAATAGAAGCTGTTGCAATAAATGTTTGAATAGAAATGTACCCCGGCTGCAGAATTCAGATCCAAATTCCAAACTTGCACCAAGTTCAGGAGTAGTTTGAATCAGGCCCCGTTAGAGAACACACAACAAAAACAGCTTTTTTTTTTTTTTTGATCTCTTAAGTCAGACATTACATTTGAGTTCTGCAATAGTCTAGATATAAACACGAGAAGTGATTGTTTTGCAGCTTGGCTTATTGCTCTCAGCCTCGTAAAGGATATAGCTGGCACTTAAGGTGTTGCTGTGCGATCAAAAGAGATATCATCTTCAATAAAAACAGTTAATAAATATTTGCTATGGAAATAGCACTCGAGAAAAGATCCTACTTTTGCCAGTTGTTAATCTCAATGTTATACACAAGAACATGTTAGCAAGTACATAAATATATCTGAGCCACCCAATCATTGTCTGTATGACCCCATTTAACGATTTGTTTTATTCATAGGAAAAGAATATATTAAACCTATAGTGAGAATTCAAGCTTCAAACTTATACCATGATCTTTTCATTCTAAAATCTTGTCAAATTAAAACTAAAAGGGAAAATAATGATCTTGCAGTTATATAGCACTTTTCATTCAACCAGCTTCTAAAGCACTTTGCAATGTTGCACTAGACCACTCTAGAGGGGTGTAAATTCTACTGGGTACTAGCATGTTGCATACTAGCTGGCCTGTGTGGACTCTGACAGCATACATTAAGAGTTTCCTAGTATGCATTAATGCAGTCCTATTTACTAGATTAACGTGCACTAATGAATTTTTAGTGTCAGCCCCAGGATTCACATGGACCAGTTATACCAGTGCTCACTCGAATTTACACCCTTCCACTGCAGATTAATGCACTTTGTAAAGAAGCCCTAAGAAACCATGCAAACTTCACACACATTCATCCCATTTCTCAGCACTGAAATGCAGCCACTTATGGGGTAAAATATGGCACATTAATGCACAAAAGACAGAAAAATAAAGATATTTTATTTAAACGAAAATGCAAAGGGAATTGACATAAGAAGAATGAAACTCCCTAGTTAGGAATACATGGACGTTCACACCTCTACATTTTGTGATCTTTAATGGTTTTATAGCTCATCCAAAATGCAGTAACATAGTCCTCTCTACCACTGTGATGGGGCACTAGTTCAATACAGACTCAGAAGGCAGAGTTATCAGAACCACTCCCTGTGCCCTCTCCCAGTGGTGAAAGTAAGGGGGAATGCACCGGAACACAGTTCCGGGGCCCACAAACTTGAGGAGCCAGAGTTCCGGGGCCCCTAAAAATAGAAAAATCCAGCAGAGCGCATGTTCTGCCTTGCCCTGGCTGCTGGCAGGTCCTACGCCTCACCATTGTTAATCGCAATACTTATTGTGTTATGCAGTGTTTGCTAGTGTGTGACAATAATTGCTATAGACATAAATGACATATAAATTTATAAATATTTTTATGGAGCGATAACCGATGCATGTAGTACTGAGAAGTAGTTGCAAATGCCTACCTGGGCTGGGGCCCACATATGCATGAAGGGGGCCCAGACAATACGGGAAGGGGGCCCGAAGATTAGGAGGGTTCCGGGGCCTGTCAAATTATACTTTAACCACTGCTCTCTCCCCAAAAGTATTTCCATGGCCATCCCATTCAAGTTCTAGTTTGGCTTAACCTATCTTTCATCTGTTTCCAGCGGCGAGGAATTATCATGTCTGTTTTATTTTATTAACAGTTTATGGACTTGGGCGGCGGGGTGGAATTGTATCTTTGCCACATCTGAATGACTTTGTCAAATTTAATTAGGAAATTACTGTGCCATGAAAAGGCTATATGTGCCTGGATCCACTCTGAGTTAGCAGCATTGTGTCATGTCTTTACCTGGCCAGATAGGCAATCTTCTATTCAAAGTAAAACACCTTGGGATAATAGATTTGCTTTAGCTGAGAAAAGACACTTCCTCTTCTTGTCTGAAGAAATGAGGGATTGGAAATAATGGAAAGTTACCTGGAGGAGAGCAAAAGAAGCAGGTGAGTCTATAAAGCAGGAGTTTATAAAGAGACTCACAGTGGGAACTGGGGAGAGAGCCATTTTGTACCAGATTACTTTTAGGGAGGCTACTGCAGGGGCATAGGATGCAAAGGCAGAGAACCCTGGTTGAGTGTCTGACAGAAGACAGCTGACCCCCCCAGGACTCAAGGAAAGGGCAAGCTAGTGAGAGGTGGTAGGTTTAGGAAGTTTTATTGTTTTGTGTGATCTGTGCTCTCACATGCTTTACATGAGCATAAAAGTGTTAGATGTACAAGGTGTGCATATATTGACTGTTTCACAACTGCCATGTGCCCCTGAGGAAGTTAAACTGTAAACCAAAAGATTCAGACTTTTGAGATGGAGATCAGGCAGAAGGGTCTGTTTAAAGCAGCTGGACAGCAAGTACAACACACTGACAATATCCTGCAATCTCTCAAACAAATCTGATGGAATTAAGATAAACTTTATTGAATTAAAATTAATATTTTGGGGGTACTTTGTATTAAAAATGCAACTGTGTATGGGGTATTGTGGCACTGTCTGCATCTCTCTAGTAGGAAGAGGGATGTCAATGAACCTCTTTTGTTAACAGCCTCTGAAGCCACCCCCCTCACCTACCCCCAGGAAGACAAGCATATACTAGTTCAAATTGGATTCTCCAGAGACCAACAGACAAAGAAAAGACTTCTGGATAAAAGCCAGGGTTTAAAACTGAATCTTGGCCTTCCACCTTATCCAGAAAATAATGAGAGCCCCTGGTCCACAGAGAGCACCCATTCTTAGGGAAGAGTTGGAAGGACTGAAAGACTGCCAGAATCCACATTTGGATGAACGAACCCTGCTAAACTTATTAGCAGGAATGTAATTTTGCATATGCGAATAGTCCCATTAAACTAACTAGGTTGACTCTTCGCTCCACTGAAGTGAATAGGAGTTTCACCATTATTTCATATGGAGCCACACATCAATCAATGTGACTATTCAGATGACTAAAGTTAGCCATATGCTTAAATTTTTGCAGGATTTGGTCTATTTTCATATCTATCTTTTGGTAAGTATTTACAATTAGCTAATTGGAGTAAAAGAAAGAAACCTCTAACTATATTTTAAACTTTAAATTGACTTGGTTAATATCTCATCATTTTTCATCATGTCTTTATTTTCAGATTTTGCCTTGTAACGAAACACCATTAAAAAGCAACCCAACTGTAAGAACATACTGCAAACTCAACTCCATGAGTACTACTTATGCACATTCAAGCAGGAAGTAATTTCCACATAATGGGAGAATGTGTTTCCATGTAATATTCAAACATATTTTAGAGATTCTGAGGTAATCTGTCAGAAGTCAAGCACTGTTTTTTCATCTTTAAAACTTTTAGGTCTTATATTTGCAAAGTAATTTCAGAGAGCTCTATCTCCTGTTCAACAGGAACTGAATATATACTTTAACTTGGCACTACTCATTTAGAGCAAATGAAGGCTGTGCTTTGTGTCTTGATCCTTGTTGATTTATTTTAAATTATTCAAGTCTGTTAGAAAACAGAAAAAAGGGCTGAACTTTGTTAAAGTAACTATTTGCTACAAATAGCTCATTTGGCTCTATTTATCAGCATGAAAATCTTTTAAATTGTAAATGCCAGAGCTCTGTGCGACATTCACTATCATTTTCCAACACCTCAAAACAAATAAACCTATGTTCTGGGGACTGAGGTACTGGCCCTATTTATTCAACGATAGATTTGTTTCAGCTTATTTTAAAGAAAACCGTTACACATTTCTTCACCCAGGACAAAAATGGGGAAGCTGTCTGAAAAAAAATCACTTGTAATTCTACTTTTTATAATTGTTTTAATTAAATCTACAGGACTATCACCATAGTGAGATAATGCTCTGATAGGGTATGAAATAACTATCTGCATTCATGGAACATAAGCATAGGCTCCATTTTTTATATTGTTTCTTAGCTAGTGTCAGAACAGGTGACTTGGTTTTCATTTGAATTCAACAGTAATTAAAAACTTAGTGCCAAATCCTTTTGTGTTCTATTCAAATGGATCCAAAGCAAAAACAGGTTTTTTTTTTTTTTTGGCTCTTCCAAGTATTTAACTGAATTTCTGTTCAGAAGGGAAAAGAGTTCTGTTGCATACTAACCTGACATTTATGTTTCTTCATCCAAATACGGTTTCCTAGCTGGCAAACAAAACAAAACAAAAACAAAGCATTCCCTTGCAACAGTGCTTTAGAAAAGAGCTCTCTTTCTATGCATTTTGGCTGAAGTACGACATATTGGATGTGTCAAGAACTGGTTCTGCACCTTCTTGAAATCTCGTCAAAATCTAGCATCTGAGCAGCTTCAAGTCAAATGACAACAATGAGAAAAGGGCCAGCTAACTGCTTGTGGCTGCCTGACTGGCAAGCTGTCACTTCACTGTCAGAAAGTAATCAAATTGATGAGTCTTGTCACTCAAGAACTGAAGTGATTATGGAGAAAAAAAAACAACAAACAAAGTCAGTCTTTAAGCAAAGTAATCAATGTCTCTAAGATTTTAAATTAGTGTCACATTTTGGCATCACACATTATTATATGCATAAAATTATGTGCAGCTACACCCACTCAGTGTTCAGACCTAATCAAGGATTGCCTTTCTAGTGGATACATGTTGCCTCAGGTCAGAAATGTACCTCAGTTACACACTGCAGAGAAGAACAAGGAACTGATTCTTCACTGCTTCAGGGGTCACTTACAAAAGCAAACATGAAGAAGGTGCAAATTGTAACCTCATCAAAGTGGTTGCATTATAAACCCATTTTGCAGAGGTGTGATGGCTTATCCAGGTGCCAGGCAGTGAAGAATCAGAACATACCAGGAGGAGAGCAAGAGAAACAAACACTCTGCAAGCACAGCTCTACACCCCCACTCCAACCTCCCGAGCCATTAGAAACTTTCCCTGTCACTGTATATTTCCATAGAAAATGAACAAATGTGCTTTCTCTCTGGATGACTTAATGTAGATGACAGGAAATTAAGAAAAGAGTAAATATAGTGTCTATATGAAAAAAGCTTTGCAATAGCCAACTTGGACTCATTTACAGGAAGTGTCCCTGCAGATAGATGACAGGGCCCACATTGTTTTTTAAAGAGCCACTAAACACTCTCAAATTTCCAGTGGCTTGCATCATACATCTGAACATTTGTTAGGTTAGGATTCCATGGGAATCTGAAGGCACAGACAGAGCTACCTGCAGCATCTCTGTGCATTATGTTCCCCAAGGAAGCAGGGAGCCTTTCCAGAAGTCAGAGCCACAGAAGTTATTGTTACTGCCTCTCCATTGCCTTCTGCCTCTCTCACAGTGCTCAGGAGAATTCAGTCCCTGGGAGACAGCCAAAGGAAGGGATGTGGTCATGGGAGCAGAGCAGTGTGGCAAGCATTGGGCTCCATGAGTTAGAACTAGATTTTTCTCGTGGATCCTAGGAGTGAGAAGAACCTCTCTGCCTCCATTATACAGTCTCCAACCTCTCACTCATAGTACAAAATGAGTATTGAGATGACTTTTCCACAGCCACAGAATGCTGACCTTCATTTTTCTCCTTCCATGGGCATGCTAGCAGAAGGGGACAGACAATCTGATCCCTGGTGTTTTGTGGTTGTTTTTTAAAATGCCTTTTGCTGCTCTGCAGAACATCATCTGGAATCTTACGATGGTCATGTTAAGAACGGATTAAACTGCAGGACAAGCGGTCATTTACAAGAAGTGAGTTGAGTTCTTCCTGGGCCTTGTCAAAAACATTGTGGTGGTGTTATTTCTAAATGTTGTCTGAAACATTACATGATTTTTTTGGGGGGGTGGGGAGGCTCACAGACATGGTTTTTGAAAGGGTCTCATTTGCACTTTCTTTTCTACGTATGCTACATACACTAGACAAGATGAGCAAGCTCAGGAAAGGCCAGATATCACTATGGACGTATTCTGACAACTCAACAGTTCTACATTCTTCATAAGTGGGAAGGATAGTTTACACAGTAGATTGTGGTTTATTGCTTTAACAACAGCTAATGAGGATGACCTTGATGTCAGTGGAGCTATACTAATTTACACCAATTGAATATTTGACCATAACATGCATTTATCCCTGAAAACACAATACATCAGCTTCTAAAGAGAGATTGCAATATACACATAAGCAGTATTCAGCATGTGTGGAAGTTTGGCAACAAAGAAAGTTCAGGAGTCTAAAATGTTATTAAAATGAACGGTTCTTCCAGTGAAATAACAGGAGTCAGGCATATCTGGAGTTAGACAAAGCTGAAATTTCACAGGAAAATTGTGTGCGGAGAAAAAAAGATGTTGTGGTGACAATAGAAATATTAGGACACAAGTGCTTGCATTTTTATACATATAGTTAAATTATGGATACAAATTTGAGTCTCTGAAAACCAGATTATCAACTGATATAAACTGGCCCAGCCTCTTGAAGTCTGTGGTGTTACATCTCTCTCTTTATGTCTTTTATTTATTTGTGGGTGTGATTACTTGGATTTGTTCCTGTAATTCTTTTTGCAGATTGCTCCTGGAAAATAATCTCAGAAAGAAAGACACCTATATAACCAAATTGCTGCTAGTATATAAAGACAGGGAAATTGTGAATTAGTTTCCACAAGTGTCTTCATTGCACACTCATTATGTGCAAATTTTACTGTCTAAACACCGTAGTTAATGTACATACATTAGTATATTAAATTTAGCAAAAAAGGACACTACAGAAAACAGAAAATATAACACACACTTTGATAGAACTGTTAACTTAGTAATATGAGACTAATTTAGATCGTGCTATGTTTTATATTATTTTAATTGCAACACCAGGGCCCTATCTTATTTACAGTAGATTACAATTGCCAGATATACCTGGATTTCAATTTTTAAGAGTAAAAAATTGACAAGACATCAAAGCCTCAAATGTGCAGTGTTGATTAAATGCTTATTAAAGTAAATAAAATGCGATGCTGAAATTCATTTAAAAGATCTGAATATTTCAGTGACATCACTGTAAGAATATTCTATTTTTTATTTCTACAATTCAGAATTTTGTCAGGGCAGTAAAAACTCTGCTTGTAAAATTGTGCAGTTTGGTGCTCCCATTTCCTTTTATTTCGATGTTATTGAATGTTTAAATAGTGAACCAGATCTTGTGCAAGATGAAGCATTTTATTGCTATCTAATAAATAGTTACTTAATTTTTCTATGAGCGTCTATACAAACAAAATAAAATTAAACCCTAGGAAATTAAATCAGAAAGAAACATTTATTATAAAGAATATGAAAGTTGAAAAGTGAAACATTCAGAAGCCAGGAAAGGCTTTCTAGGTGACGTTACTACTGTCCAGGTATGAGTAGCTATTATGATACAATCTTTCATTACACTATTCTATACTATTGTTTTTTCTTGAGCACCCCAGCCTCACCCATTGTGCAAGTTGGAGATAATACACAGGACAAGAAAGGGATAAATAGTGAATGATTTGGAGGGGGAGGAGGGGAAGATGGAAAAATATTGTTATTGTGTCCAATAACTGAAGACTGTGGGTAATATCATTGCATCTTAAGTCTGATGTAACTTCGCTGAATTAGGGCAAATCAGGTCCCAAATTTTAATACATAAGCACAAAGGGATCAACATGCCTTGTATCAATTTTTTTTTTAAAAAGAGAATTTCGGGGAATAAAGAGTGATACAAACAAGAATTTCTATAAAATAGAATTATTTGATAGAAAACAGTAGAAAAATGATTTGCCCAACCTGACTGCAGTGTCTTTACCTAAGTGAAAGACTGGACTCCAAATGATAGATCTTCAAGTTCTGAATCAATATATAATAAATCCTCCCAACCCTCTTTTTATCTGTAATTATTTTGGTTTTCTGGGGGTTTTTTTTAGAAAAAGCCTTATTTAGAACAGTGTCTGAGATATCGTAAGCAAAACCAAAATAACCTGGGCTTGATGTCCAGGAAGAACAGGTGATTCCAACAAAATTGAGCATAAAATAATTATTTTTCAAAGAGGAAAAGCCAGTGAAAACAGTGGAAGAAAACATTTTCCTTTGTGATAAAGTTTTGGAATCTATGCTGCTAAGCTAATTATGCTGCTAACTCAATGGGTTTATAGCTGGTATCCAACTAAGCAATTCTTCTATGGCTCCATCAATGTGTGTCAGACATCCTTATGTTCATTTGAAATAATTGAAACTGGTTTAAAATAATTCAGTCTCTGATTGAACAGTAGACCTCAGTGCTCAAGGTCTTATAGGAGTTAATCAATAATATTCCTGCAGTGATAGGTTGAGTCTTTGAGACTGCAAACTCTAACAAAGCATTTGATTCACCTGAGAACAGCATTTTTTACATCCAAAAGAATCTCAAAGGCGGTCATGAAGACTAGGTCAGTGCATTCCTTTACCTATCCAAGGTTTTCTTTTTACCCCAGACCCACCCTCACCTTCTATTGCAAGGCGAGAATCAGACTCTTTTGTCTGATAAGAGTAAATCTAGTCAGAAAACTAGAGCTGTACTTTAGCCTATTCCATTTGTCAAAAGTTCTGTTTGCTGGCTGAGATTCTTGTCAATAAAATGACAGATACTAAAACACGCTATTTTTGTATAGTCAAAGTGCTTCACAAACATAACTAATTAGTCCTCCCAATATCACTGTGACTTTGTAAATATGGCATTATCTCCATTTTACAGCTGACAAATCAGGGCACAGAGATGTCGAGCAACTTGTTCATGATTACAGAGGAAATAAATGTCAGAGCTAGGACTAGAAAACAGGAATTATTGTCTCCCACTCCTGTACTCACTGTATCACACCTTATTTATCTGAATATATTTACTCACACAGTTCCAAGTGCTGCTTGCCTTCCTCTGTAGCACAGGGCATAGCTCACTGAATTCTCTGTATCTTAAAGTCCTTAAATCATGATTTAAGGAGGTAAATAACTCAGTCATAGGTTGGTGGCCTATTGCTGGAGTGGGTGGGTGAGGTTTTGAGGCCTGCATTTTGCAGGACGTCAGACTAGATGATCGTATTAGTTCCTTCTGACCTTAAAGTCTATGGCTATGTCTACACTGGCAAGTTAGTTCAAATTAAGGAAGCTTAATTCGAACTAACTTAAGCCTTGGCTACACTAGGCTTTCATTAGTTTGAATTAAGGGCTTCCTTAATTCGAACTAATATATTCGCTTATACTTTTCGAAGTAAAGGTTAATGCGAACTAGTTAGTTCGCATTAACCCAATGTGGCCATGTTAGCTTGCACTTAGCACTTAGTTCGAACGAACCGGCACATTGAGCTCAATGCAATTGACTAATTCGAACTAAGCAAGTGCCATGCATGGCACTTGCTTAGTTCGAACTAAAATTTGCTAGTTCGAATTAAGTTAATTCGAGCTAACTAAAATTAGTTCGAATGAGTTAGTTCGATTTAACTAATTCGAACTAACTTTGGTAAGTGTAGACATAGCCTATGAATCTATGAGTCCCTGCACTATGGACCAATGGATTTGGATTTGGTGCGCTCTACCACTACACTCTTCACTGGCCATTGACCTCCAGAGAGCAGGAACCTAGGTGTAGCAATACCAAAGATTACAGCAGACATGGGCTGGCAGCAACAGCTGTGAAGTGTCCCTCTTACCACTCCACAGCTCCATCTGCCCTTAATATTTGGGCCTGACAAAGGAGAAAGGATTTGTTCCTCATTATATTCTCTTTCCTCTTCAGTAAAATCATGTCAAATTACTTCAACTGCCTGCGCTACCAAACTGAGAGGACCCACCAGATATAAAAGGTGCATTTTATTTGATTTTTAAACTATTTCAACTTCTATTAGGATTAAGCTATTGCGTGGCATTAGCACTGCCACCTGCATAATTTTCCGAGACATGACCTGATTAATATATGGACACAAATGATGAGCATGAAAGACAACGGATTTAGATTTCTGCCTTATAACTCTGTGGGAAACCAGACAGGAGTGCTGTGTAACTAAATAATACTGTAGAATGTTTTCCCTTATGGGCTACTAGGAAAATATTTTAGATTGAATACGTTCCAGTATTCAATTTTAACTTTTGATGGACTTTTAGCAAAACAGATCTCTAAGAGGGAACTGAATTCATCTGTAGTTAATTCCAACAGCACATCTCCAAAATTTATGAAGTTCTGAAGTTTTATTAAAAATAGGCACTTGTTGTTAACATATCATTAATAATAGATTTGGGGTAAAGCCTAATTCTACTCTCCTAACAGATCCAGGAGGCTTTGCATACATTAGAGCAACTTCAAATGTTCATGTAACACACTACAGGGTAGGGGAGATTATTATGTTTTCACACACTATTTCCATCAGCCAGTGTGAAGACAAGGAAATGCAAATATCTTTCTTAATAATAGTTCATGCTGATTCTAGGGTTTCTTTTACTGTGAATTCATATCAGCTTCCTTTTGATATCGGGTGACGTGTTTACTAAGACAGCAGGTGATAATGAGGGCTTTTCAGAAATCCAAAATCTGGTTAATCTAAAATGATTGTGTCTTCACACATAAGAAAAAAGATATTTCAGTTTTGACTACAGGTGAATACAAAAGAATTATACAGATATACTAACCACTACAGAATTTGCCTTTTCATTCATCTGGGATGAAAATAATTTGTTTTACCTGCTGGAATTTTGTAAGCTATGAGAATTACTCCGCTGTGCATTGTACCAGTCAAATCAGTTTAGATTTCTATATTCTGCATCCTCATCATTTTAATCTGAAAATTTTCTGTGTAATCAGTTGATCCCCACACACAATGAGAACATTTAAGTACTGATACATAGAGACAGATGTTCTATCCTCTGGCTGGACCAATGTGTAAGAGGATTCAAATAAACTGGGGACCCATAGGCCAGTTGGAACTTTGCCAGGTGCAGCATGGTGTGTGTGTTTAGATGAATTTCAGCACAAGAATATCAATTTAAAAACATTATCTATCTCATCATAGTGATTTTTACCTCCATATGCATCATTAGTTAAACCAGTCCAGGGAAGCTGTTGTTGTCATACAGGCTTACAGCCCCCAGCATCCCCTATGATTATGTCAAGAGGAACTAAAAAGACCATGTAACTGAGCATATTAAACTTATATGAGAACATGCCCTTACAGAGAATGGAAATTTATCATGGGCATGATGGATTTTTTCAGCTGTATAAGGTAGTTAAACCACATAATCAAGCACTGTAATATAACTGAAGGAACTGAGTTAGGTACCAACCCTGAACTAGAACCCTGAACATTGCAGCTATGCTAAAGATAGAAAATTACCAGTATGGTGTATGTGCTACCAAATATTGTGCCAGACAGGACATATAAGGAGTGTGGTTGTTAGGTAAAATGGGATTGATTCTGTTATTTGAATAACAAGTTATGAAACAAAAGCCCTCCTTCCACCCCCCAAAAAGAGGTATACATGTTGTGAACAAGTGAGATGTAAAAATAAGCAGTACTGTAACCCCTGTGGAATATTAAGCATGTATATAAGCGGTAACCACTGGAAAGCTATTTCCTGGGTTGATACTGTATTAACCTTCCTGTATTGTGCTGTTTAATATTATTTAATAAACTGGTGGGACCTGGTTACCTGACATCTCAATGATCACAATCAATTCCTTGTTTGATCACAATTGAACCAGTGACACTGAATATAGTTCTGGTGTCCCCATGTTGACAAGAATGTTTGAAAATTGGAGAGGGCTCAGAAAAGAGCCTCAAAAGTGATTTGAGCATTTTAGAAAATGGCTGTACAGTGAGACACTTTAAAGAACTCCATCTGTAAAAACAGCCAATCAACCAAAAATTCAGGGTGATTAATGGTAATCATTGGAACAAGGGAAGTAGTAGGTTCTCAGTTTCCTGATAGGTTAAAATCATGCCTTTCATGAAGATATGCTTTATCCACACACAAGACAACTGGGTGAAATGCTAAGGTCTGTGTTATATAGGAGGTCTGGCCTTAAAATCTATTAATCCCAACCTCCAGCTGTTAAACAGAAGAGTGTTTTTGTCCCCATTTTACAGATTGGGAAGTTATGCCAGAAAGGCTGTGATTTGATAAAGGATCCAGAGGGAGTAAGTACTGGAGCAGGGATTAGAACGCCTGAGGCTGTTGTAGCAGGGGAGCTACCTCAGCCACTGTCAACTTTCTGGGAGAGTGATTGTAGTGGCCGAAGTACTGTTAACAACAGGCTGGGCAGTGCTGCATACTGATCTGGGCTTCACTTGTGGCTGTTGTTTTCACAGACTCAAATGTCCTGCCTGAGAGGCTGGGGAACGGTGATGAGGAAGGGGGCGGAGGTGGGAAGATCATAGTACTTAGGGGAAAAAAGTTGCAATTTTTTCAGTCCCATGATGGGTTTATACCAGTTTATTGTATATTTACAAGACTATTCCATATGGGCTTTCCAGGGAAACAGGATTTCTCTGGGCATTTGTCATAAAAATAACAATGGTTAAGTTGTAAAGTAGCTCTTTTCCTCTAGACATCCCAAAGCACTTCTCAAAGGTGGTACATACCATTGTCCCTGTTTTACAGAGGGGGACATTGAGGGATAGATTGCAAAGTGCCTTGTTCCACACGGCTACCCCTTTGGAACTTTCTTAATATGGTAATTAAGGAATCCGTTGTTGACATTTGCCAGATAGGACTGAATTTGAACGGTGACCTAGACATGAAGGAAGTTATATACCTCTTTGCTAGTCACACACACAACACATGAAGGAGAGAAAACTATGTCTATAAAAATAAAGAATAAGCTGATGATGTATTGATTCCTTAAATCTCTATAGATGGACTTTCTTTTCCTTCTAAAGAACCCTACAGATGCCTTCTAAGTTTGTTTAGCCAGTCCAGTTTTAAGTGTTATAAATGATTTGGCTTCCACCATTTCCCCTTGAGAGGCTATTGCGCATTTACATTAAAAAAAACAAAACAAAATAAGCATGTAAGGCCTGAGCCAATGCCCAGTGAAAGGTAAGACTCTCATTAACTTCAATAGGCATTGGATGAGGCCCTTAAACAAGAGTATATATGGTTGGTATTTTCAAAAGAGCCTAAGGGAGTTAAGCACTCATGTTCTCAAATTGAAATTCAATTGAATGTGGGTACCTAACTCCTTTGGGTTCTTTTGACTATTGCAATCTAAATAATTAGAGGCCATTGCTCTGTCATCTGGAATATTTTATCTTTCTTCCATTTGTTTTCATTCTTTTTTTCTCTGTCTCTCTGAGGTTTGATCCCGTTTATTCTTTGTTTCTGTTTTTCTTTAATGTTCTTGGGTTAGAATCCAGTTGCTCAAAGCATCTTTTATACCCATTCCAACTGTATTTCAAATCTTCTCTATTGGCAGCTCTCTCTCTAATATAACCGCTAACATTGTCTTCTAGTATGTCTGTATCTTGTATTTTTAGCCACTTATTTTTGCTGCTCTAAAGGCCTTTGACTTTTCTATATTTCTCTACATCTTTTTCATGATGTATCCCACTCCAGCAACTAACCTTTTCCTGTAAGTTTGGGAACATTTCCTTCCCAAATTACATCCACTTTGCCTCCCCCGAAACATTGTTATTCTTGTCTTGCCTTTCACTCAGTGCTTTCCTATGCATATTTTTTCCAAATACAACTCTTTCTGTCCCATTTCAGAAAAGACTTACATGGATAAGACAGAGAAACTCTTCATTTAGTCATTATATTTATTAGTAAATTATTAAGAAGAGGCAATTTATCATGATGTAAATTTATACACTAACTAATAAAAAATTGATAATCAAAGTTTAGATTAGCAAATAGCTAACATCAGCACAAATGGGTAAATGTAACTATCCAACAGCCTTTAAACATCTGCCTTTAAACACCTGCTCCACACAGTGTCATTTCATAACACTAAGATTCTGTGCAAAGCAAGGTGGGATTGTAGGGCTTCAGGCTTATCTGCCAACCATCAACCCTAGTAAGCATCTCAGAACTTTGAAAATGGCATAATATGAGCCTATGATTGGAAGTTAAAGCGAGAAAAAATTAAATTAGAAACATCTTTCTTTCTTTCTTTCTTTCTTTCTTTCTTTCTTTCTTTCTTTCTTTCTAAAGCTGTGAGGGCAAATAACCAGTAGAACTGCCAAACTACCAAAAGAAATGGTTGATTTTTCATGTCTTCAGTTCAAGATTGGAGGCCTTTCTAGAACTTTATGCTTCAGTCAGACACAAAATACTGAGCTCACTAGCAATGTAAACAGATGAAATTCTATGACCTGTGTTATAAAGGAGGTCATACTAGATAATATAATGGTTCGTTCTGGCCTGAAAAATCTATGAATCTGCCGATGAGGGAATGAAGGTCATTTTTCACAGTCCCAGCTACCTTTCCCAAAACAGAAAAGGCTAACTTCTACCTTGAGACATGCCCCCACACCTTTTCTTGAACTGAAAACCGCTGAAGCTACGGAGAGTTGTTCAGCATATCTGAGCATGGAGTTTGGTATGAAACTTGAAGTGCTGACCCATACCACCTCTAAAGAGCTTTCACACAGGCCTCAAAGGGTGAAAAAGGCTGTGTGACCATGCTTCTTAAAACGAGTGTGTTCCTCAGGAATATGGAAGTGTCAACCACGAGGCTAAGGCTAACGAGGATAAGTGAGAATATTTTCAGTAGCTGGTCCAAGACTGTGGACCTCACCTCTGTCAAGCTGTCTGAAAGGGCTCATAAGTGTGAGAGTCAACCTCAGAGCAGACTGTGAAGAAGTAGAGTACAAACCCCAAACCAATTGTGAGTTCTATACTTAGATTTCACTAACAAGTTCTATACTTAGATTTTCAACTCCTCAAGTACTATAATAGAGTCCCAGACAGCCCCCTTAGGCATTTTGATCTATCATGCCATATAGGCAAGCTTGTCTGTGTCACAGATGGTTCCTTACATCAAAAATCATAACAATATTCATGTTACTCAAAGTCCAAAAGGACCAGTTGCTTACCCCAGGTCATTTGCACCTTAGATCTTACATCAAAGACAATGCGTGTAGCCAATCTTACAGTAAGTTAACTAAAGATGCATTAACTAGGAACAAGAAATGAGAGCTACTTACAAATTTAAAGCAGGGAAGCATACACACATGAGCTACAGTCTTAGGCTATGTCTACACTTGCACTTTTAAGTCGACTTAGTGTGTCTACACTTAAAATTAAAGTCGACTTAAAGGGGAACTTACAAACTCGACCTAGAGCATCCACACTGGATGCTCTAGGTCGACTTTGTGGGGCTAGGGGGACCTTGGGCAGGTCCACAGTGGCGGGGGGGGCACCCCTTGTGTGCAATGGGGCAAAGGGGGACAGGGACCCTGGCAGGGCAGAGCCCTGTGTGTGATGCTGTCTGGATTTAGGGAAGCATTTATGATATTATTTTCAATGGATATCTCATAAATGCTATAATCCATAGGAACTATGTCATGTTTGGTATCAATAGAAAGGTAGTAATTTGCTGGGAA
>ML685870.1:2189711-2202249 GCA_007922175.1 Pelusios castaneus | reverse complement strand
TGTTAGTCTTTAAAAGTGCCACAGGACTCTGTTGTCTTTCTACAATAGACTAACACGGCTACCCCTTTGGAACCAGTTATTAGGGTTAGAGTATCCGATTGCTATTTCAACTCTTTCTAGCCTCAGGTTTGCAACCATTGATCTGTTCCCCATGCCGCAATAATACCTCTATTCCCCAAACTGTTCCAAAACTTTGTATATAGCATTCATAGAAGGTGCTGGATTGACAGCCCAAGATCATGAAGATTTTTGTTTATCTACAGAAAAAACACAGCACTGCTGGTGGCTATTCCAGATTTCCTGTCCCACCAGTGTTTTCCAGATTGGCTTTGGTAGGACTACATTTGAGGAAAAAAAGTATTTTATTCTCATTGACCAGTTTGTGGCCTACCTGCTAAGACTGAAGTGTCTGTACTGGGCTGAAAGAAGCAACAAGTACAAGTACATGGAGAGAACCAGATCTGTCATTTCCAATCACTTTTCTCCACTGGACTAGGATAAAGATGTTCATGAGCAATACCTGTGCAGGCTGACCGCTATGAGGCCTTGATCCAAAGCCCAACGACTTCAATGGGCTTTAGACCGGGTCAAAAAAATTCTTAACTGGCAGGGTGATTAACCACTAGAGTCAGTTGCCTAGGAAGGTTGTGAAATCTCCATCATTGGAAGTTTTTAAGAGCAGGTTAGACAAACATCTGTCAGGGATGGCATAAGATGGTACTTGATACTGCCATGAGGGCAGGGGCCTGGACTCGATGACCTCTCATGGTCCCTTCCAGTTTCTATGATTCTGTGAAAAGAAACCACTCCTTGATCCTTAACATCAGATCTTAATACAGGGAAGTGTTTTCTCCATGTGCATTGTTGAGATCTTTGCAGATATATACTGCATGCCAGTCTACCACTAATCAATAGCAGTCTGAGTTTTATATAATTCTTCTTTTGACTTCAAAGAGTTCTGACATTTCAGTTCAAATAAGAATGTGGAGTCTTCTGCATTTACCATAGTTGTGTGTAAAAAGGCAGACTGGTGAAGATCTCTTTTATCTGCGAGTAAGACTAGTGGAAAATAAAGGTCAATTATCCTCCAGGAAAGCATGAAATTTGTTCATTTTCACCCATGATAACTTAATTTGTCTATGAAATCTATGGAGACAGCTATATATTCTTACGGCTAAATTGCCAGAGTGTAATACCAGAATGTGCTCTGGCTGTAACATGTATTTTGTTTTTCTGGTGAGTGGATAGCAAATGAGATTCAGATGAAATAAGCATCAGTCAGTGAAAAATCAAACAGTCTGAGCTGAAGGCAAAACAGTTTAGAGTTAAATGAGTCCTTTCATACTATAATGTTGTAGCTGCATCTACATGTGTGGGTTGATTGATGGCTATCTGAGAGGGCAATATTTTTTGCATTTCCTACTTGCCTCACACTGTGTTTAAATATCCTGTGAAGTTAAAGAGCTGGAAAGTGCTATGTTCTGCTTCAGTAGAAAGGGGAAAGAATTAAATGTCAGTCAGATAGTGATGAAGATGATCCTCATTTGCTATGGTAGAAAATTAATGTTATTTGATGGCACATCAATACTGGTGAGCTGAGGAACTCCCTATAGTATTTTCAAAAAAGAAGTAAATTGACATTGTAAACATTGAGAGAACACGCACTATTCAGCTAACTCTTCGAATGTTAATAGACAGCTTCTCTAAACCCAGGAAATGGATCCCAAGGTCATTTCACCACTGTTTCTATTATCTGTTCTTTCCAAAGATATATATATATATTTAAAGTGTGTGTGTGGGTGTGTTTTCAAAAAAATCTGTGAAATGTTCCTAACCACGTAACCATTGGCTACCCAATAAACTGGCCTAATTAAAAGAAGTAATGGACAGAGTTACAATGTGATCAACCCAGAGGTGGTACATGTGGCCAGCATGCTGCAATGAGACTTGTGGGGGCAGAGCGGGTACAGCAATGATGCAGTGGTGCCTTCACAGTGGCAACACGTTAAGAACTGTCCATGTAGGCAAGCATGGAAAGCAAGATGGAAAATGAATGTGCTGGGAAGAGGCCAGATGATTAATGTTCATTCATGCAGCATAACTGTCCCATATACCCTGCACAAATGACACAGAGGATATTCTGCCACTATCCTTGCCCATGGGCTGTCTAAAATGGAGCTGCCCTGGCTCTAGACTTGGGTTTGATATCCCACCTCCTCAACCTCACCTACCAGTCTTCACATGCACAATGCTCACACTGCCAATACATTTCAATAGATTCTGAAAACAGACAGACGGCTATGTGTTATCTCAGCTCTCCATCATACTGAACTGAGGAAACTAGCAGAACAAGTATAATTCAAAATATGTACAATCTACTGCAACTGGTGCTCTGTATTGATATCTCAAGTAAGCAAAGTTTGCCTTGTAGGAGGAGTTTGGGAGATTATAACTTGTTTTTTTGCCGCTCAGCCTGAACCCTGAGTCTCAGTCCTCTTCCTACTGGCAAAGTATCACTGCAATAAAAAAAACACAGTCCTTAACACAGTCATTAGCAATCTCTGCAGAAGCATGACCACCTCTCTTACTCCTATAGATGTTCAATCCAGAGCACAAACGAAGGAAGCTTGGACTGTCAAAACTTATGGTACATTTATTCCATGGATAGTCAAACAATTCCATTCTCTGTGGCACTCAACATACTCCCTTTCCTCAGCCCTAAATTCACCAAAACTAAACGCTCTCCCTCTTTATCAGTACATTAATCTGTGTAATGGAAAGAACCAAGGTAATATGTGTGTGCTGTCTATCAAAGCAGAATCTGGAAATGGAGCATTTGAAAACAGTATCACTCTTCAATTAACTTAAATAATACAAAATTTGACTTTTTATGGGTGTTTGGCAATATTTACAAATAGCACATTAATTACAGATACATCACAAAGAAACTCCTTTGGAAGTACAAATTATATCAAAAACTAATACCCCATTAGGTTCACCATGACTAAAATTCTTTCCCCTTCAATCCTGCCAACCACATAGACTGTTAATTAGATTGATTCACACTTCTGTATCCTTCTTTGGGAATGCTTCCTGCAGTTACAATGGAGTTTAAGCTAAGCTTATGAAAACTTTGACTCTTCTTTTGCTGGTGAAGTAGAACCTTTCATTCCTCACAAAAAACCCTAATAATTAAATGTTATCACTTATTACATGCTAGAGAATAATGTACTGTCAATTTTGTTTTCCAGTTACCTTGTAAATATGCAGTATTTTGTTAACTATTGCATAATCTATTTCCTGTTTGGAAAATGTATTATTTACTTGATGTCTGTAAGATAAATTATTAATTCCAATTTTCTAGCTATAAACAGTTTCATAGCTAGTGATTCTTAGACTAATATATCAGTGCTTTGATATACCATAAAGCCAATAGTTTTGAACAGAGACATAACTGGTTGGTGAATAGTCGGTTACTCAGGATTCATGGAGTCTTAAATCTATGATATTCAAATATTCTGATTATTTCTTTGTGCAGTGACAGCAGTAGGGTGAATTTTATCTCTGTTTGTGGGATTTCTTAATGTTGTGTCTCCATAATATTTTCCAAGATGACAGGCAATGTAGAGGAAAACTGTTGGGCTTGGTTCACTTGAGAGGAGAAGTATGCAAATCCTTTTTGTGAGTGGGGGGATGTTAAAAGGTCTTGGCTCACTCACTCTAATTGGTAACCATTTGTGCAGAAAGAAAACTAAACCCAGATCTGTATGAAAAAGCTCAGAGAAATAGTATATTCAGGAGCTGAACTTCTCTAGACAGTTATTCACTGATTAGCAAAATATTCAGGATGTATATGTCCCTTCAATCTCTAAGATGTGCACAAAGACAGATGCACATGCACACTAATTTGTTTACTTTTACTCCACTACCAGGAGTGCAAGAAACAAAACTAACAATGTTTATGAGACTGCCAGTGCTTAATGAAATATATGAATATATATGAATTAGGATATAAGAATAAATTTGTTCTGCCTCATTACTCATCAGTCCAGTTTACCCCAATATAGGATATGAATTATGATTTTTTTAGCATAGTAGGAAAACATTACCTGCATTTAATGGTCCAACTGGGAATTTATAATGAAAGGCTTGGGACCCTGGTGCAGCTTAATGAGAAGCACTGTACTGGGCAGCTGAGTGTTACACATGGAAAAAAGTTATTGTTTCTTTTCAAGTGTATAGCAATATGAGGCCACAAAACTACATTGTCATATTTCAGATTAGCTTGCTAAAGACATCAGAGAAAATTAAACAGATTATAGATCTTTTCTTTTTCATATAACTTGAGTGGTCCCCATCATCTAACTTTTGCACACACAGGCAAATGTCTAGCTAGAGGTAAATGTATCATTAAGCTGTCAGTAGCTAGCCTGTCAAGGGGGGTGTGCTAGAGCTTGAGTGCTACTGAACCTTGAATTTGTAATGAAGTTGGGATTCAGTTTGAGACAATAAATGAAAACCATACATAAATTATCCCCCCATCTACTGAACTACACGGGATATATACTTAACGAGTAATAGAGCAAATAACCAAAATAAGAAATTTTAAAAGTATGAATACACTTGGAAATTCCAGATCAAGGTTTAGTGTCATAGATGTCACTGCCTAAGGTGTCTGCAATTATAGCTTAATATATATGCAAGTTCAGGAATGGCTAAATCACAGGAAGATGAGAACAATGATTTTGCTTCTCTATAGGAAGGGGAACCCTTATCCTGGTGATCTGCACCAAATGATGTTCTCTAGAATACTCTTTGGGCCTGATTCTACAACTTTCACTTGTGTTGGCAAGCCTTAACTTACAGGATTAGTCCCAATGATGTTCTTGTTTTGGCAGGAAAGCCACATGCATTAATCATTCTTTTTTCAGTTGACAGTACCTTTTTCAGTCGGGATCAATCTTTTGTCATGCAGTTATGCTGTTCTTCATATAATTTACTATTCTAAATATCAATGAATGTACTAATTTGGTGTAACACTTATTTATATATTGCTATGATCAGATAAATTATATAGGGGCCTACTTTACCCCTAAGTATTTATTTCTAGCATACTCTACCTTTAATGGGATCAATTTGTATAAGCTCCAGAGCTAGGCGCAGATCTTGTACAGACTTACTTACATGCTTAACATACTGTGACTATTCTCATTAAATTCAGTAGAACTATTCCCAAAGCATGAAGTTAAGCACTTCAGCAAATCCTTGCAGGATCATTGTCATACTTGATACTCAAGTAGCAGAGCTGGCCCAACCGTATCGGTGAACTAGGCGGTCACCTAGGACACCAGGCTTTAAGAGGCACCAAATTAGATGTAAGTGATTTTTTTCTCTATTTAAAAAAAACATATGAATATGTTATTACTTATAATATGTGGAGGAGGGGGCACCAAAATCATAGTTCATTTAAGGTGCCAAAAACCCTTGGCCAAAGTAGCACATGTCTGACAAGTGACTAGTTCTGCATTTTGAGGGCCAGCTCAAGAGCCAAAATGCAAATCAGAATATTTCATAGTCCTTCTCCACTTACAGTTCATATTTTGGGGGAGAAAAAATAAGAATAGTGCGGAAAATCCTAAAATCAAGTGCTGGATTTTAAAAACAGCTGAATAATGCTTTGTATGATATGCTATGATAATAGGAATCAAATTTCATGCTTCTGAGCATAAACTGATTGCTGCAGTGGTCAGAAAGAGCTTTTTCCTCACATACAGCACTGCAGGATTGGTTCTATACTGTATATGATGACTTTTATTTTTGAGAATACTTGAGAATTCCACATAAAAGACCAAATGAAATTAATGGAGATTGCCCAAAAATCAAAGAATAGAGTTTGGCCCAGAGTTTTCATTCTGCTGGCATATTTCATTGCTAATAATTATAGCTGGTTGGGAAAAATTAATGAGACCCTCATTTTCCAATAAAATCTGGATCTGTCAAAATTGAAATTCTATGTAAATTTATAGATTTTTTCCCCCAAAATTTCATTTTGGGGAAAAATAGAAAGAGGTTGTAACAATGACAAAACATCTCTTTTTAACATCTTTGGAATGAAGTGCTTTTATTTGCCATTTTGAAACAACTTTTCATTTGACTTTATATTATATAAAAATAAGAAAGTCAAAATGAAACATTTGATTTTATCTAACAAACTTTTTGATCAGTTCAAAACTACCTTTTTTCCCCACAGAATTTTCTTTCACAGACATTTTCAAAGTTATGGAGTTTTATTAAAAATCAAAACAAAAATATTAAAATCTTGTGCAAAATATAATTTCCATCATTCATGGAGCTCTACTATTGTGAAATTCATTAACCCATATTATTGCAAGTACTTTGCTGGCTAAATCTATTGCTCTGTTGTAAGGGCTGTATGATGGCTTCTCATCAATTTCCATATATCTTTAATTCTTACAGCTAAATTATTAAGGGTGGGATTTTCAAAAGTGCTTAATTTAGGAACATAAGTACCTGGTTCATAAATCACTTAAACACTTTGAAAATCCCTCTCAGTGGTTTTGACTGCTCATACATCAAATGTTTTAATATAACTTTTTTTTTTTAGCATATAGTATGGGACATCTACTAAGCTAGAGTATCATCAAACCATTTATTATATCCAAGTTATAACTTGAAATCTCTCTGGCAAAATGTCCTGTAGTTACTATGTTCCATGATTATGGGATTCTATACTTTCCATTTTCTGCTGTTTTTATGATCCTACTTTATTTTACAATGTCCTGTGACTCTTCTGTGGGGAGTTTATAGAAATGCATTGTTTCTTATTCACAGAATATATTATACTTATAAAATAGCACAATGGAAAAACAAAATATTTTAATTACCCCAATAGTACTTTCTTTGTTTTGTCACATCCATAGGCATATTTGTGAGAATTTGATGGATCTATTGTGAGGTTTTTTCATAGTTGAGAAGTCCCTGTTCATCTTGGGGAAAGGTACGTGTTATTTATGAAGACTGGGAAAAAAGCAGTTCATCTCCTTTGTGCAGAAGCAATCAATATGTTTCAGGAGCACTTAAGCCTGGAGACATGAATTCTTACCACTTAAAAGTTAATTCTCTTTGTGCAGAAATGGCAATTTAGTCCCCTGTTAAATAATAGCTTTAATGGGGAAGAAAATATATGTTCACTGAGTAGGCTGAGTTTTGAAATAAAAAAAGAAGAGAACTTCATAGAAAGTTATTCAGAACAAAAGGTAGATTTAATAGGATATTTGTTACTACATATTTTTGACTCATGTATTATTGCAAATCTAAGGCCAGAATCTTCCACCATTACTTGTGCTGAGTAGTCGATGAATAGGCCCATTAGTGTCAATGGACTAGACTCAGATACTATTCAATGTGAATAAACAGGTGGAATCTGAACCTATAATTCTTTTCTTTGTATTTAAAGGGATTTTTTTCACTAATGTGCTTTTTTTTATCTTTTGTTTCCATTTTATTCATTTTATTTAGTTTTTCTAATATTGAAGAGCTTAAAATCTAGCAACAGACTATGAGTTCCAGCCTTTTGATTAGTGAGCCTTTCTATACCAAATGACTTTCATTTTTTCCTTTAATTGCCTTAACAGCAATAACTTTTCTCTTGCATGGTCCCCCTCAGATGATGATACCGTTAAAGCACTTTTGGATTATAATTTTATGCCCAAACAGAAGATATTTGGAAAAGTGGTAGAATAGGATTTTGAAATATAATGAGTTTTTCCACTCTTTGGTGCACTAGTCAGAACTGTTTTCTTTACAAGATTCAAGACATTGTTATGCTTTCCTCCTACAATCTCACATCCTAGAATTAAAAAAAGACACAATTTCACTGGAACTTCAAATGTTTTTACATGAAGTAGAACACTGTTCTCTCACCTTTTCCTGACTACTCGGACATATCAGTCCCTTGTATTTATCCACCCATTTAAGACTCTGATTCAGCAAATATTTCATTACATGTTCCGCATGTAGGTAATCCCTATTCAGAAATACATTTAATTGCTTCCATCCAATTGGCTTCATGTTTAAATGCTTTGCTGAATAAAGATGGAATTACTTATGTAATTTCCCAGATCCAGAAATAGGAATACCCACTAGGTATGGAGTCAAGATCTTTGACATCTTTTCAAAAATGAAAAAAATAATCGAAACAATTTATAACTTTATAGAAAGACATTAGAACAGTTGAGCAATAATAGACTTTTAAAAATATTTCAAAACATGTTTTTATTCTAGTTACACAAGACTTAAAAATATTATGAACTTCTCTGTAAAACACAAAGAACCCTTATTAATTGTGATATTCAAAATTACATGAGTGGAGGCACAGTCATAGCAGACATTGTTCCTCTAGGTTAAGCAGTTGGTAGCTGAGGTCATTTTTTCCCAGACAAGATAACAACAACTGAATGTACTAAAAATAAATAGCTATAACTTATAGAGGTTTCAAAAGCAACTATATCTTGCAATCTGTCAAAGAGGGTGAGATTCTTCAGGCTGAAACTTTTTTGGTAATATTTTAATCTGTCTGTGCTTACCTAGTATAGCAACAGGCTCCAAAACAGCTGTGCAGTAATTTCATCGGGAAACCTGAGAGCAAGCCAAGCTGGCCTTATTTTGGGTTTTGCTACAAATCTGAAACTCAGGCAAGTGTAAGCCCTTGAAACATGCCTGCAAGGGATAATCCAAAATATTAAATCAGAATGCATTTTATTCACACCTTTGCACTAAAAGTTCTTTGAGGCAGGAAATGTCTTTTACCATATAGTTCTACTGTCTAGTGCTATAGGGTCCCAGATTTTCTGAGCTTGAAATACTATATAATGTTAGATACAAAGGTTAATGGTACCGTTGATTTAAACCTTGCTGTTGGCCAGGAACATCCCCTGCATTCCATTTAGGAAAAGGTGAAGAAAGCCATTGCAATCAGGTGGCTGAAATCATAGCAGAAGCAGCACCCAAAATGCAAACAGGTGACTAATCTAAGTAGAAGCTGAATCATGTCCCCTCACATCCCTCCAGGTTCAAATGCAGAAGTTTTGGCTTTGATTGGTGGAACTGTTTGGGGGGGAAAGAGACTGACAGGACAAGCTAAAGGAGGAAGAGAAACCAAAGCAGACTGCAACAGAAGTTAGTTATGGGGGTCTGAGAGAAAGCTATGAAAATAAGTTTTCTGGGTACCGAGTACTGGTGTGAAAGGCAGGCTTGTAACAGCCAACAAAAGAATTGTCTCTTCCTGTGTTCAGAGGAACACGATTGTGGCAGGGTAGTCTGCCCCCCTAGGGGTAGTACTGCCTAGGACCAGCTCCCCTGTAATGTCCTGTGGCCCTTTAAAATTTTGGAAGGTCTAATATATATAAATACCTAGAAGATATTGACAGAGAGGAAGAACTCTTAGGATTCAGAGGTGTTTGAGAGAAAACTCCATGACAGTTTCTTTAAGGGCCTAAAAGATGGAACCTTGCCAAGATGATGGGCAAGTCACCCCTTCCACACAACCAGTTAGGATGAATTTTAGGAAACAGGCCAGCATAATGCTGCCTCTTCTCTCTGACCGCAAGAGAAGGTTGAAGGTTGGCCTGCTCACCCCTCTTTAAGCCTGGGAACTAATGGGGGAAAGGAGTCACCTGAAGGAGAAGCTGGCTAAGGCCCTGAAGATGGCCTAAATTTCAGCTCAACTCTAGAAAGGAGAGCCAGGGATGCTGATCCTAAGGAGAAACAGAGGAATTGGCTAAACTGCAACCCACATCCAAGGAGGAGAGATGGGGACTCCTGTTCTGAAAGAGTGACATTTTGAAGTGTACCTCAGAAGAGGACTGGGGGCATTTTGAACAGAGCAAGAGAAATGTACTCAGACTCCTAATGGATTTAGCCCAGGTGTGAATCTGAATGAGTGAAATAGTGAGATACGCTCTGTAGAAAGAGTTAATAAACCAGATCCAGTGATGGAGGTATTTTGGCTGGTCTGGGTAACTGATTGGAAGAACCTGATCGGACAGAGTAATGTACCTGCAGAGCCACAAAGGCAGGTAGGATATGTGCTCGAGGCTAGCACTTGTTACAAGGCATTTGTAAATAAAGAAAAATGCATCCTAGAAATACCCATCTGTAAGCCAGGCCACCCATCTTCCACGGGGTTGGGCGTCTGGCCTCTCACTCAGTCTCAGGGCCCTCGGGCGGGGCAGGCAGGGAAACAAACAGTCTCGGGCCCCTGGGGTGGGGCAGGCAGGGAAACAAACCAGCTCCTAAGTCTTCACGCCGGGAAGGCACGACTCGGGGCAGGCAGAGGCTCCTGGTTGGGTTCCAGGAGGGGAGAGGCAGGGGGATGCAGGCCCATCCGACTCTACTGCGTCCTAGCCCAGGTCCCTATCCGTGGCAGAGAGGTCTACCATGGGCCCAGCGGGATCTCCACCACGGCACGCTAACTCCAGCTCAGGCCTAACTGAGTCAGGACAGGACTTCAAGTCCCCTGGGTCACTTCCTGCACCCACCCCGGCTGGTACCTGCTCTGAGTCCTCGTCACCGTCATCCTCAGGGTAGTCGCCCAGCAGAAGGTTGCAAAGTCCCTCAATGTAGTCAGCTGAGGGCAATTCCTCGAGGTCACAGCCGGCCTCCAGGGTCAGATCATCCTCACTGGCCAGGGCGAGTTCTACCAAGTCTCAGGTGGATGGTGCGGGGCAGGGGTCCGACAGATCCCTGGTCCTCAGGAATATGGGCAGATCCAGGAATTCCCCCGGGTTCAGGCTACTGTGCCACCGGCTTCGACCAGCAGTCCCGTCGGGGTCCAGTTGGCCGTCGGGGCCCCAGACTTCAGGCAGGTCTTCAGCCGGACAGAGGTCAGGCTGGTGCTGGGAAGGGAGCAGAGAGACATCCTTTGGCTGCCTCTCTCCAACTGAGCACCCAGCCTTCCCTTTTGTACTTCCTGTCCCTCCCACCTTCTGCCGGTCTGAGGGACAGGCTGCCTCTGGCTCCACCCACCCAGGGGCAGATGGGCCCAGGCTGTCTACCTCCAAGGGGGGGGGCACACTCCCTCACTACACCATCACAAATTTCTCATCCTAAATGGAACAACCTACAAGTCCCTGAAGGTTTAGCTAGTCACTTGGGTCAAAGGGAGTTCCACTAATAATGCAGACTTTACTGTGCTCCAGAGAATGTGGTAACTACATATTCTCTTTATCACCAAGAGAGCAGCAAACAATATACCAATATTTACAATGTCTTGAACTGTTAATCTAAAAAAAGTAAAAATGTGCACGATACATGAAAAGGATTTGCACATTTATCCTGTTAATATAAAACAACCTATGTAAATCTGTAGTGAATCCCTTTGTTCAAGATGTCTGCCTCTCTCACCGTCTGACCTCCTTTGTCAGAACTCAGGTGAAGGCCCTGACTCCTTCTAGAAACTAACTCTTATTCTTGCACTTCACACATTCCTTTGTTCTCCAACTGGGGAATATTACTAGGCTTCCCTGACGAGAGGTGAGGAAAACTGTATCCCTCTGAACTGTTGGTTGCTAAGCGTCAATGTCTAGGTGACTGGGTTTGCCATTGTCTTCTTAAATCCTCCACTGATATGGGACTAGGGCGCAAACAGCTAGATGCACCTACACCTATGTCTCGTAGTCTGCCCTGATTGCAAACAGTCCTTTTCCACTCACCGGATAACAATGCAGCATATAAGGGAAACTGAGACACAAACAGGACTAAAAAATAATACAAAAAAAATTCTGACTTTTCACACATCCTTACCGATTTGGGGAATCTCTTGGAGACTTTCATGCAAAATTATTGCACTTATTTCTGCTCACAGATCATAACACACACTTCCAAATTTACTGTGTCTGTTCCCTTCCTCAGTTACAATGAAGTTAATGTAAGGAACTCTCCTACAGTATTTCAGATATTATCAAAATAACCTTGTCAGGACAATACAAGAGGTGGATAATTTTTATGCTATGTTCTCAATGAAAGTCTCTCTTTTCTAGTTCCTGGGCAAAGGCTATTCCTCCCTAACAAAACTTCCAAACGTCATAAAAAAGACTAAATGAAAAATTAGATCATGGCTATCACCATGAGTCAGATTTCCTACAGATTCTGTAACAAAGCATAGTCAGTTACACTGTTGCTGCTACTTCCATAGTTATGCAACCATTATCTCTGTGTCACTAGGGCTATGTCTACACTTGCTAAAATTAGTTCAAATTAGTTAGTTTGAACTAACTAATTCCAACTAATTTTAGTTAGTTCGAATTAGCTCAATTCGAACTAACTAATTCCAACTAATTTTAGTTAGTTCGAATTAGCTCAATTCAAACTAGAAAAAGTTAGTTCGAACTAAGCAAGTGCCATTCATGGCACTTGCTTAGTTCAAATTAGTGATCCCCATTCATTTCAATGGCCGGTTAGTTCGAACTAATATATTAGTTCGAATTAACATGGCCACATTGGTTAATTCGAACTAGTT
>ML685870.1:2170132-2184711 GCA_007922175.1 Pelusios castaneus | reverse complement strand
TCTCCTTGTCCCCCACCCCTTTAACCCGGCCACTCTCCTTGTCCCCCACCCCTCTAACCCAGCCACTCTCCTTGTCCCCCACCCCTTTAACCCGGCCACTCTCCTTGTCCCCCCCACCCCTCTCCAGGCCTCCCTCCAGCCCCTTCCCAGCCCCCTTACCTGGCCAGAGGCTGGGAGCTGCAGGGACGGCCGGCAGAGCTGCTTCTCGGCCAGGCCGCTCCCACCCTGAGCACACTCTGTCTGAGCATGCTCAGGGCGGGAGATTTGAATCTCCCTAGCCTGGCCTCAGCAGGACGTGGATTCAGCTGCTGCGCACGCAGCTGCGTCCCCGCCGGGCATATATACATCTCTCATTTAGGTATATAGATCTCTTTTGCTTTTGGACTCTCTCTCTCTCAGTTCCTTTCCATTACACCAAACTAGAGTGTACTAAGACTGGAAAAAGAGAGCAGGGCCTCATTTAATTTGAGGGCCAGCTAGTCTGCTATGCCAAGAAAAAGCAAAAGGCAAAGAATTAGTGAATGCTAAATGCTTCTTGATGTTATATTAACTGCACCTGACCACCCAAAGATCTCGCTCTTCCTTTCAAAGAGAAATGAGAATTGAACAATCCAACAGTGACTCAGGGCTGTTAAGCAATGGCTCAAGCATGAATTCACAAGAGACAGTTTAATGGCTTAGCAGAGAAGAGGCTATCCTAATTCTGTTGCAACAGCTGAAGGGATCCTCAACTGTAAAAAGTCTGCCTGCTGCTAATTAACTGGTAAATTTAAAGAAACAAACAAACATGCTACTCTATGCCTTACTCTATGATTTAATCTTGGCTGATGTTCAGCCTGTGAAATCTCCACAGCCAGCAACATGAATGAATGGCTGAAGTTGGCAGCCCCAATTCTCCACACTCCAAAATGTATCTGAGATTTCTAACACAGTAGTCTAAGAGATTGCCCAGCGGGGTCACCTCCACTGACTTTGTCAAGGGCCAAACCAAGGCATTGCCAAGGAAGAAGTGGGTGCAATTAATATGTATGTATATGCAGACTCCGAGACAAAAAAATGAATGCTACATACAATTTTCATTCAAATTTTTCTTTGTCTGTGGGAATTTTATAGTGGATATACTATTTGGGTCCCCTTGGGGATGTGAGGAGGGCTAGGCAGAATTTGGCCTTGTGTGTATATTTGTATGTGGTCCTCTATATTTTTGCAGCAACTTATATCCAGCTGACAGTTTTTGAAGTTCCTCTAATATTAGACACAGTGTATAGAAAAAAATTTCAATTCCCTTATAATTGAGAATTACTTTATGACAATCCTTCTTCTATAAAAGGATTATACTTTCAAAGTGGTTAATCATTAAACGTATTGGGAAGAATAACTTCACGGAAGAAGCCCTTCTAAAATGTACTATTTATTTACCCTTGTTGGACAACACTGAGAAATCATAGGGTGTGTCTACACTTACAAGTTAGGTCGACTTAAGGAGGCTTAAGTTGACCTAAACTACTCCGTGTCCTCACTGGGCTTTCCTTAAGTTGACTTAAGGAAAAGTGAAGTCGACTTAATAACACCTCATTTTAGGTCGACTTAACGCTTAAATCAACCTTATTAGTTCGACTTAAGCCAGTGTGGACAGGGATTAGCACCTAAATTGACCTTATTAAGTCAACTTAAAGTGTTAAGTCGACTTAATAAGGTCGACAAGGGGTTATGTCTACACTAGAAAAGTTAAGTAGACTTTTCTTAAGTCGACTTAACAAGGTCGACTTTAAGTCGACTTTATTAAGTCGACTTAATAAAGTCGACTTAACTTTTCTAGTATAGACATAGCCATAGTGAGTGAACAGAGTTTTAATTTTCTTTGAGACAGTGGGAAAGTAGACAATTACTTTAAGCTCGGTAGCCTTATATAAAGGTTATTTTAGGGATACGGTATTAGGGTATGTTCAATTTACCATTGTGAATCTCTGAGTTAGGCCTCTACCACCTGGCTAGATCCTACTCTAATTCAGATCAATGGCAAGCTCCAACTGGATTCCTTTGGAACAATGTTTTATCCTGAGAGGAGTGTTCCCTTGTAAATATGAGACTCTATAGAAATGTCAAATACTTCAACATATAAATTATATCCCTTGCACTATTAACCAAGGGATTTCTAGAAGTTACTAAAACTAGCATAGGGCAGAGTGGATCTCTTCAGGGTAATGGATCTGATTCTTCATGGCTTTGGCACGTGTGGTGTCAACAGGTGGTTAGTGAGCTGACTTTCCAGCTTATGTGGGCTTCCAGAATGGTACAAAGCAGTCAGAGTAGATGTCAGGACCAGGTCCTAGGTCTATTGATTTTCATTGTCAAACTTCATGAGTCTTTAAAGGAGGAGAAATATTTATCACTAAGACTACTAACAAAGGAATTACAAGAAAGTGACAGATATTAGGCCACTGCCTGCCAAAGTCTAACAAACAAGTAGTAGGATAAGTATTGGATTTTTTTTATCTTTTATCCTTGTTTTTACTCAAGACTAACAGACAAAAAATGTATTATGAGCACCATGTATCCATGGGAGGTAGGCTCACTTAATCAGAGGTCACCAAGAAACACCTGGTGTCTTCCACCAACTGTCCTACACAACCTGAAATTCTAACTGCACTGCATTAAAGCCAGTGCCATGCCAAGAATTTTCTGTTCCAGAGACTTGAAACTGTCCCCCTGGGTCTCAAAATGCCCACTCACCTCAAAAAAGAACATCACAATCTGCAGTTACACCACATACTTTTATAAAGGTACTTTCTTAGATTTCTCTGAAACAATCCTATTAATTAGCTCCTCCCAGTCTACCTGCCTTGCTTCCAAGCTCTCTGTAGAACTGCCAGATTGTGTTACATTTCCTGTACTGTGGACACTCCTAGATACATCTTGATTAATTTCAAATTTCCTGCAACTCTTTTCATTAACAGCTGTGGTTACCAGAAGACAGCAAAATATATGCTGTGTTGTTCCTGTGTCAGGGAAGCTCAGTGCTAAAGACCTTTATGGATGTATTTAAGGAGATGGATGGGTGCAGCACTTTCATTTCCAAGTCATACTTGAAGATTTACTTGCAAAAATTGGTGAAAAGAAAAAGATCAATCTTCTCAAAACTTTCAAATTTAAATCCTCAAGGCAGCTGCTTGCTAAGTTTAAAGTGTAACTCTTTCGGTCTTTGCTGCAGACTTTTCAGTTTCTCAACCATCATAAAAGCAAACCTTTATCTGACTCCATCATACTTACACATCCTATTGCCCAATTGTGTTAATAATGTGTTTAAGATGGAGTTGAAAACTTCTCATTCAGAAACTACAACCATTGTCTCCTTAATGTTAAAGAAGCTCCCAGGTACAATGGGCCCAGGGAGAAACCTGATGAACCATTAAGGAGACAATGGTTGTAGACATCCTGTCTGGGTAGTTTCCCCAGAATCACACAAGCTAAAGTATAGATATAACAACCATATTCCTAACTTCGAATACAAATACAATTCCTATACATAAACTATATAATCATTCCCAGCAAATTACTACCTTTCTATTGATACCAAACATGACATAGTTCCTATGGATTACAGCATTTATGAGATATTCATAGAAAATAATATCATAAATGCTTCCCTAAATCTGGACAGCGTCACACAGGGCTCTGCCCTGCCCTTTGGGGGGAGCCATGCCAGGCTCCCCCTGTGCCCCCCCGTCAGGGAGGGCACTGGTATAGTCCTGGGTAGCCCCACGTCTACACTGGCTTAATTCGACTTTAAAAAGTTGAATTGAGCCTTAAATTGCAGTAATTCTCTGTTTAATAAAGTCGACGTAATTTTCATTGTCAACTTTATTTTCCTTAAGTCGACTTAAGCAAGCTGCTTAAATCGACTTAAGAACACTGTAGTGTAGACATGGGGTAAATTAAGTCGACTTAAGCAAGCTTAAGTCGACTTAATTTACAAGTGTAGACGCAGCCTAGGTTCCTCCTTCAAGACCCTTTCTCTTTGAACTGCTTGGATATTGCTAATGTTTCATCCTGTGAAACAGAACTTTCCTTACATGCAATGAACCCAGGAGACTGTAATTTTGATCAAGTGTCTTGAAGGCCATCAAATAAACCAGGAGATTGTGAAGCTCAAGACACTACAATATTTTGATACTTTTGATTGTGAAGCTCAAGACACTACAATATTTTGCTCACAATGTTACTTTTTGATAAGATCACATTTTGGCCAAAACAAGACCTGAAAACTCTGAAATGATTGCATGCAAACTATCGATTTCCTACTTAAATTCTGATGTAAGACTGTATAAAGTGATCTTGTCCAAAAATGTCAAGAACACCCTCAACCTGATTTTTTATTGAATGGACTGCCTCTAGTCCTGCTGACCATCTTGTTGTACTTTGTCATTTCAATGTACTATTGCTAAGAATTTTTTCAACATATTTGAATGATTAATAGAAGCAGAAAAGCAGGGGTATGCAATCTTTGAACAATTTCAAAAAATTAAACAACTTGAGAAACAACCATTGCAGCAGCTTCTTCAACAAGATTTTGTTAGTGGGCAGCACATGGGATGAAAGACGCATACTGATTTTTCTGCCAAATTCTATATTTAACACGTATACTGCTACTGCAGCCATGTTAGCTCCATTATTATAATTTTGTCCCCTGCTATCAGCCATAACTAAAAAGCATCTTTCTTCAGCTTGTCTAAAAAAATGGCCATAATATCTTCTTCTGTTTTAGTCTGGGTATCAGTGAAATCTACAACGCTCTGAACAACCTTTGCTATCTTTCGAAACTCAACATACCTTAAAACTGAGATATTTGAGAGAGATCTGGCATATAGCCAAATGTACTAGAGAAATATTTAACCTTGCTAACCTTGTCATGTTAGTCTACTGTATTTTTCTTGAAAGCCTACTGATCAGTTCATTTTGAATTTAGTTTGATAGGTTTATCACCTTTGTGGTACTGGCTTTCATATGATTTTGCAACACACTATCATATCTTAAAAGCAATTCAAGTAAACCCCAAAAATGACCATTATAAGGACTGTTTAAATTTCTCATCTGAACCTCTGAGAGTTAAATGCAAAATACATCATACGTACTTCTGCCTCTGATAATATACCTTTGTCGAACTAATTCGAACTAAGTTTAGTAAGTGTAGACATAGCCTCACAGACTGTGTAAGAAAAACTGTCCACAGATTATTCACCAACAACATGGCCTCAATTTGCATATTTTAAGAAACTTTGTAGCCCACTTGTAGTTACCTGAATTTCTTTTTTCATGGGCTTACTGCAGCCTGCACTTTTGAGAACCACTCTTGTGCTAATAGGCATTGATGGCAGAAATCATGGTTGACAATAAGAATTCGCTCACCCTGCTCTTCAGAAAAGAACTGACAGGTTTGGAATGACTGGTAGCAGGTGAAAGATATAACTAATATCTCTGTGAAACTTGAAGAGAAATGATGTGAAAGGACAGAATATCTCTGTGAAAATCAGGTGAAGCTAATGAGACAGAGATTAAGTGAAGGGGCTAGTTACAGAGAAGGCTAGGGCCTCATGACAAAAAAAATATTGGAAAAAATGGCCTGGTTTCATTGGAACCATTTGACCCTCCCCCCACTCCTTACGGCTTTAATTAAAGCTCCTTCAGGTTGTTACTTATCTCTAAGGCTATGTTTCTGTTATAGCTGTCATGGATTTCATGACTTTCTGGGACATACAGCAGGTACTGCATCCGCAGTGGCAGGGCTATGGCAGCTGTCAGTCCTCAGGCCACTGAAGCAGCAGTCCATGGGGATGCCAGAGTGGTAGCTGGTAGTCAGCCCTATGGCTGCTAGAGCGGCAGCTCGCAGTCAGTCTGGGGCACTGGAGCAGTCACCCCAGGGCTGAAGCAGTGGCTGGAGTTGGGTCAGCCCACCTGGACTGGGACTGGGGCTGGGACAGTGGCAGTCAGCCCTTGCCACAGGAGCAGTGGTAGAACTGGAGTAGCTATTGGAGATCAGCCCATGGCAGCACTCTTATTCTTAGTCCCCCCACAGAGGGTGTTTTTTTATTAAAATCAGGGACTGGTCACGGACTTCTGTGAATTTTTGTTAATTGCCCATGTCCTGTCCCTGACTTGTACTAAAAATACCCGTGACAGAAGCCTATCTCCTGTGATGCCGAATATTTTGTGTCCAAATCCAATGGAAGTTTCTCAGATATAAAACAGTTTCTCACAAAACAATTTCTTTACAAAACAAAGTCTATTGGCAGATAAATTTCAGATAAAAAATAGGATAAAATGTTAATATTTCTGAATCTTTAGTTTAAGATTACTCTGAGCCACCAAGGACAACATTTTCAGGAACAGACCACCAATTCTGGGGACTTCAGTTTTTGAATGTTGAAGGTACCTAGGCATGTCAAACAAGAACTCAGAATTAGTGGCCCTCTATTGAACATTTCAACTTCAGGGCTTTTGAGTTTTCTAGATCTTCAAATTGAATATGGAATTTCTCACAGCCTTCTCTCTCTTCACAAGTCAAATAATTTAAAATGCATAGTATACTGTATCTCACATTAAATTTAAGCTATTATTCCTTGTGAACTAATGATGGCAAAGAGCCATTGTGAATGAAAATATTTCATTTAACAAATGGAAATCAATGACTTTTTAGGAGTATCAAATGTCACATAACACTTGTTTCAACTTATTAATTATCATTAAGCTTCCTTGACTTCAGATCACCTTCATGATTTTTCCCGTACCAGACATATCTGCCAAGTTTTATTGATTTGAAGGAAGACCTCTTTCATTTGGACTAATTTTAAGATAGTTTTAAAAGTATCACCCTCTTAGGATGAGCTGTATAAGGGAAATAATGAGCAAAATGTATTTGGTTATCAATAACATATTGTTGCAGATTCTCTTAAAAGATTACTTGCTCTAAATATTTCAAATAATTGTTGATATAAACATTGCCTTCTACAGTGAAATCTGGTGAAGATGTGTAAGCAAAAGGTACTGATAAACAACAAAGAATAATTTCATTAAACAAAACCGGCAGCTTCCTATTTCTTAAAAAGGAGCTCAGCTATGTCTTATCGATGGTGACTCATATTAGAAGGGCAATAGCAACATTTCACCCTAAGGGGAGGTCCCAGCCAGATTTTAGGTGGGTCTTAACTCATGTAATCATAATATTTTGGTCTTTTCATCTGAAGGTCTCCAAGTCCTTTACAAACATAAAGCCATAGAACAGCCATATGAGGTAGGCTGTGATATGCCTAGTGCCAAGATCTTGAGACCTGCCTGAGGCCAGAAGTCAGTCCCAGAATCAGGAAGTCACAATTTTGGATACCCACGTCTATCATCATTGTATCTCTCCGTTGTAAGATCCAGACCCTACAAGAATTTGTGAAGGTGTTTAACATTAAGCACCTAAGTAGGTACTGTGAGGTGGAAGGGAGAAGGAGATTCTCTTCACTTTTTTCATTATTATATTATTTGTCTGTCAACTTATCTTACGAGGCTGACTGGGATTTGTGCAAGAACTCTTCTGACCTTTTGTCTTCACACTCCATCTGGTGTAGTTCCTTGGTGAACCAAAGTGATCTGCAAGAGCGATGTAGGACAACATGTCACTACTCAACCAATATGGCAATAGTTTCATTCAATAGTTAGTCTAATAGTATCCACAAAAGCACTAAGGGCTAATTTTTTAAAGGCATTAAGTTCCTAAATACGCAATTAGATATTTGGTGGGATTTTCCAAAGGTACCCAAGTTCTGTTGATTTCAGTGGGAGCTAGATGCTCAGGTACTTTTTGAAAATCTCGCTAAGTTCTTGTCTTCATCTTTAGGCATGTGGGGCCTAAAGACAGAATTGTGCTTGCTCTTGCTCTTCTTAGCATTAGCTATATTGACTCCATTTTATTTTGTATAACCTTTAGCTGTTAGGCCCCTTAAAGATTATTTCCCTTGAAGATTATTTTTTTACTATATATCCTTAGCTATCAAACTCCCAGGCCGGATGCTTATTCTGCTAAAAATACAAGCGATGCGCTGCTATTTAGGCATAGCAAGTAACCACACATAACAGAAAGTGTCTGCGGTCGGATCAACATCTGGACCTGTCAAGGATGAGTTATGACCATGACGTCAAATATGCTGTAACCAAGAGTATAACTACACTGTTTTTTCTGCTTGTTCTTGTTGCCCTTGTTCCCCTCGGGGGGGGGGGGGCAGGAGCAGCCCCACGGCCGTGGTCAATAAAGAGCTCTTTTCTCTCCTTCAGTCTCGTTGGTCAGTTTGTAGGGAACGACATTTCTGGTGGCAGCGGTGGGATCGGAGACTCCGTGGACTCGTCGAGGAATCGCCCGAGGCGCCATCTCTCGCTTTACAAGAACAGCGGGCACTTACTGGCGGGCCCACTGACCTACCGATCCCGAACCCGAGACTGAACGAGACAGGTGTGGTGCACGAGGGAGTGCACCAGGAGTGGTTCGAGGGAGGACCACAGGGAAGACCGAGGCCTCAGCAGGTAGGCAGCCCAGTAGGAGGCTGCCAGGGACTCCGGGACGGCCCGGGACTCCGTTGACCATATCCCGTAGAGTAGATAAGTATGGTTCTGTGTGTGTGACCTCTCTTGGTCTAAGTTCCTTGCCAAGTGTCCGGTTGCCTGACCAGCGATCCTTATGGTCGCTGGCCGTGTGTGAAACTGTCCCTCGGGAGGGGATCGGCACAAAAACTCAGGCTGTGTAAAACTTCCTCCTTTAAAGGCAAGGTCTCTCTTTCTCTAACAAGTTTCTGTAAGCCTACATATCTGTCAGCCGCACCAACTATCTCTGCGAGGGGAAACCCTGCGACCGGAGATTAGTTGAAAGCAAGGGACGGTGTGTTGTGCTTCTTTTCCTTCTCCCATTCCCTTCTAACACATTAGCCACTACAGCAACCTGCACACTACATAGCACCCCTATAAGAAGCTGGAAAATAGGATGAAAAGGGGTTTAAGTTTCTTTTTCCTCCAGAGGTTAATGAATCTTACTGACCTAGCCTGGTTTGGGATAGGGCAGTATTAGGAGTCATTGCAGCTCTGGTGATTGATGAGAGTCTGTTTCCTGTTTTACCGTCTCTAGTGCTAACAATTCTTAGTCCTGGAATAAATGCAGGCATAGGACTGGGAATTATTGTAGTTTTTGTACTTTATTCTTGGTGGTTAGAGATTTTTGTTTCTCATTAGGTTCATGAATAGCACTGAACTAGGCTGATACCAGGGGTTTGCTCCTGGAATAGGTGTTGGCATAGGATTAGAAGTTATTGTAGTTTTGGTACTTCATTTTTGTTAATAGAACTGGCAATTTGTACTTGCAAATTTTGTAGGAAATAGAAGTCTGAAAACCGGTTTGCTCTTAACTAGCAAAAAAAAAAAAAAAAAAAAAAAAAAAAGAAATCCTAAACCATGGGTCAAAACCAAAGCACGCTGAAAGGGGTCCCAAAGGGAGCCCCTGTCAAACAAATGTTTGACAAATGGGGCCCCGAAGCCGTGCAGAATTTGGAACAGTGGCACACATTAACTAAAGGAGATCTCAAGTTACAATTTTCCCTGTTAGGAACCTTTGAAAACTCCCGACTGGAATACTTAGAAGGAAAACTGAACTCTCTTGAAGGAAAAAAGCCTCTAAACTCAGGGCAGGATTTAAACTCTGGCAGGCAGAAACAGATAAACGCCACAAGGAATCTATAATTAGCAGATTAAAAAAAAATACAAACCTTAAATTAACTCAACAATTAAATAGCGAAAAGAAACCTCTAAATTCCCTCCCTTCCCTGTATCCTCTGCTTCCCAAGCAGACACCCGAAAAGACTCAAAAGGATCCTGTTTCCAAAAACCCTGAGGACATTTTGGACTCCTGTCTGTATAATCCTACACCGCCCTATGTTCCGTCTACACCCCCCAAAGATGCCTCTATGACCGAATCCCCTTCCAATTCCAGCTCCCCGGACTCGCCGATTTCAGAGGCATCCCCTAGCCAGTCCTCAAGCGCCCCCTCCAGTCACCCAAGCCCCCCGGTTCATCATTAGACACCTGAGTCCCTCTGGACCCGTAGGGGGAGACTTCGTGCAACTAATCAAAGACACCGAAAGCCGTCCCACCCCCAATCAGTACCCTTTTCCACTACTCCAGGGGTTATGTCCCCCCTTCATCAGGTTCCCACAGGAGCCGAAGGCACCCTAGTTAGTGTCCATGTCCCTTGGTCCCTGAGTGATCTCCGTAATATGGCTCAGACTTTTCCCTCTATTTCTGAAAACAGCCCCAAGTTTAAAAGGGAGCTGCAGGTCATTTTCGACACCTATAACCCCACCTGGGCTGATGTTAATCAGCTTCTCAATGTTATCCTACCTCCGACCCAGCGTGAATGTTTGGTGAGAGCTTCTAATTGGCCCTCGCAGCCACCCCTTACTCAAGACACCAGCCAGGAAGACATAATGCAGGTCTCTACACTTCGTAAAAACATTTTAAATGCGGTCAAAAGCGAATGGCCCCACCAAAAAAAAAAAAAGGCTGGACAAAAATTAGTCAGTGCAAACAGAAGGAAGGAGAAGATCCCAAAGACTATTACGAGAGACTGTTGGAAGAATTTAAAAAGCATTCTGGGGCCGAGGATCCCTTAACCCAAATAAGACCTGCCTTTACTAATACTTTCCTAAATGGACTATTCCCCAAAATTCAAGAAAAAGTTAAAACCACTCTTCTAGACTGGGAGATTCAAGCTCCAGAACAAGTCTTAAGTCATGCTTCTCACCACCATCGTCAAATGCAACTTGGGGTTCGCAAGAAGCAAACCCAGCTCATGGCCCTACAATTACAAGCTCTGGGTGGGCCAGGCAACCGGCCAAATTTGCCACTAGGCCGAGGCAGGGGACAAGCCCCCTTTGCCCCTAGATGCCCACAAAATGAGGGGTGTTTTATTTGTGGTGCATCTGATCATTGGAGAATTGACTGCCCTCAAAAACAGACTCCACTTCGTGTAAATACTTCCAAGATACATACTGACTGAGCATGCTCCGGGGAATCTGATAAGCCTTCCAAGGTCACCTCCTCTGTCTCCCTTTTTCCCCTTCTTCAGCTAGACGATAAAGGACAATTCCAGGCTCAGTTACAAGGCAAAGATACTAGGTTTTTGGTCGACACGGGAGCTGACTACTCCTGTGTAGATACCCAGTTAATACCCACCTTACATCCTACCAACAAATCAATTTGGGCCAAAGAAGTGGAAGGACGGTCAGTGTCCTTCTCATATTCAGAGGAGGTGCCCCTCACGGTAGGACCCCTTTCAGACCAACACTCGTTTCTTTTGGGTGATGATATCGGCACCAACCTTTTGGGAAGGGACCTTCTTTGTAAATGGGGATGCACTATTTTCTGTTCCCTGGAAGGGGTATACCTGGAAATCCCTGAAAGTGCACTATCAGCTGCTTTAACCCTTCCCCCAAATCCAATGGAACCTGTTCCTCTTTTCTTGGTTCAGGGTTACCCCCTCCTAAATATATTACCAAAGAAATTGTGGGCAAAATCGGTGTCCGCTAGTGGTTTGATAAAAAGTGCACAGCCAGCCAAGGTCCGGTTAAAGGGTAATGACCGCCTTCCTCACACCCCTCAATACCCCCCCCTCGCAAGGAGGCCCTAAAAGGAATTAGAACCCGATATTGCCCATTAAGAGGTCTGGAAGTACTAGTCATAGACATTTCCAGCACCTTCTTTAGTCACCCAGTGTACCCTGATTCCCAATTTTTGTTTGCCTTTACCTTTAAGGGCCATCAACTTAAATATTCCTGATTAGTCCTTGCCCTTACGTTTGTATTGTCATGAGCAAGATGAATTTGTCCTGGGGTTAGTGACTCAACTTCATGGGTCTTCGTTCCGACCCTACGATTATTTTCCTGGACCCTGTGGATCATGGTTATCCCCTTGCCTGCATTCAATCGCAGCAGCTCTTCTCATCGAAAAGACAGCTGTCCCCGCACTAACTTGGTAGACACCCCCTTCTTAACTCTGATGCTGACTTTTACACTGACGGCACTTCTTTTGTCAGTAAAAGTGGGGAGAGACAAACAGGATATGCAGTTGCAACTGAACTTGAGATTGTGGAAGCGGCTTCGTTGCCACAACATTTGTCAGCACAGATGGCTGAGCTTGTGGTATTAAAACGAGCATGGGAGCTGGAAAAAGAGCTCAGGGTCAATATATACGGACTCTAGATATGCCTAAGGTGTACCAGCACAAGGACTACCTCAGACCTCGGTGGAAGGGGCCGCACCACGTACTGTTGTCTACTCCCACAGCGGACAAGGTTTGGCGGGGTGAAGCCATAGACAACGAAGCCCCGAATACCACACCAGAGACCATCCATGGCCCCCAGGAACATTCTCATCAAACCGGTGAAAATAAACTGACAACGAAATCCAGAAGAGCTGCCCTGGCAGGCCAACCAAGTTTCAGGGTTATTGGGGTCAACTGTTGTGACCTTTCCCACATTTTTCTCTATTCCTACACTCACTACTCTTCAAGGGGCCCTGGAAAAAGGAGGTTAAAGGGTGGAAAACTAGGGGGTAGGCTTGGAGTTGTGTGCATAATGGCAGGGATCCTTATTTTAGCTTTGCTATGTATAACGAAGGCAGGTGAAAAAAAAAACCAAAAACACCTCAGTCACCTGTAATGAAAACAGCTTCCTTGAGTGGACTCATAGGCTGGCTACTACCCTAAATGCTTCCAATAAGTGGGTCTGCCAGCCTCCTCCTCCCAGCACCTCTATGGGCATTCCCCTCCTCCCAGAACCCCTTAGTGCCTTGAATATGACCCTCAATATCATGTCATGGGACCTCTATAATCACTCTATCCAATGGGGAGAGGAGGAAAATGAAATAATCATTGTATATAATACGCCAGGATTTTTATGCTTTACTGCCAACCGTTCAGCACCCAATGCCAGTAGGGTGGGAGATAGTCGATGCGATTTCACCTCCTATTGCACTCCTGATTCTTGCTGGTGGAAATCCCCCCCCAGGCAAGGTATTTAACAGTGTAAACCGTGCCTATAGGTGGGAGCCTAAGAGCCTCCCCTCGGTAGCACATATGAAAATGATACCTCCTATCTTGAACTTGTTAATGCGATATGTAAATCCTTGTACCACTAGGCTAAGAGAACTGTTGGTGAATATCCCTGTAGAGAAGCTTTCCACTGCACTCCCCTCAACAGCACACAACCAGACTTACTAAGCAACCCTCGTGCCTTGCTGGAATGCGAGCATCTAAATCGCTCTGCCATGCACAACCTTGATTGGGGAAATTGTGCTGTGGTTGATGGGGGCTGGTTCGATATCAGGGAGATCACTAAGGGCAGAGAGCTCTCACTCACCCCTGATACCGTTTACTCTTTGGGATGGTTCCTCCCCTTCGAAGGCCCCTATGATTTGCTGTTCACTCCAATTCCCCAAGAAGGCCCAGAGCATTAAAAGGCCACTATTTTGTGTGTGAACGTAAAGCCTACAAGCAACTTCCTAGATTTTGGTATGGCACCTGTTATATTGCCAAACTATGGCCAGCTGTCAAAGTACTCAAACATGCACCCAGTGGGGTCCACCATTACTTGGGTAACACTAAGGTGTACCTCTACTCGGGAAAGGCCCAAAAGGCGCCCCCTAAAGTCTAAAAGAGACAAAACCTCTAACTCATATTTCCTAAGTATGGACACAAAGGATCCCCAAGGGGAAAGTAAATTCAACAAATACGCCCAGTATATGGGCCGAGAGGAAGCCCACTCTTGCTTAAAAAGTGTAAACCCCCTCACAGAAGCCAAATGCTCCGGGTCCGCTGTTTTCCCTTGGGTCGGAGTGGTGGTTGTGGGTCGCACTGTGGTTCGCCTGCAGGCCCTCCTGGAAATCTTGGCCAATGAAACCTCAGACGCCCTTAGGGCCTTAGCTAAGGAGCAGCATCAAATTCGCTGCATGGTCCTATAAAACCGTCTGGCTTTGGACTATTTACTAGCAGCCGAGGGCGGGGTGTGTGGGTTGGTAAATGGAACTTGCTGCATGTATATTACTGATAACTATGAGCTTGTTATGCAAAAAGCCAATTTAATCCAGACAGTAGCCAAGGGTGGGGGGGGGAAACCAGAAAATTGCTGGGGCTGGCTCACATCCTAAATGCCAAATATCGAAAGTTGGGGGCAAAAGATACTGTTAACCCTCCTTACAGGCCTTGCTGTTCTGGTTATGCTGTGTCTCTTCATATCTGTTTTAATAGCTATATGCAAAGGCCTTATAAGTAAACTGGTTAAAACCCCCGCACAAATGTTTGTTTTCAGACACACCCCCGATGGAGAAGAGCACATTTTTATGCAACAGGGAGTCCCCAGTAGAGGAGGGGAGACTCTCATGCAGCTGGAGAACGAAAACCAAATGTAATTGATTCTTTTAGAGAATCAAAAGGGGGGAGATGTGGGGCCTAAAGATGGAATTGTGCTTGCTCTTGCTCTTCTTAGCATTAGCTATATTGACTCC
>ML685870.1:2055999-2170122 GCA_007922175.1 Pelusios castaneus | reverse complement strand
CCTTTAGCTGTTAGGCCCCTTGAAGATTATTTCCCTTGAAGATTATTTTTTTACTATATATCCTTAGCTACCAAACTCCCAGGCCGGATGCTTATTCTGCTAAAAATACAAGCGATGCGCTGCTATCTAGGCATAGCAAGTAACCACACATAACAGAAAGTGTCTGCGGTCGGATCAACATCTGGACCTGTCAAGGATGAGTTATGACCATGACGTCAAATACGCTGTAACCAAGAGTTACTGTTTTTTCTGCTTGTTCTTGTTGCCCTTGTTCCCCTCGGGGGGAGGGGGGGAGGGCAGGAGCAGCCCCACGGCCGTGGTCAATAAAGAGCTCTTTTCTCTCCTTCAGTCTCATTGGTCAGTTTGTAGGGAACGACAGGCACCTAATACTTTTAAAAAATCTGGCCCTAAGTGACTAAAGTGCCACTGAGCTTATTTCCTTCTCGTTTTCTCTAAACCAGTGGTTTTCAAACTTTTTTTCTCAGGACCCAGTTGAAAAAAAAAAAAATTATGCCTGTAACCCAACAATTGGCTACGTGTGGTGGATTTACAAGTGGCCTAAGAGGGGAGAGTACGTGGGGTGGGTTCTGAGTTATTACAGAGAATTGTTTCTTGGATAACTGGCTGTTGAGACTTGCCCACGTGCTCAGGGTTTAACTGATCGCCATATTTGGGGTCGGGAAGGAATTTTCCCCCAGGGCTGATTGGCCTGGGCTCTGGGGGTTTTTCGCCTTCCTCTGTAGCACAGGGCATGGTTCACCTACCGGTGAATTCTCTGTATCTTAAGTCCTTAAATCATGATTTAAGGAGGTAAATAACTCAGTCATAGGTTGGTGGCCTATTGCTGGAGTGGGTGGGTGAGGTCTTGAGGCCTGCATTTTGCAGGAGGTCAGACTAGATGATCGTACTGGTCCCTTCTGACCTTAAAGTCTATGAGTCTATAATTTCATCTTTGAGCAATGCATTCCAGTCTTTTGGTGATGGTAGCAGGGGTCACCACAACCCAGTACCTGAGGGTCCGCAACCCATTAGTGGGTCCCAACCCTATGTTTGAAAACCGCTGCTCTGAACACTTTCAAGGGACTGGGACTCAGAAGAGCTGGCTTCTATTACTAGTTGTACCGCTGGTTAACCTGGTGATCTTACTCAAGTTACTTCACTGCCCTGTGCCACAATTTTCCTATCTGTAAAATGGTCCTAATAATATTGCCATTCTTTACAAACTGCTTTGAGAGCTACTGATGATATTATTACTACAATTATTATTCAAGTTACTGAATGAACTGCCATAATAATCTTTTTCCTCTCCAGGTTACAATCTTTGTTGAATAGATTGAAAGGCTCAATAGCTGTTTGTCATGTGCTCTTCCTGCTGCTCTTCTTAGTTGCTGCTTTCTTCCATCTTGCTCTTCCATAACTATATTATCCATGCTCTCATCCTCTAGTGTCTCTGTCTGTTCGTTTCTTTGCATTCTGTCTCAGAGGGCTTTCTTGGTTTCTCCCAGTAACGTCAACTGTGAAATCAACCGTTTGAGTTCCTGCTTCTTTTTTGACTTCAGAAAAAAAGAATTCACCCTTGGCACAAAAGTAAATCACTTTTCATTCAGGAAAGAGAACATCACATAACTTTGAATTACCTTGGTTCCTTTGTTATCCATTCTGTTATGCTATTGTTTCATGAGTTTTCAATTGCTTGACCCTGTTAGTGACCCAATGCTTCTGTTTCTCCCTCTCAGAACCTCTTGAGGCAACTACATCAGTTCTTGCCTGTTTGTTGCTCACAGAGTTCAAATATCTTCCAAAGCTATTCAGCCCTTGGTATCAACAATGAGTCATAGTTTCTGCCAGTCATAATCCCCATGCTATGCAGAATTTTCAAACACAGAAATCCAGCCTCTACTCAACAGGCCACAAAGTAACTCTTATCTGGCTCTCCCCACTCTGTAGTGGTTTCTGTAATCCCACTGGATCACCGCTTTTAACTTCCCTCTTCCAGTTCATTGGACTCTTCCTTCCTATTCACTCTTCCGCCAAACTAAGTGCTATTCTTGACGACAACATTCTGGGAAAAGGAAGCAGTTGCCTGGGTTTTGGAAAAAAAAACAGAATAGAGAATTCTCCCAGGAATAGTGATATATCCTGAAGAGTGAGTATTCTTTGCGGCAGTGTAAATAGCTTTTAAGGACCTATATAAGCATGACAATCATTCAAGGAAATAAAGATTTTATTTTTGCAGAGTACAAAATTTCTACTTTTAAGACACTGGTTAGTCAGGTCAGAACAGTTGATTAGGTGTTATGTTTTATCGTTTTGCAATGCTGCTATTAATTTTCCTTTGTTAATTCAGTTTTCTGTTCTCTTGAAACAAAAGTGGTTGTGTGCCAGTTGATTTTTCTTTTATGCAGAAGGACAAAGGTCATGGCTGCTTAAATGAATAGAAAAAAATTATGCAGTCTGCACAATTGGCACAATTTTCTCATGCAGACGAGATCTTAGAAAGGGAACCAAACTGGAATAGTGGAGCCGAACTCTCTTTTCTTTAGGAAAGGTCAGAGTTGTGTTTGAACTTTGTGGTTCAACTTTCTCGTTATGACGGATCTGAACAAAAACATTAGTTCAAACACTCCCTAACAGGGGAAGTATAGATCCAAAGTATATAGCTTGAGATCTATTTTCATTAGTGGTACATGGATGCCATGAGACTTAGTTAATTGACAAAGGTTTGTAAAAACACTGAGATTCTGAATTATCAAAATGTTCTGCAATTGATAAGTTTGACACAGAATAAAAAGGACACATAGACTGAGCTATCCTGTCACTTCTGGAAGTGATCATTCCAGAGCAGCACTAGGATGGTTGGAATTAGTACGTTTCTATAACTTTTTGTATGCAGTGTAGTTCTAGAGGGTATTGATTCAAGGGGTGTGTCTACACTAGTAAATTAAGTCGACTTAAGCAGGCTTAAATTGACTTAATTTACTCTGCGTCTACACTACAGTTTCCTTAAGTCGATTTAAGCAGCAGCTTAAGTCGACTCAATAAGACCTGGTTTTAAGTCAACCTACTGGTTAAGTCGACTTTATTAAGTCGACTTAAGCCAGTGTAGACGTGGATTAGCCCTAAATCGACCTAAAGGGTCCCCAGGGCTCCCCCACTGACCTCCCTGCCAGGGTGCCTGGCACAGCCAGAGCCTGGCATGCATGCCCACCCACAGGGCAGGACACAGCCCTGCCCACCCTGCTTCTGCACCCTGCCCATGTCTCTGTCCTGCTCAGCCCCCATGTATCCTAGTACAATGGGGAAGATGCTGAGCTCTCTGACACTTTTAAAGGGGTGCCTCCCTTCCCACCATGCACCATTCCCAGGTTCATCTAGCCCCTGCAAGTCAACTTAGGCGTCCAGTGTGGATGCTCTAAGTTGATTTGGCAAGGTCGACTTTAAGTTGACCTAAATTTACAGTGTAGACATGCTAAGTCAACTTAACAAGGTCGACTTAAAGTCGACTTTGTTAAGTCGACTTAGGAAAGTCGACTTATTTGAACAAGTGTAGACATAGCCAAGGATGTTAGAGCGAGAAGGTGGACGAGAATTGACCGCACCGACTTCTGTTGGTGAGAAAGATAAGCTTTCAAGTCACACAGAGGTCTGGAAAAGGCACTCCCAACATCAAGCAAAATACAAGATGGAACAGATTGCTTATCTTAACAGATCATTAAGTAAAATTAGTTAAGTAGTATTTTAAGGGACCATTGAAGATGGCGTATCCCATTAACACCTCTGAAAAAAGGGGGTTACTGGCTACAGATAGTTGTAATAAGCAATAAATCCAGTGTCTCTGTTCAGTCCATGACTTTTAGTATCTTGAATTAATTTAAGTTCCCAGGCTCATCTTTTGAAAGTGTTACATTTCATCAAAGATTTCCAATACAAATTCAGCAACCACTACTATTAAATTCTCTCTGGAACATCCCCACATCACCATCATCTCCTGGATACCACAATCAGTTTCAGCAGTGGAATCCTATAGACAACCCTATAACAAGAAACCCACAGATCACCATTCCTACCTTCATCGATTAAGTAAAAACACCAAGAAATCTGTTACTTAAAGGCAGGCACTCAGATATCACAGAACATGCTCTGAAGATAAAGTCCAGGAGATACACCTTAATACACTTAAAACTGCCTTCACTGAAAAGGATATTCCATTGTGGTGTAGCTACAGGTTGGATTGGCTGGGCCAGGGCCCATTCATATTGAAAGCTGGCCCAAGGAGATTTCAAGCAATACATCCTGAGTTTTTATTAGCGTGTTTCACTTGTGACGCAAGTCTTGTGCCCAACCGTGTCAACCACAGGCCCTACCAAAAAAATCAATTTTGAATATGGCTCTGCACTCCACCAGAGAAGTAGAGAGAACATGCTTCAATACATCCCTCTGATTGTACATCTCTAGTTGTTACCTACCATCCCACGCTGAAAACCATACAGATGTCTTAAAACAACAACCTATATTTGATGAGGACCCCCATCCTCCAAGAAATCTTTCCTGAACCCCCACTTCTAGCTTTCTATTAAACTCTGGCTTAAAAACTTGTCTCTCTTGCCAATAAAAGTTGGTCTAAGAAGAACTATGAAACAGCTGCCAGAAGGTAACAACTTTTGGTCATTATGATTCAAACCTGTAAATATAGAAGTGAAAGGTGCCATATCCTCTCTCCCTCAGTCCTCTGCTTCAGTCATCTAGTGCTAAAATTGCCTCAGAAAACAAACCAATATCTGCATCTAAATGTACCCTTCACCTCAAAATAATAAAATTAAACTTGCAAGAGGCAAAATGAAAGAAAAAATGGTATTAAATATTTATTAACTATTTAAATGTTAATCTCAGAATCGTGCAAGTGTGGCTTCTGTGTAAGACTGACATTAAGTAGTTTAACACACATTACATTTCCCAGGAAAATCCTCTTTAAGTTAATGGTAACAAGTGAAAAGTACACCATGGTAGCTGCACTTAATAATTTAGAACAGTAGCACATTACATGGTTGGAGAGATTTAATTATGTCTTGATAATGGTCATTGGGATAATCAAAAATTTATTCCCCTGAATGAGTAATGATTTTTTTTTTAAATTTCCTTTTCATCTGTTGGACCCTAATGTTGATTGATACAAACTTTTCGTACCCATGAATCTCCAGTCAGAGTCAAATGCTTTCAGAATCTTTGGCTAACTTCTTCCTTAGTTCAAGCTTATCAGAATATGGATGTATTGAGTCCAAATAAAAGGGAATTGCCAGCTTGAATTAATACCCCTGTGACGTGTGGTGCACCACACACATCCTTGTAACATAATCTATGTATCCTGTTCACCTTTGCAATATTGCATGGTTAAATGTTATATGAGTTGTTTTTTGAATGCTTATGGCATACTCTACTACAATCCGTGGGCTGGATCCAGCCAACAAGCGCCTGTGCTCTGGCCTGCGGTCCCTCTCCTCACCTCCTCCCTCCCAGCTTTAGCAGCAGCTTGGTCAGGGATAGAGCACTGCCACTGTTCCCCCTCCCAGCTCCAGCCAGGCTGGCCCTTCACAAGGTGCCATGCAGAAGGAGGAGAGATGCCGAAGACTCTGAAACAGGGGCATTGCTGGATAGAAAAAAGATCCAGGGCTGTGGCCCCCCAGCCCACTCCCTGCTAGCTTCCGCCCCCCAGCTAGGCCACACCCCCAGCCCCCACCCAGTCCCCCCACCACAACCCAGCCCCCACCAAGTCTCCTTGTCCCCATGCCCCCTTTGCCTTTCCCCAGGCCTCTAACTCCATCCATCCCTCCACAGCCCCCCATCCTGACCCCTTGCTCCATGGACTCATGAGTCTGGACCCCTCCATTCCCACCCCCGGTCTCCGTGTTCCCCCCTTACCTTAACCCTTGATACAAAGGCCCGGGACCGGCCTGTGGCGGTGGAGCAGGACAGCCGGCAGAGGAGCCGGATCAGGCCATGCTGCCAGCCGCCACGCTCTGCTCCCGCCACCGCCGCACGCCGGCCCCTTGGGCCTGATCCTGCCCCTCTGCCGCTGCACGCCGGCCCCTCGGGCCTGATTCTGCCACGCTGCACGCCGGCTCCTTGGGCCTGATTCTGCCCCGCTGCACGCCGGCCCCTCGGGCCTGATCCTGCCCCTCTGCCGCCGCCATCACAGGCAGGCAGCGTGGCCAGATCAGGCCTGGGGCGCCTTTCCCGGCTCCTCTGTCCCCCTCCCCCGTGCTCCTTTCCCGGCTCCTCTGTCCCCCTCCCCCATGCTCCTTTCCCGACTCCTCTGCCCCTTTCCCGGCCCCACTACCCTCCGCCTCCTCCTCCTCCTCCTCCCAGCCCCCTTACCTGGCCGGAGGCTCGGAGCTGCAGGGATGGCCGGCAGAGCCGCTTCTGGGCCAGGCTGCTCCCACCCTGAGCACGCTCTGTCTGAGCGTGCTCAGGGAGGGAGATTTGAATCTCCCCAGCCTGGCCACAGCAGGAGTCTGTGGCTTTGCTGGGGCCCCTGGGCGGAATGCAGCGTTCCTCCTGGGTTTTCTATTTTTAGGGGCCCTGGAATGCTGGCCCCTAAAAATTGGGAGCCCCGGAACTGTTCCCCCTTACTTTAACCTCTGCCTGCTGGGGAAAATAGATCCGGGGCTCAGGCTATTCTACCCGGGGCCGACGCCCTGCCAGCCCGACGGCAACGACGCCTCTGCTCTGAAAGGCACAGAGCTTTCTGCACGCTTTCTGTGTTTAGAAGGGCCAACCTGACACCCCACGCCTCAAGGGGATGCTGCCCCCATCAGAGCTCTGAGGGGCAGGTAAGTGCTAAGGGGAGGTGACGGCCACGCTGGAGTGGCCCTTCACAAAGAAGCAGGGCCAGGTTGGGTGCTGCCTCCTGGATCTTAGTGCTGGAAGGCTTCCATTTCTATGTGTGCTTGGCTGCCTAGGGCACGTAGAAACAAAGCCCAATTGCAGCACAACACTCAAGCCCTGTACAGGAAAGGAAGCTAACATGGGTATGATGATAATATCCTCCTGAGCAGCTGGGCTAGGGGCTGGCTGATGGGGCAAGAGCCCTTCTGCTCCAGTACCTGGCTCTTTTTTTCCCTGGAGACAGCTCTGCTCCGGCTTCCTGGAGCAGAGTAGTTGAAAAGGCAATGGGAGGCAAGGCAGCAGGAGATGGGATTCCCTCAGCAGCAATATGGTAAATAAGGGGGCGGGGGGAACTCCTGGGGGCAGGCAAAGGTACAGGCTAATTGCTGGTCTGGATTCCCTGGAATGGGGGCTGCCTAGCCTAGGAATGTTTCCGGGGGGGGGGGGTCTGCCCTCAGCCCTCCCACTGTGGCTGCACTGAGACTGAAGGCTGCCTCCAGCCCTGAAGAAGTGTGGGAGAGGGCAAAGCTGGGGCTGCAATCCCCTCCTTCAGCCCCCCACTAGAGCTGAACATAGGGGACCATAGCCAGGGCTTTCAAGTTCCCTGATTTAGCTGGCTGGAGGTAGACGATTCACAACACAGCTGCAGATGGGGCATTCCCATTCCCTCACCATTGCAGTGTAACTGAGGGTGGGAAGGGAGCCAGGGGATTCCTTGGGATTGAGGGGGTGCAGGTTAAGGGCTGGATGGAACCTGCTGAGGTGGGGGCTTCTGCCTCCAAATCTCCTGCTGCAGCTGCAGAGGCTGAGGTAGTAAGGCTGAAAAACCTGCCTCCAGCCCTGAAGAAGTCAGGGAAGAAGGGCAGGGCTGGGGGCTGCAACCCTACCTCCACCCATCCCTAGCTCAACTGTCCTGCTACTTCTTGTGGCATGGCGTGCAGTGGGAATGGCACTACTGTGGTGCAGGGAAGAGAGATAATAGAGCAGCACCTCTGTATCTCCAACCACCGTCCCCGCACTGTTATGTTGGGATGCCTCCTGCCCCCACAGAGTGGGGGGGACCTGAAAGGCATGGAGGAGGGACATGGGGCACCAGGAGGGGCACAAATGTGGGCTTGGCTCTCAGGCCCAGAAATCCTTGCTATGACCCTGCCTTCTACCCCCTCGGCCAGCTCTCCTGCTGTACTCTGGGGCCAGCTCTGCACCCCCACTTTTGCCCCCTAGCCATGCCTCCACCACCTCTCCCCACTGGCCTCAGGGCCAGCCCTCCCCACCACCACCAGTCCACCTGTGAATAGTACCACACACCTCTGCTCTACAATATTGTTGTGATAGTAAGTTTACTGCAGCATCATATAGATATACAGATATGAAACATGTCCCCAAGTGTATTTCACATGGCTTAAGGGTCAGGCAATCGGCACTGTGCTCACACACCCAGAAGAAATATGCATAAAGATCAATTCAGCTCAAATACTTTGGCCCAAGAAGGAGTCACCTGGCCACAAGAATGGAGGAGAGGAGGTTGGAGAAAAGAGGAAAAAGATACACTTTGAAATGATTGAGCCTTTTTGCCGTGGGACTCCATCTTGCGAGCAACCGCAAGGACTGATATCTATCCACATAGTGAGAAAGACCTGGCTGCAAAACCATCAGTAGCCAAAGCATGTGTGGGGAAGCTAGCAATGGAATGTAAGAGTGATCTCACTTTAGAATACAAGTTATCTTTTATTTGATTGTGATTATCTCCTTGACTCATTGATTATCTGATTTTGCATTGATTTGCCTTATACTTGCTTGAAATTATGTTTTGATCACTAAATTTATGTTTGTTTTATCTAATGCAGTGAGATGATAGATGAGCATGTATGAACGCCTGACTTGAAGCAAAGGCTGGTGCATATTGATTTCTTTGTCAAATTGATAGACTGGCGTAAATGAGCTTGCAAGTCCCAGTGGGCATGCACTGAACCTTGCAGGATGGTAATTCCCAGTGTTGCATCTGGAGACTGAGTGCGCTTGCTGGGGGACCATCCCATGAGTGACTAGTGAGAGCAAACTTCCACTGCCTGAGAGACTGATTACACACTGAAGGCTGGGTGTGAGCTGACCCAGAATTGGGTGCTCACTCAGCAATGCAGAGTAAGTCAAGGCCCTAGAGTGGAGAGTTGGGTGGCACAGTGGCATACCAGTCCAGATTGCAGGAGTGGAACATCACAATCCCTTTGTAAGATATTTGAAGGTTTTCCTTTTCTTCTAGGAGAAATATTTTAATAAAACCATTATATATCGGATTGGCAAGACAATTTACCCACTTAGTAAATTAAATTTCCCTCCTACTTAAGGTTTAAACCCTTAAAGAGTAAAGCTTTAAAGAGTAAACCCTTAAAGAGTAAAACAATGTAAACATTTCTTTATCTTTTATCGCTGTGTATACCTCCACTGTAGGAATTAGAAAATAATGGATTATTGCTATACAAGTGCAAGAATACTGTATACAAAATCTTTACATCTTTTATAACAAAACCAATTATCCAAATGTAAAATAAAATGTTAGAATTTATTTGGTATTTGGTTTTCAGAGAAGGGCAAGACTTATTTTTTAAGGCAGGAGTCTAAATGTAGACCACTATGTTTGTATTTATGCATGTAAATTAGAGGCTGGATTTTCCAAAATTCTGACCATGCAACAGTTCCCATTGAAGCCAGTGGTGGATAGCTGGTGCTCAGCAATTTTAAAAATCAAACCAACTAGTAAAGTGACTAAGCATGGATTAAAGAACCTAACTTGAGGATCTTACATTTGAAAACCTTTCCAAAGAATTCATTTTTCAGTTCAAATAGTGTTCCTTTGATGAATTTAATCCAGGATAGCAAATGGTGATTTTCAGGCGAAGAGGGCTTTGGCTAAATGTTGCTTTTCATATATTCAGTGCAATAAATTTTTATTTGGGTTTTTATTGTTTTTGTTTTAATTGTTTTTACCTAATTATTTTATTTTCAGGGACTGTCTTATACATTCCTACATCATCAGTACCAATTTTATGGATTCATCAATTTGAAGGGCAGAAGGGGCCTTTCACATGGTATCTGATCCCAGTGAGTCCCTGTGGCTATGTCTACACTTGTAATTTTAAGTTGACTTTAACTTAGTTAAGTCGACTTAGTGCGTCTACACTTAAAATTAAAGTCGACTTAAAGGTGAACTTACAAAGTCGACCTACAGCGTCCACACTGGACGCCTATGTCAGCTTCTAGGGGCTATAATAGAAGCTATTTTGCAGCCTTAACTTTACAAAGCAATAACAATCCTACATAAACACTATAAATACACATGTTAATTATCTAACTCTATTGCTACATGTTACCTGTAGCAATCTCTGTTGCTATATGCTACATGCTGACAGTTAGCAATAGAGATTTTTGGGATGACAAACCCAAATCAATCTTTTCAGTGAGTAAGTTACTGTGAATGACCTCTCGGAATGATCTTCTCAGTTGAGCTATGGATAATTAGCTAGACCTAGCTTGATGTGCTTCAGCTTCTGCTTGGTCTCTGTCTCAGAGCCAGCCTCTCCCATCCCCTTCATCCCTCAACTACTTTGTTGCTTTCACAAATGGGACTACAGGTGGCCACTGTCCAAAGGAGGAAGTTCTTCTGCATTTGTGACAGCATAAGCCTGGGATTTCTGGCTGCAGCCCTCATGCACCCTCCCTCTTCAGTAAATGGAAAACAAAGAATGTTGTGATGTTACAAATCTGTTGTGCTGCTTGAGAAATACTCTAAATTGCCTTGGCAACTATGAGTATCTCTTTCCCTTCCCCACCCCAAGTCCTGGCACACTAGCCCTGATGGAGATCAGCAGTAGGACTGATGGGTTCACACCACTTAGCCCCCAGACTGGCATCTCCTGCTGGTCATCTGAGCACTAACTCCAGGCCGACACCCACAACTGTAGTCTGTACACCATCACTCTTTTCCCCCAAATTCCAAAGGGGTAGCCTTGTTAGTCTATTGTAGAAAGACAACAGAGTCCAGTGGCACTTTTAAAGACTAACAGATTTATTTATCGCATGAGCTTTCGTGGGAGAAAATCCCACTTCATCAGACGCTTTGACGAAAGCGGCATCTGACGAAGTGGGATTTTCTCCCACGAAAGCTCATGCGATAAATAAATCTGTTAGTCTTTAAAAGTGCCACTGGACTCTGTTGTCTTTTCCCCCAGTTCATCTGCTCTTATAACAGCTGTCAGGACTTGCAGCATCCTCTGCATGACTTGGCTCCCTGGCCAAGTCACAGTCTGTGTTCCCCACTTCTGGGGCAGGTTTGACTCTTCAGTAGTCCAGTCACTTTCCTCAGTGGCTACTTCAGTATCTTCTCCAGCCACTTTCTCAGTGGTGCCTGCAGCAACCTTTTCTGCCACTTCTCCAGCGGCAAATGGGTCATGGGGGGATGCAGACCCACTCACTCTCCGGGCCCCGGCCCAGGGATCTATGAATTTCAGCATCCTACTATGCCTCAAATTCCTCTCTGCTGCTGTCTCCCTGGGCCACTTCCCTCTGGCCCTAACATCATCTTTGCCCACCCTCCTGGGCTGCTGCTATCCACTCTCAGCAGCCACTCAGGAGCTTCTCTGGTTTTTCTGCCAGCAGTAGCTCTGCCTTAGCTGCTGCAGGCCTCTTAGCCCGAGAGAAACACAGCTTTCTCTGCTGGGTCTCTAGACACTGGTTTCTTTTCTCTGCCCTGCCTTTTATATGGACCTGCTTGGCCCTCATTGGGTGTTCCTCCCAGCCCCTTTCCTATTGGCTGCTTCCCAAAAAGCCTCCCTAGGCTGATTTTACCCCTACAGTGTCAGGAGGGCACCTCATAACAAGCAGTCATTAGCAATACTGCCATACAGAGATGAGCTAACACTGGACACAGATATAATGTTTGAAAATAGAGACTGGCATGTTGCTATGTTTTGACACACACTGACTTCCAAAAAAGTGCATTGTTTGTATAATCCACCATTTTTGTAGGTCTAATTACATCCAACAGACACACTGTTAGAAATAATGGGACTGATCCTTCTTGCATCAAAGTCAGTATCAAATTTTCATGTGAATAGGATAGGGTAGCATATTACACATCTGTCTCACAGTATGTATGCATTTAGTTAGAACAAAATTACATTTTATTTCACCTTCCATGTAGGACATGTTTGGGTTGCTCTAATAAGGACTATGATACCAGTTGTCAATAGAACCACAAAAAAGATGTGAATAATAGTAAACCAAAGACAGGAAAACAACTGGAGTGGCTGGTCATAAAATGGTAATGGGGCTAAGCTCTGCTAATAATGTCACATGCAATGTGGCTGAGGTACAGCAGGGTGCTGTACAATCTGCTGTCAGTGGGGAATGACTGGTGGAGCTGGAGTTATCCCAGACTCCGCAGGTTCCAGTACACATGACTAACACCAAGGGATTTCCAGCCTTGCACCAGAGGCTACAGGTAGCAGAAGCAGGCAAACACCCTTTAACAGGGCTAACCATACAGTCACAGAATATGGGGCTGTCTCCATTGGCTTACTGCATGTTTCAGATTTTGGAGTCCTTGCAATGCATTGAATGAGCAAGGAGCACTGCCTTTGAGGGGCTATTTTGGATCACAACCACATACTCCTTTCTAGCCCTAGCTCCTGCTCCTCTGTGCCCACAAACAAAATGGGTAGGGGCTGGAAGAAGCGGATTCTGAGTCTGGATGAAGTTGGGTGTAAGGTAAGAGGATGAAGAGTTCTGGTGATGGGTTTTGAGCCTGAATTATTGAGGTGGGTGGGCGTGGGAGGGTACATTCTGAGCAAAGGGCATTGGATGGGAGACGGTTCAGAACAATGAAGAGGAGTTCCTACTTTGTTTGCAGTCCAGTCACCCATGAACACAATCTCTGTTACATACAGTGGAACCAACTGCATTTCTTGGTCTCTTTCTAGAAGCAACTGAAGTTCAAATGTTGATCCCATACAAAACATTTTTGTCCTATTAAGCTTTTAATAGTGTTTAATAGTGAAAAAAATATGTGTACAAAAACCTGTAGGTGGCGCTTCCTTGGCCCTATCACAAAAAGAATGATGCATTGAGTTTCATAATAAAAATTAATCAAAATATTCTCATGAGGATGAATTAAGAAATTAAGAACAAGTAAGGAAAGTGCTCAAGAAGTAAGGTGCTATGGAAATAGGAATCTGCAAAGTTTCTTCCATGACATCTATAGTTTCCTGCAAAATTTAATCCATAGTTCTTCACAATCAAGAGAGGAGAAAGCAATACGGATGAAGTAAAAACCTTTACCACTTACCTAACACTATTCATCTATAGATCTCAAAGATCTTTACAAAAAAAGGAGTAACTATAGTTATTTTATTTGATAAAAGATGAGAAAAGTTAAGTGACTTGCATGAGGTCAAATTCCAGATCACAGGCAAAAGTAGGAATACAACCCACTTCTTCTGACTTTCATATTTGTTTTCTGTCCCATGACTCAGGCTGCAACTAGTCCACCAAAACAATGACCTAAAGTGGAAATCTGTCGCTGGAAGACATTGTTAAAGAATCAGGTATAAGGAGGTGATTGGAGAAAGTTCTTTCAGGAAAATGAGTGTGATGTTACTTAGAGCTGGTGGGGGAAAAAACAATTTTTCTTATTGATTTTAATGAAAAAATGTTTGTTTTTGGCAAAAGAAATTCCCATATTTGTTACCATCTCTAATTCTAAGGAAGAGGGAAATAATGAAAAAAGAATGATACATAGGTAAGTGAAGAATTAAGTTAAATTTGAAGACAGGAGTGAAAAAGAGGCAATCTGGACAAAGGAAAAAACGTAGAAAGAGACCTAATATATTTGGATATGTATCAACTGAGGTTTATTAAAGCCCCTTTGAGGTTTAAAATATTTTTAAAAGGTTTTTAAAAGGTTGACTTTCTCATCATCGTTGCCAAAGAAAAGAGATTCTTAATTTCCTATTTTAATACCTCAGGTACCATTTTTGTAGGGTGGACATAATCTGGTGGAAAATGGATTCCTTGTAAAACTATTGTTATTTTATCCTTCAAATAACATCTTTTTTTTTTACAAAATACATTTTACATTTCCTAAGCTTTATTTTCAGTTTTAAAAGAGATTCCTGAAGCCTTTATAATGAAGTTTATTATATATTAAATTATCACAATTTAAATTATATTGTCTTGCTGCTGAGTTCCTATTGATTGTATTTATAACCACTTTTTAAATTCAGTTACCTTCTTTACCATAATTCAGTCTTTCTCTAATTTGGACTGAAAAGAAGAGAGTTTTACGCATCTTGTGCACCCTGGAGAGTTGTTAATCTTGTTGTGTAAGAGACTACGCTTAGAGCTTCTAAATCATGACTGTTATAAAAAAACAAATTCCCAAGACTTTATGAGTCTAATTAATTAAAGAATAGTAGATACAGTTACTGTTTCCATGGAACTCATTGTATTACACAACAAAAAAAGTTACATAGCTTGTTTCTCTGATAGTAAACCAACCAATCAAACGAGGCTGTTATTCATCAGTGTGTATTCCTAAGCACAGTTACTGTAAATGTACACTCACTGTTCTGCTAGTTAGAACTAGGGACAAGAAGTCAAGCTTTCTGGTCTTTACTTCTGGTTCTGCCACTGGGCCTGAGTGAGTCACTTAACCTCTCTGTACCTCATTGGGTATAGAACCATTCTCCTACCTTATAGAGAGATATTGATTCTTAATTAACTGCTTGTAAAGTGCCTTCAGAGCCCTGCAAAAGAAACACAAATGCACAAATCACTATTGTTATTATACGGTAAAGTAGAACAATGATGGAGTTGGAAAGGAAGAAAGTTCTAAGTACTTAATTGTATGTGTGTATACGGAAAAAAGACTGCTGTCTATAGCAGTGGTTTTCAAACTTTTTTTCCACGGGACCCAGGTAAAAAAACTTATTTATGCTCATAACCTAACATATACATCTTTGAGCAATGCATTCCAGTCGTTTGGCAGCAGCATCAGAGGGTATCACGACCCAATACCTGACGGTTTGCGACCCAGTACTGGGTCCCAACCCTATGTTTGAAAAGCACTGATCTATAGGATAGGAAACATAAAACTTACTAACTTTATGATCCTCTAATACTGGAATCAAAAGGAGGAAGTAAAATCAAATAAAAGAGAAAGCTCCTTCAACTCAAAGTATATATAAAATGTCATTGTAGCAGAAAATCGTGAGTCCTCCTCTCTATGAGTGCATCTACGCTTACAAATTCAGTCGACTTAAGGAGGCTTAAGTCAACTTAAATTACTGTGCGTCCACGCTGGGCTTTCCTTAAGTCGACAAGCATTTCTTTAAGTCGACTTAAGGAAAAGTTAAGTCGACTTAATAACACCTCCTTTTAGGTCAACTTAATGCTTAAGTTGACATTTTTAAGTCAACTTTAGCCAGTGTAGACACAGAGTAGCCCTAAATCGACCTCCATGGCCTCCAGACCTCCATCCCTGACATCCCTCTCAGAGTTCCTGGCACAGGAAGAGCCTGCTCTGGCCAACCACAGGGCAGGACTCACCCCTGACCACCCTGCTCCCCAGAGCAGACCAGACCTGCTGCTTGGGAGCAGGGGAGAGCAGAGCCAGTGCTGCAGGCGGGCCCCAACCTGGAGCCACCAGGAAATCCTAGACCTGCTGTTCATATGGGGGGATGAGGCAGTCAGCCCTCAGTTGTGAGGCAGCCATCGCAACCGGGAAGTGTGTCCCTCCATCTCCCAGGCCCTGGCTGCCAAGGGCCACACCTGGGACACCCAGTAGGTCCAGGTGAAAATCAAGGACCTGCAGCAGGGGTACCAGAAGGCCCGGGAAGTGATGTTCCGGACAGGGGCAGCCCGCACCACCAGTTGCCACTATTATGAGCAGCTGCATGCCTTTCTGCCCTCCCTCAATGACGACCAGGAGGAGGGCTCGGGGGACAAGACTGTGGTGCTGGAGGAAGCGGAGACCAGCCAGCAGCAGGGCACCCTGCCAGCCCCGAAGCCTGCCACCAGCATGGAGCTCATCCCTGCCCCAAAGGCGGACACCGCCACTGAGGAGGAGGAGGAGCAGGTTCCCCCTGCTGAAGAAGACCCAGGCAAGGGGACATTGTGCCAGACACCTGCTACACATGCTGGTGAGTGTTTGCTCCTTTCTTCCCTCCCTGCAGGCAGGGTTGGGCATGCCTGTGGGACAGGGACTGCAGGGAGACATGGCCCGGGCACAGGCAGGGTCGGGTGGGAAGGCGCTCCCACAGGGGAAGAGGGACTGGGGGTTGTGTTGTGGGGGCAGGGGAACCCGGAGGTAAGCGGTGCAGTGGCATGTCTGGAGTTGGGGTGGGGAGACTGTAGGCAGGAGCACCGAGGCCAGACAGCATGCGCCCGACACCGGTGGCACGTGTCCTCAGGAGAGACCCCCGAGGCAGGGCTGCCTGTAGCTCACCACCGTGGGCACTGCACCTGACCTGGGCAGCACATCATGCCGGCGTGTACCAAAGGGTCCCTGTCCCAAAGGACAGGGATTGGGAAGCAGGTGGACAGTCAGGGGACAGCAGCTGCTGTCAGGCTGCACACTGCACCAGCTAATGGGAGGGACTCTCTTCTTTGCTTCTCCCCAGCAGCAGCCCCTGAGCACTTGACATGTGGCACTCCTGGCGCCCCACCGGGCCTGATCACGAGGAGAAGAAGGGTGTGTTGCTTGCGGGACGAGTTCCTCAAAGCCTTGGTCCACATCAGCGAGCGGACTGAGGCATGCCTGGTGGCATGACAGGAGCAGGAGGATGCCCACCGGAGGGTCAAGCAGGGGCTGCGGAGGGGCGAGCAGAGGCTGCTCAAGCGCATGCTCGACCTCATGGAGAGGCAGACCCAGTCCCTGAAGCGCCTGGAGGAACGCCTGTTCCCTCGGGGCCCCACCCTGTGCCCCAGAGGCAGCCCTCCTTGCCAGCAGGCCAGGACCCAGGGCAGACATCTGCAAGCCCAGGACCTGCTTTCCGGAGGCCACTAGCACCGGTCCCTCCCCCAACCCTCTTCACTCCCCCATCCCCCTCACCTGACCCTCTTCACAGGAATATATTAAAGCCCAATAGTATAGCAAGGAGTGGCAGGTAGTTTTATGGCAGATTAAGGAGATAGATATTGGAGATCTTCAACCACTTCTTTTTCACTAAATTGCAAGGGGCATTTGGGTATCTACCTTTGGACAATGGCTTCTCTTTCCCAAACATGGACAAATATAGTTGCATTTTCTAAGAAAGACATCTTTTGTATTTTATAAGTAAAACACCAGCATCTTTAAGAAAGTCCTTGTCTACATTAACAAAAACACAGCCATGTCAGGGAGCCCCATTTTAACCAGTCTCCTTTGTCCCCCATTTCCTGCTGTATCCCCTCAATCTACTTCCATTCGGTTCCAATTTATAGTGGAAGAGCAATTACAAAACACAATTAAGATCCAGATATGAAGAAATCATTATGTATGAAGGATGGGAACTGTATGCTGACTAACGCTAAAGAGACATTAAAGAGATGGAAAAAACATTTTCAAAGGCTGTTAATTGAAAGGAGAATTTTTGCAAACAGCACCAATAGCTATCAATCTCTGTAGAGGAGGCAGAAGAAGCACTGAATAAGATGAAGAATGGTAAAGCAACTGGTGAAGAAGCGATTACTGTTGATGCGATCAATGCAGTTGGAGATACTGGAGTAAAGTGATGTCATAGATTACTATATGTTTGTTGGGATCTAGTGAGGTTACCCAATGATTAGAAAACAGTATTGACTGTACTTCTTAGGAAACGTAAACATGATTCAAGGATCCAAACACTCATTGAGGTATACCCTGTTAAATCAGCCTCTCAAGTTCAAGATTTAAAGTTAAAAGTTGAGGTGCAAAGTGATGGAAAATGTAGGAGAGGAGCAACATGATTTTAGGAAGGAAAGGAGTACTATAGACACAACATTTGTAATAAGATGTAGCTTTGAAAGAATAAGTAGAGGCCAGGGTGCTGCTAGCCCCTGCTTTCTGGCTGGGTCCTTTACTCTTCAGGGTGGGCCCAGCGAGAATTGCTTCTAGTCACAACATTGGGAGGAGGAAGGAGGGGAAGAGGCAGCTCAGTTCCTGCTGTGGAGTCGGAGCCATGGGCGGAGGAACAGCCACCCCACCCGTCTGCCCATGGCTGCTCCTCTGCCCGCAGTGCTGCCAGGGCAGCAAGCTCATGCTGCTGCCAGGGACTGTGGGCATGCTGGCAAACCAGCTGGGCACTGCCCACCAGGCCCACCTGCAGCTACACCCCTGAGTAGAGGGTATAAGTGCTAGGTAGTGTTTATTGATCTAAAGAAAGCATATGACTTGGTTCTGTGGGAGTTGTATGGAGTATTGGGGTCGATGGGAGGGGGACTGCAAGGAGTGGAGGTGATAGAGGAGCTATATCAAGGGTCCAGAGCTTGACTGGTAAGAGTACATGGAATTTTGGAGAGTTTTGAGACTGAGGCAAGGCAGTGTACTGAGTCTGCTTCTCCTCATCCTTATTACAGAGTTAATTAGTAGGAGAACCAGGTCTGTGGAAACACAGAGAAAACTAACCTAGTGTTACCGGACACTAGCTACCAACTATAGCTCAGGTCTTAAGGTTTGATGGGTTCGGTAGGCACAACACTGGGAGACAAGATAAAAGATAAAATGAAACTGCATTTATTAAGATACAGACGACATAAAAGAAATAGGAAAGCACCAATGCTTACGCCCTTTCAGCAGATGGGAACCCCAGCTGAACGACTGCGGGCGTGGAGCATGGGGGACGATGACTTGTGGCAGCGAACATAGCATTTGCTCCGATGACGAGGTTCCAATTAAGGGGGGCTACTTACTAACTATTTATACCTTTTGGGCTTACTAAGTGGGTAAAAGGCATGCACATCTGGTGTTTTATCACACCTATTTACAGCATTTCTTTGCTCCAGTCTTATCTTGTTATTTTACAAAGCTTGCAAGTTATATCTGATACTTGGTGGGAGCAAGGTACATCCTTGGTCAGTACCAGCTCTGTTTTGCTTATACACAGGATTAACTTTTGGCCAGGGCTCATTAATGGCAATACTTCTACTAGCATATTATTGCATCACAAAGTCTTCTGTTGGCTACTACACCTAGACTGAAGATCTGTCCCCTTTGTATGACAGTAAAGAGGAATTGGTAAATATGGTACCTGAAAAAAGGTGGCAGAAGTATAACAGGATTGGCAATTAAGTGGTAAATTGAAAGGCATAGGGTATACATAGTGTATGTTGACCTTGCCTGCTCTATGACTGGGAAAGTGTTAATGAGATGGAAGAAAGAAAGATATAGACAGTAGAAAATAATATATTGAGGAGAATGGCAAGCAAACAGAGGGTACACAGTGGATACATGGAAGAAATCAGGGTGAAGACAAACTTGGGACTTTCCCCGATAGATAGGATGGAAAGTACACATTTAAGAGAGGCTTGACATATAAAAATGGTTGAATAATAAACAGCAAAGAGAGCATGGAAGAAAGAGGACAGCAACAAAAGATGCAGAAGACTGAGGATACAATGGAAACTCTATCAAGAGGTGTTTAAAGGGAAAAGGTATGGAACCCCAGAATCTACAAACCTGTGCCATGGACTGGAAAGCATGGTGAAAAATCATGGACACCTCTACCTCATATAAATGAGAAAAGGAGTTGAGAAGTGAAGTGAAGCTAAGGTCTAGTATATAGGACAAAAAAATTGGAGCCATGTCTACAGCTGGATTTTGGGACAACTGTATTATAACCAAGGTCCTTGACAGAGTTATATTTGTAGTGAAGAGAATCTCCATTAGATTTAGAGAACTATGTCTGATGCTGGTACTTATTTCATATTCTAGCATTTGATCACATATGGCAAATGTACTATTGGAAATATCTCAGTTTTTAGGATAGGTAGGACATTCATACATACTTAATGCCAACACTTACTGGCATGAAGCAGCAAAGATTTATTGAGACTATTCACTGAGAAACTTTTTTTTGGAGAGATGTTCAAGTAATGAGATAGACAGTAGTTTGGAGGGCACAGAAGTAAGGAGATACTTTAGAGAAAAAATAAAGTAACACTATCAGGAGTGATGGGTTCTCATCTAGTTTAATTCCTAAAGCTTTTACTTCCTGATCTAGTTGATGTTGAATGCCCTGTTTGTAGTCTCTGAATCAAGAGAGTTTCATGGTCTAGTAGTCTATGGGCCTGATTCTATAAATGGCCAAGTGCTCCCCATTCCCATTGAAATCAATAGGCTTGATATGCTTCTTAAGTACACTTGCTTTACAAGTACTGTACTGTATCTCTAATAACTTCAGTGAAGTAACTCCCAAGGTATGTCTATACTGCTGGGGATGCACAGATCGATGCAGCAGGATTGATTGAGCAGGCTGTAGAGACCTGCTCAATCAATCCCAAAAGCTCTCTTCAGTCAATGCCATTAAACCACCTACCATCTCTGCTTCCTGAAAAGAGTACAGCTGCATCAACTGGAGAGCATCTCCCATTAATGCAGCATAATGGGGAAGCTGTGGTATGCCAAGGTAAGAAAGTCGACAGGAGACATGCAAGCCATAGTGTGTAGCTTGTATATTTTCCATTGACAGCAGTGTAGAGCACATTTCAGTTTACGCTAGTGTAAACCATAACAGAATCATGCTCAGTGTTTCTAATATGGCTAAATCTCTTTGAATTATTTCACAGTGGTGTTTGGATCTCATTTTAACTTAGTATTAGCTACATATTTAACTGATGTGCTATTTCCTTCCCGTTCCACATCAATAATTAGAAAGATAAACGAAACTGATCCTTACACCAGACCCTCTAGGCACCTTCCCTGACCTCTGTGTTAGCTGTTTTCACTACCTTTAAAGTTCTTCAGCCACTTTTCACTACAAATGACAAGTTTGAGCTAATTTAAAGGGTAAGCTTTTAAGAGACTTTTGAATACCTTAAAAACCATATATATGAAATATCCTGCTCTCTCCTTGTCCATTAATTTTGTTATTCCAGCAATAAAGTCAGTTAAACTTCTCTGCCACATTATGTTTGCAGCATAGAGCCCACATTGTTACATATAGGCACTAAACAGTAATGGGGCAATACAGAGCCACACTGCCTGTGGGTAGTTTGGTGCAAATGTTCCCAGGGAGTCATATTGTACAGGGATACTCAACAGGCTGTGCCATTCTTTAGAAGATGAGGGGATGCATGGGCATTGTCCCACCTCCTTCCTATCCCCCACTGCCCTCTTGGGGTTATATGCCCCCCTGCCCATGGTCCCAGAAGGGCATGGTGGGAATGGTCCCTGTACCTCACAAGCACAAAAGCTGTGATTCTGACCCTGGTCCTTGTCCAGAGCATACAAAGAAGAAGAGGCTCACCCCCCATTGCTGCTGTTGTCAGAATCGTGGCCACAGATATCTGATAATTTTTAAATGCCTAGTACTCAGTACAGTCTCTTCAGAAGCTCACAAGAAACAAAATCACTCCAGTAACCCATGAGAAGCAAACAGACAAAACAGAAGCTGTATTGCCCTTCAGCAGATTAAGATTTCATACTTAAATTACAAGATACATTAAATTTATAGAAATGATATACAAATGAAATCAGGAGTAGTTATGGATTAGAGTTTCATTGCATCTTTGTCACCCATCTAACCTGATTACACTCTCTACTGAGGAAATATTTCAAAAGCATAAAATGGTGCTTTCTAATGCTGACTGTTCTCTGGACATATGGGCAAGGGACATATGGTTCTGCACGGGAAACTGCTGCAGTAGGGCAAGAATATTGTGTTCACCTTTAATTTGTACTAGGTAAAGGAAAGTGTTCATGTCAAAGAAGACAGTCATACAAGGCATTAGAAGCAGAAAGACCTTACAGATAAATATGAAAAAGCAGGTCTCTGTTCCTAGCTATCCTGCTGAATGACCCTGGACAGATGACCCCACCAAGCCTCAGTTTCCTTATCTGTAAAATGGGGGGAAAGTGCTTTGAGATATCATAAAAAAGCTTTATGTAAGAGCTGGGAGATATATTATTATTACAAAATGCATCTGGCTCTTGTTTTGTCATATCCTCCTTGCTATTATTTCATATATTTTTGGCATTTTCCACCTTGGCCTTAGTGCTTTTGCCATCTTCAACATCTGTGCAGAGGCTAACAGATGAGAGCTGTAGAATATGACAGCCACTTTTCACACAGGTATCTGATAAGACATGGTGCAAGGAAGTAGAAAAATATCAGGCCATTTATGTTTTTAAAAGTTTCTTTTGTCCACCCCATCATTTAGTTAGACCTTCAGCTCAGACCTCCCCAGAATTCATGATCACTGTATTATTTATTTGTGTTGTGGGAGCACCTACAGGTCCTGGCTATAGTGCTAAGCACACACAACAAGCAGAGCACACACAACAAGCAGACCCTTCCGTAGATGAAAATGCTCCCAGTTATCTTGGTTTTCAAATCATTGGGAAATGCCAGAAGGAACATCCCATGACTGGGTTTATTAGCTTCATTTATTGAATGTAAGACATGTGACTAGAACACAGAAAAGCCTTAGTGGCCTATTTAAAAAAATGTTGGATGTCACAAAGCCTACTGCCCATATTGTACTCAACTGTCATTTAGTGCTCTATCAAAGTAAGTCTTAAGAGGTCTTTCAGAACCACAGGGTAGATAGCACTAAGTATAGCTAACTCATCATAGAAAATTGTTTTTATTACATTTTGATCTTCCTATTATCATATCATAGACTTTAAGGTCAGAAGAGACCAGTACAATCATCTAGTCTGACCTCCTGCAAAATGCAGGCCTCAAGACCTCACCCACCCACCCCAGCATTCATTTCTTCCCCATTTCTTCTTCAATATGTGATGTTTTCCCACAAACACATTTGACTCCTGAAGACCCTGAAGTCTTTAAACCGTGTTTTGAGGTCTTCAAGAAGTCAGTCAGAGGTTAAGGAGTGGGTGAGTGAGTGACATTCTGCGGCCTGCATTGTGCAGGAGATTGTACTAGAATCTAGCTGACCATAATGTTCCCTTCTGAACTTAAAGCATGTGAGTCTATGAATAAAGGAACAGCATGAAGTGTTTTCTTCCTGAGACTGGTTGTCACCTAGTTCCCAGCTAGAAATGTTTTTCAAAGAGGAATAAGTGACTTTTAAAAGGAGGGGCCAATACTCGCCATGACACCTTCTTTTCTCTCTGGCATCACATCTAAGAAGACAAAGGAAAACAGTTATTGGACTCTGGGGATAGGAGTCCTAACCTGAAGAGTTTTGTCCATAATGTTATTGAAAGGATGTGGAGAGATATGTAGTTTGTTAAATTAGGTACTAGTAAGCATCTTTTTTTTTTTTTGGTAAACATTTCTCATTTTTATGCCTCATTGCTTGTACTCACTTAAAAAAATCATTTTCTATGTTGTTAATCAACTTGTTTTATTTTATCTAATCCTGTGTGTTTCAATTTAAGGGGCAGGGTAACTATTTGAGAAAACTAGCTAGTATATATTATTCCTTTACGGGAATAATGGAATATATCTGGACTACCACGGAGTAGGCTGAGCTGTACAACACAGGTTTCTGGGGGAAATTTCAGGGCAGGAAGGATGTTGGAGTCATCCTACAGCATAACCAAGGTTGGTGAGATCCAGGATGAGACTGGCAGGCGGTTGTTACACAAACACATCTAGGACTGACCTGGTTGTGAGAATTCCAGGTTGTAGGCTACAATAGTAAGGTTTTTCAAGGGAGGACAGGGGTGACACAGCCTCTACTGCCCCTTCCTAGCCTGAATTGTACCCTGGATGTCATACATTCCAACTCAGGTTTTCTTTCCTTAGTCTTTTTTAAGCATAGATTCTTTCACATAGTATTTTAGGAATTCTTAAATAAAAACCCTGGACTTAAAATTAGCTGAGATTGGTGGCTAGAGAGCATTAGGTCCTGTCTATGTCCAGCTCTGTAACAGAGTATAATGTGAGGATCTCAATTAGCATCTTCGACAAAAATTCTACTGGGCTGCCCTTTTTGACTTCCCATACCTCTTAACTCCTGAATTCTGAAATAAGGGACAGTGTCCCATCAAAATGATAGCCAGGGAGGGACATCAAGTTGTTTAAAATAAATACATTAAACAGCATGTTCCGTAAAGTATAGGCATGGCAGTCAGTAAATAAAATAAAATTATGGCTGTAGCATATGTTAATTCAGGGGTCAGCAACCTTTGCCAACCCTTGTGCCAGCTCCTCTTCCCCAGCCCTCAGCTTGTGCTGGTGACCTTCTCTGCTGAAAAAAAGTGGGTGCTGCCTGAAAATTCAGCAGCAGCCCCAGCGGGAGAGGGGTTGCTGACTCCTGTGTTAGTCTCTCAAAGTGACCCATTCTGTAACATTTAATCAGAGAATTCCCTGCCTGGCGATTTTGAACCTCATGTTTGTGACCTACAGTCATTAGTCCAGCCTGATGCAGTGCAGTCCCTACCACACTTGAGGGCTAGGATGATGTTGCAGGTGAGCTCTTACATGATCTTTTCCTCCTCACTTGATACTATATCACGTCCAAACAGCCAGTTAACTGCTAACTAGCACCTCCTTTTGGAAGGCTTCATTTATTAATGGAAAAGACAATACAGAACATAAAGTTTTCACCCCAACATCCATCAATTTTAGTCTATGTCCTCCACCTGAATCCAGTGTTCACTTTTATCCATGTTCTTCCCCCGGGGTTCTTTTGTTCCAATCTCTGCTCTTGTTGTTATGCCTCTTTCCCCTACTGGAGTAACATCCTTTTCTGGAATCAGCAGTCCTGGGAGGTCCATCCACTATGTCTCTTTTCCAGGGGCAGTAGGTGATCCTTACTTTTGGCCAGTGTCTCTGCATGAGGCTGACAAGGGAGGTGCCGTCGTCATCATTAATAAATCGGATTACGTTCAGGAGGCTTATAAACAACTGTCCAATGGAATGTTCTACAAACCACTCCTCTCTGACCCCACTGAGGAATACCAGAAGGAACTACAACACCTACTCAAGAAACTCCCCAAAGCAGCACAAGAACAAATCAGGACAGAGACACCGCCAGAACCCCGTCCAGGGATATTCTATCTACTACCAAAAATACATAAAAGAGGAAACCCCGGACGCCCCATCATCTCAGGCATTGGCACGCTTACAGCAGGATTATCTGGCTATGTGGACTCTCTCCTAAGACCCTATGCTATCAACACACCTAGCTATCTGAGAGACACTACAGATTTCCTGAGAAAAATCCAATCCATTGATGGTCTTCCAGAAAATACCATCCTAGCCACTATGGATGTAGAGGCTCTTTACACTAACATTCCCCACAAGGATGGATTACAAGCTATTAGAAGAACCATCCAGGATGATGACACAGCTAAACTTGTGGCTGACCTCTGTGACTTTGTACTCACCCACAACCATTTCAGATTTGAAGATGATCTATACCTTCAAGTCAGTGGCACTGCCATGGGTACCCGCATGGCCCCACAATATGCCAACATCTTTATGGCCGATTTAGAACAACGTTTCCTCACGTCTCATCCCAAAGCACCCCTACTTTACCTACGCTATATTGATGACATCTTCATCATCTGGACCCATGGTAAAGATGCCCTTGAAGAATTCCACAGAGATTTCAACAATTTCCACAACACAATCAAACTTAGCCTGGAACACTCCACACAAGAGATCCACTTTCTGGACACTACAGTGCAAATTAGCGATGGGCACATAAAGACCTCCCTATACCGCAAACCTACTGATCGGTATAGTTACCTACATCCCTCGAGCTTCCATCCTCGACACACCACACGATCCATTGTGTACAGTCAAGCCCTAAGATATAACCGCATTTGCTCTGACCCTTTAGACAGAGACAGACACCTTCAGGATCTCTACCAGGCATTCTTAAAACTACAGTACAAACCCACAGAAGTGAAGAAACAAATTGACAGAGCCAGACGGGTACCCAGAAGTCAACTACTGCAGGAGAAGCCCATGAAAAACAACAACAGAACGCCACTGGTCGTCACCTACAACCCCCAAGCCAGACCTCTTCAACACATCATCAAAAATCTACAGCCTATTTTACAAGATGATCCCTCACTCTCTCAAGCCTTGGGAGACAGACCTCTCCTTGCTTTCAGACAGCCCCCTAATCTTAAAAGGATACTTACCAGCAACTACAGATCACAGAGCAGAAACACTAAAGCAGGAACACATCCCTGCAGCAGACCACGCTGCCAACTTTGCCCTCATATCTACACTGATGACACCATCACAGGGCCTAATCATGCCACCTACTCCATCAAGGGTTCGTTCACCTGCTCATCCACCAATGTGATTTATGCCATCATGTGCCGGAAATGCCCCTCTGCCTTATATATTGGACAGACAGGACAGTCTCTGCGCCAAAGAATCAATGGACACAAATCTGACATCAGAAACTGCAATACTGAAAAACCTGTAGGGGAACACTTCAACCTCCCTGCTCACTCCCTTAACGACTTGTTAATAGCTGTGTTGACACAGATGAATAACAAATCACAGCTTCAAAGAGAGTCTGCAGAGCTCGAACTTATATGCAAATTTGACTCAGTTGCCTTGGGGTTGAACAGGGACTATGGATTTTTCTCGCATTACATCAAGTGAATTGACCTCCCCCCTCCTCTATGTGCTGTTCCCCAGTGTTTTGAATCCTAACACCTACTTTGATTTGCTGTTACAGCCTGACCTGATGCTATGTCATACACTCCCCTGCATTTAATTTCCTCCCACTCTGTAACTTTCCTATCTTCAAAGCGTCTGACGAAGTGGGATTTTCTCCCACGAAAGCTCATGCGATTAATAAATCTGTTAGTCTTTAAAAGTGCCGCAAGACTCTGTTGTCTTTCTACAATAGACTAACACGGCTACCCCTTTGGATGCTGACTTCAACTCTTTGCCTGTGTGGCTTCCCTCTGTAGAAGCACCTCTTACAAGATCTCATACTGGTGAATTCCTCACAGAGCTCATCTTCTAGGATCCCTGCTGAACACATTGGGTCAGGATTTGCGAGCTCCCCCTCCACAGGAGCCTCCCTTCTCTCTTTGGAGGTCCCCTCAGACTGAGGTTGGATAATTTTTATTAGGTCCAGGTCCTGGTTTACTAACCCAGGCAGCGAATTACAAGTAGGTAGGGCCTTCATAAGGCAGTAATAGGAAGACTGGAATCAACTCCCCCTAAAGAACAGATGATCTGTAGTTTACCATCACAGAACATTCTGAAAACAATGAATTTGTGTAAGATTTTACAACTACTTTTTTAATGTGTGTGGGAAACAGCAAATAATGCTAACGTTATACCATCTGTTATTCACTAAGATTAAATTACAGTATAGTGAAATAAAACATGCATATATAGTCATGTCTTTATAGACTCTTACTGGCAGTTTAAATATGCAATCTTGAGTAATTGTAAGACAAAAATTGTAATATATTTAATGGAGTCCTGAAACTGCATTAGATTATTTAATAAAGTGGATGTAGTATATGTTCATTTGGATTGGAGCTTGATACAACTTAATATCTTGCTGGAAACAGCAGCAAAATATCTCCATAAAAGAAGATACTATAATTTACATCAGTAAACACTTGTGTAAATACATCGGTTTTAGATAACTAAAGAAAATTAAGTAAAAAAAATTTTTTTTAATTGAAAAATTAGAAACTGTAATTGTTTAAAAAAAATTTACCTCGGCTGTATTCAGTTAGCCTCCTTGGCCTCTGACCAATCCCTGTCCTCCACTTTGTCCCATCTGCACCATTTACCTCCTTTTGCAACTGAGAGCATACTAGAAATCCAGATATTACTGATCATGCTTAGGTTGCTCAAACATGAGCAGTAATTGGAAGCAAACCATTGTGCAGGGGAGCCGATTATAGTGCTATATTCTCCCACATTCAGCTGAAGACAAAATAAGGGCAGCAGCTTTGTGTCCAAGAAGTCTGAAGTCCAGCACTCAGCAACAGCCCAGGAGTTTGCAATTGCAATGTGAGGCCACAGGACAACCTTAAAAAATCAGGACAAGATGCGGAATGTCCCACACCATATGCGGCATTTGAAAGGTATGCAAATTCCTCAGGGAACCCAACCATCCTCAAATTATCTGTTGTAGACCAGCCTTCCAGACCATTGATTCTAGCTGGTAGATTTTTGGATCAGACATTGATCTGTAGTGACCCTAACATTGTCATCCAAATTGGAGTTTCTTCCTCCCTAATCATGCAGGATAGCCCCTGGAAAATGATCTGTCATTACTTCAACTTCAAAGATATCCAAAAAACTAGATCCTGTTCAGGAAAATGTCAGAAGATCTTTGCTTTAGTATTTTACAGACTTGATCCAAATCTATTACAGGCTCCTCCTCAAGTAATAGCACTCTGATCTCCACAGGGCAGTCAGAATCATAGCTTGTTCTGGGGAATCATGGAGGAAAGGGGGTTCAAAACTGGGTCCACATACAACTATTATGTTGAAGATTAGGACGAATTACCCTGAGACAAAAACTGCGGACTTAGAATAGACCATGTTTGCAGATTTTAGTAGGGTCAAGTTGGAGCTTTAGATAGCCATTTCTCCTGCTGGCTCCTGGAAATGAAATAGCTAGTTAATATCTTTGTAGTATTAATAGACAAATGATATGGGGTTAGTGCAGTGGTTCCCAGCCTTTTTGCCTCAAGGGCCACAAATATAATTTTTACAGCCCTGACGGGCCACCAGGCTATTTAACTAAAATTAAATAAAAATTTAATCAATTAAATTTCTATTAAACATCAATTAAAATTAAGTAATTAATTAAAACCTTTTAAATGCATTTACATTATTTTAATTAAAACGTTTATTTAAAATTTCAAAAATGTTATGTAGTGAAAAGATTTCCTTCCTGATCACAGTCTAGCTCTCTGACCCATCTGATCAGAAGCCAAACAATAACTCTTCAAACTCAACCTCCACCCCGCAAAGGTTTAAAAATAAAAAATCAAGGATAGTTCCACTTCAGAAAAGGAGGATGCGAAACTGAGTGTGTGAAAAGAAGTGAAAATGTGTAAGAAAATATTCTGTGCAAGATGAAGTATTGAAAACACAAGTTCAAATGTTTTCAGTAGTTACCAAGATGTTGATTGCTGAACATCAGACCACAGGGTGAGGTCCCGCACCTTCAAAGACTTTATGCATGAGCTTAACTCTTTGCAGGATGACGAGGCCCATTAACTCAGTGGGTTAATGGATTCACTCACAGTGTGTAAAATTAAGCAGGACCAGGTAGTAAGTGGTGGCTGCAGCCGACTCCTGCTCTGGTATGCATGTGAGCTCCCAGCTTATAGCCACAGCCCAGCTCCCAGCTGCACGCTGGGAACAAGCAGGGGGTGGGCAGCTGCAGCCCGGCTCCCGGACACCAGCAGAGGAGCACAGACCACTTGAAAAAGCCCCACGGGCCACTTTTGGCCTGTGAGACAGGGGTTAAAAACCCCTGGGTTAGTGTCTGTGTCACTTAAAAGAAAGACAACAGAGTCCTGTGGCACTTTTAAAGACTAACTGAATTTGACTTAAAAAGAAAGACATGATCATGGTGAAACCACTAACAGAACAGCTCAGGTCTTCAAATAGTTTGATGCAGATGATACAGAAAGTCTCTATTTCAGACTGCTGTTTATAATTTCAGTGGAACCATTTTCACACCTACAGAAAACAGAAATAACAGAAAAAATATAAGTGTGAAAGAATAAAAATGGCCCACTACTGCTCTTGATATTTTTAAGTAATTCAACAGTATCGCATCTGAGGAAATGTAACTTATGTAATAGCTTTGGACAAAATTCTGGTTTCAAAATTAATTCTAAAAGATATTTAATTACTTCTTTTTTCAGTGTACTAAAAAAGAACAAAACAAACATTACTGGATTCTTTTGTACTCCAGTGGAAAGAGTAATTTATGAAGTATTTTGGGTTGTCAACAAAAAAACCCACAAATCAGATCCCTGACCTTTATAAATTGAACTATGCTCTATCATCACAAAATACGGAGGAGGTTATAAACAGCTGGAAGTCTGTTTATTTCTTTCCTCACCAGCATACGTGTTCTGAAAATGAACATTACCCAGATTCTATTTCCTTCAAACAAACATTAGCTTTGTCATATTTCCAAATGTGTGTATTTTGAAACAAAATTACCAAAGCTGGGTACAAAACCTGGTCAACCAAACATCCTAAAACTTGTAGGGAGCATCTACACTTACAAATTAAGTCGCCTTAAGGAGCCTTAAATCGACTTAAAATACTTTGCATTTACACTGGGCTTTCCTTAAATCAACTTAAGCTGCTCCTTAAGTCAAATTAAGGAAAAGTTAATTTGAATTAATAACACCTCATTTTAATTTAAACTAGTGCTTAAATTGACTTTATTAAGTTGACTTAAGCCAGTGGAGATGGGGATTAGCACCTTGGTGGAATTATTAAATCGATTTAACACGTTAAATCAACTTAATAAGGTCAAAAAGGGGCCACGTCTATACTTGAAAAGTTAAGTCGACTTTTGTCAACTTAATAAGGTCCACTTTAAGTCGACTTAAAGTCAACCTAACTTTTCAAGTGTAGACATAGAATAGGTATATTCCATGGCTAAGGTAAAATAGTGGCATTAAAACCTTCTATTATATGATTTATTACTTTTTTGGTCAGCTGAAAATGTTATTAGATTGCGACTGCTGAAAATACTTGGCTCCACAGCATTCGGATGTAACAGAATTTTCAATTTTCTCAGCCTTTGACATATCCCATTTATTCTTCAGGAAGATTTTCCTTTATCCTGAGCAGACAATCCTTTATACTAATTCCCACAACCACACCGCCATTAAAATGAAGTTAAGGTTTCAAGGGTAGATCAGTGACTTGACTAAATATTGGGTGAAATTCTGACGCTATGGAAATCAATAGACTTTGATGGGTCAGGATTTTACCCATTCTTTCAAGAACATTAATGTCAGAAGCCCAGGAAATTCAGAGTTAAGATTAAATGTGCCAAAAACCCAAGTCTCTAAACATATGGAAATTCACCTTTAAGCTATTGTAGTTGTCTTTCTCAGTTGGAGGAGGACAAATACATTTGGTGTAACAGATTACTTTATGCTGGAGAGCCAATGGTAGAATGAGCAATTTTAGTCCTATATTATGGAAATATTCTATTCCTAAATGATTTTGGGAGAGGTATTTTCACAGTTGCAAAGTTTTTGAGGAACAAAATCAACCTCATTTTATTGTCTAGTAAGGGTGGTCTAAAACCATGGAATGCATCAGTTTCTTCATTCATCCAGAAGGGAAATCTTTCAATTTTATTAGTAGAAATATTATTATTTGTTATGTTCTGGAATGTGTCATCTATTGCAAAATATACATGTATCTAAAAGGGTACTTATAACATCTACCTTAAGCCATACAACCCTGTATTAGGTATATGGAAAATACTAACTTTGCTACCTCTTTCCTTCCTTCTACCTCTTTCATGTGGCTTTATAATTAAAAATATTTGTTGTAAAACTACTCTTCATGAATGATTTAAAAAACACAATGAAGTACTTGTTGTGTATATTACACACAACTATCTTGATTTTCTGTACATGGGTATTAACTAGGTTGAGAATAGAGGTTTTGGCTGACATGCTAGCTAGCGTGACTTTACCCTTTACATAGACAATTGTTAGGTAGCCTTGGGTGAACCTAGGCTCTCCGCTAACATGATGTGAGCCACAACTTCTTTTCCCAGTTAAGACAAAGTCACAGTGGTTAAGTCTGCCAGGGGCTGAGAACGCTCTTTTGTAGGGAACATGGGGGGAATAGTGAACCTTGCAGCTAAGTGAAGAGCTATGCTGCCAGATTACAACAGTTCAGTTCTTTGTAGCTAGAAGATTAGTGATGAAAACACAGGCCTTCAAAGGCTGGCATTGGGGTTGTAAAAAAGAAAAAGCAGAGATATAAAAGGCTGAGTGTGTCTAATACAATATGACCGTTTTCACTTCTTCTCTAGGCACTAACACAATAAATCAGATAAAGAATGGAGATAAATTCCACATTCTCTCATGGCATGCCATATTAAGTGATTAAGATAAGAAACAAGTAACATTTGCTTTAGGTGCCAAATTTGTGTATATAGGCTGAAGAGATGTATAAAATGAGCAAAGCTTTATAATCTGTCCTGAAAATCCTGTCCCTTCCCCCCACTTTACTCCTACATCAAGCTTCAGTGTTTCATAACACTGCCACGCGTAAACTGTCCTTTCCTTTCCATGTTTTTATTTATATGTACAGATGTGTACATATGCACACATGGTCAAAATGTCATTTTCCCGTCCCCATAACAATTCCTTCTTTATTGTGTCTTAGTGTCTTGTGTGTTTAGTGTGATACTATCTTGAGAATCATATAATAACATTAGCCATTAAACACAATCAGGGAGAAAGTACAAAAGCTCAAGAAATCAGCTAAAAAAACTTGCCATTAATCATGGAATACCTATCGATTCTACTGTACAGGCCAGGGAAGAAACAAAGACAAGAAGGTATTTTCCACTTTCCCCATGTCACTGATAAACACAACTCTGCCCAAAAGGGGTGGGGTTTTCAATAACATTTTCAAAGACCACACATCAATAGCTATAGCAGCCTCTTCAGCAACAAGCAATTTTTAAATCTCTCACTCTGCTGAATGTGTTTGGTGGAAGCAATTTCTTCACAGAATCTGGAAGATTCAAATCTCCATCCTCCTAATGTCCTTTCTGAGGACAGGGCAGTCTGCAGCCCAGAAATAACAGTGGCCTTTTATGGGTACTGAGCTTTTAGGAATTAAAAACACAAAATCAGCATCCCCTCCATTATCTGAAGGACTGTGGAAGTTGGAGACCCAGGAAACAAAGCCAGCCTTTGAACAGGAATGAATACGTGTATGAGGGACTTTAAACACTGTGTGCCCAGATGTCTTTCATTGAGGAGTGAAAAGGCAGTATCACGGGTGACCCAGAATGCAGCAGTAGCTGCAATCTCACTAGCAACAGTATGAAGAGAGGAGCTAAAAGCAGAAAAGGCCAGATGCCAGAGGAGGAAGTTTGCTGTTTATATTCCTCTCTTCCTAGAGAATATTCAGACACTGAACAGTTAATAATTCTGTACTACTCTTGTAACCTAATACCTGCTCTGGAGACCACATTTCCTACCTGCCCTAGACTCCGAGCAGTGAGCAATACTACAAGTGTATATTTGTGCGTGCATTTGATCATCGCCAAGCAGTGCTTTTTTTCTGCCGGAACGCACCGGAACGGCGTTCCGGCACCTTTTTTTCCCCGCCGGTGCTCCCTCCCAGCTGTGCAGGCTGGGCCGGGCTGGGGAGATTTAAATCTCCCGCCCTGAGCATGCGCAGTTACAGCGTGCTCAGGGCGGGAGCGGACTGGCCGGCAAGCAGCTCTGCCGGCCGTCCCTGTGGTTCCCAGCCTCCGGCCAGGTAAGGGGGCTGGAAGGAGGCCTGGAGAGGGGTGGGGGTGGGGACAAGGAGACGGCCCGGGTTAGAGGGGTGGGGGTGGGGACAAGGAGACGGGCCGGGTTGTGGGGTGGGGACCAGGAGACGGGCCGGGTTAGAGGGGTGGGGGTGGGGACAAGGAGGGACCCCCGCGCAGGCCGGCAGCCCCCACCGCCCCCTCCAGACCCCCGGGGCTGCTTCCTTTCTCTTCTTTCTTTTCCTCTTCCTTCCTTTCCTTTTTTCCCCTCTTCGTCTTCCTCTTCCCTGCCTTCCTTTCTCTTCCTCTTCCTTTCTCTTCTTTCTTCCTTTCCTTTTTTTCTTTTTCTCTTCTTTGTCTTCCTCTTCCCTGCCTTCCTTTCTCTTCTTTCTTCCTTTCCTTTTTTTCTTTCTCTTCTTTGTCTTCCTTCCTTCCTGCTCTTTCTGTCTTTGCTTCCTTCCTTTCTTTGTCTCCTCCTTCCTTCTCTTTTTTCTTTCTCTCCCTTCTTTTTTAAAACTTTTTAAAAGTTAATTTTAAATAAAAACCTTTCTTAAAATTAGATTTCAATTCCAAATTCATTCCAATTAAATTAAACACAATTAATTAATTAATTCTATTTACAGTCACTTTATCTTCAATTAATGCCTATAATTTCTGTCTTGTGAGTTTTCCCCAAAAATTTATTCTGAAAAAGTTTTTCTCACGGCTTGAAAATTTTGCACACAAGCCACCAAACCTAGAGGGAACATTGGCTACTAGTTGCGTACACAACAGCAGGCCAGCAGGCTAACATCGGTCAGTCCCACACTCTGGGCCTGGCCGGAGCCCACAGCACCAACAAAAAGTGTGTGGATGCATTACTGCCTGCCACCCAGTACCCAGAAACACAGGCCAGCAGCAGACGTGCTAGCTACACATTCACGTTTTTTTCTAATTATAATACGGCCCCCCAACAGTCTGAGGGACCGTGAACTGGCCCCCTATTTAAAAAGTTTGAGGACCCCTGCTGTAAGACCTCACAGGTTGTCTTTCAGTATATTAGCGGCCTGCATAGTTAATAAAACTTAACAGTTTTTACCTTGTATTTTTATTTCTTTGATATATTCAAAAATTTACTGTTTACTGCACTATTTTCAGTGTTATTTCTTTATGACACGACGGACATCAATAGGAGTTCCGGTACCTTTTTTTTTAGAAAAAAAGCACTGTCGCCAAGTATAAACAGAATGCCTTCAGGTAAGTAAAATAGCTGAGTTTGGAAGAAAGAGAATCAGCAGCAAACGCATAAAACAATTTATATGGCTTATACTGTCCCACTCTCCTAAGTCAGAATCCACTGGAAATTGTGGGTTGTATAGGAAGTCCTCAGAGCAGCAGCCATGCCTATTAAAAAGAACATCCTTATACAGAGAATGCATTTATGTAAAACCTTGAAATTTCTCCATCCCATTTGTGTGGGAGACAGAACTTATTTTCTCCAGACAAACATAACATTAATTCCACTGTGTGTATTTTGAAGCACATTCATCAATTTTTCAGGCACAACAAATTATTTTTTGGTCAGGTATAAAATTACTGGCAGATGTTCAGCAAACTGTCCTTCCTCGATAATTGTCTTTTCAATCTGGAGTCACACTTCATAGACAAAGATTCCGTTTTAAATAAAAAAATAAATAAAATCATACCACCAGTTTCTTTAAAATAAACGAGTGATTTAAAGTTGAAGTATTTTTTTTTAAATAACACATTTCAAAATCTGTTTACAACAGAATCTATAATCACAAGGATTGTGTAGAAGGAATTCAGAGAAAAATGCACATGATCATAAAAAAAGCATGAGTCAGACCATCAAAAATAATCAAAATTGGGTTAAAATGATCAGATTTTAAAATATAATAAATGTGGGGTTATTTCTAAATACTTTTTGTAGATTTTTTCTTTTGGGACACACTCATCTCTGCATAACAGCTGAACAGAAGATGGTAATTACGTTTTGTGAGAGATGTATGGATTGAAATTTTGCTTAATTCCTATTTGTAACAACAACATCCAAAAATGTAGAAGTCTCTGCCAAAGAGAATTCTGCATTTTTATTCATTTCAGATCCATCTAAATGTTTTATAGATAGTCATTTTGTTTCAATTTTGATTTTACAATTATAAAATATAATAAAATAAAAAAGTCATTTCAAAACAATCTAAACCTCTCATTCCAAAAATGTCAAAGGGACATTTAAACATAATTTTTCCAGCTTTTCTCCTAACCTAAATTTTGACAAAAAATCAATACAGTTTGGTGAAGTATTTTTTATTTTGATGGAACTGCACTTTCTGATTGGAAATGGTGCAGTTTAAGTATTTTTATCCAGCTCTATTCTTCAGGCTTTCTGCTGCAGCTATGAAGACTAGTTCGAACTAAGCAAGTACCCTGCATGGACATGGCTAGTTCGAACTAGCATTCTAGTGGGACCATGCTAGTTTGAATTAAGTTAATTCGAACTAAATAAAACTAGTTTGAATTTGTTAGTTCAAATTAACTAATTTGAACTAGCTTTTGTAAGTGTAGACATAGCCTATGAGGAAACTACATTCCTTTTGCAAATCTTCTTACTAAAGATTCAGACTAGACTGTACTTCTTTTCCTCCATGCTGAGTATATAGTGACACAAGGAAGGGGAATTTCACTCTCCGAGGCAACTACTCACCTACAAAACAAAGTCTGTCTTCAAAAATTAAACCCAAAGAAGGTAATTGAAAATGCTAAGAAAAAAGGTGCAGGTATTTGAAAACTCTGTATAAAACATGACAACCAGAACAACGGAAATGTCCCAGTATCTATGCCTAGATTTATGGTGGCATGTAAAGTACAGACACGGCAGGCTCCCCTACCATGGGTATAAATCTCAGCATAGACAGTGAGGGACTACAGCAATGAGTAGAGTGAAGATACACCTGACCCCTAATTGTATACTTTACACAGCTGTCCACATGCCCAAGAAGTGCTTCCCACATCTACACTGCTATTTTTAGCAGTGGAGTGTCCTGAGGCACGGAACAGTTCAGGCACTGGGGAAAGGTTCTATCAGTTCCCCACTGTCCATGCTTTTCCCCACTGCCTTCCCATTGCCAGAGACAGTCACTGTTCCCTGTGTGCCATCAACAATGTAGACGAGGCTAATGAATGAGAAAGAAGATACAGAAATTAAATCAACCATGGACAACTCCAAGAAAAATAAAATGTTCTACCTTCAGAAGAAGCTTGGATGCAGAAAATAGATCAAGACAAAATAATATTGTAACTTTAGGATACCCAGAAGATGAAGGAAAAAGTAACTTGCTTATTTCAATCGACAATACACTTAGAAAACTACTTTAATTTGCCAGCTGAATGTCTCCATTTAGAAAACTGAATGAGCACAATGTGAGAGTCCTAAAGAAAAACTTCAGTTGACCAGAGATCACAACCCTTTCTGGTGAAATTACAAAGGGACTCAAGAAAAGAGGAAGCAGTGCAATTGGGAAAGTGGGGATAAAGCAAATTACACTAGGGAAAGATGACAAAGGAACCAATTTTAAAAGATTTTATTAAAGAAAGAGAAAAGTTTGGATGTTAAGAAAGAAAAAAAAGATTTCAGGAATTAAACTTGAACTAAACTTGACATACTATTTTATTTTATCAGCTAAGCTTGAAAAATCAGACAGAAGATATAATTCCTTAGGCTTTTTATGGCCTAGAAGAATTTTAAATGTGATTGACCTAAAAGTTGAAGAATTTGATTTAATCTCTGCAGTCACACATACAGCTTGTAGTTTCAGTGAGCAGCAGAACATTCTTCTCTCACGAAACATCTGTGTTCTTGGAGGCTCATTTCATGGGCAGAACAAAGTGCTCCAAGTTTCATGAATCTCTTCTTTTGAAACTTTCAAGGTAAGCTGAAAATTTTGTTTAAAAAAATGTGGGCATGCTATTTCCTTTTCAAGATGCAGTGAATGCATAGATTCCCTCCTCTCTCCAAATTGTTTTCTGCTTGTTGATTTTACTTCAGAATTGTCAAGTCTGGCCTTCTCTTTTTTTCTTTTCTGGTCACCTTTAATAAAGAAAATATATAAAGGAACAAACTAATTATAACTGTATATACCTTAGATATGTATGAAGCAGTGCCTTCATTTCTTCAATGAGTAGTAGAAAAGTACATATAGATTTATAATCTAGAGCCCTCTCCAAAGATTTCTTTCATTCAAGTTTTGACGTTCAGAAACAATTTGGCTTTCCTCTTGTTTTACATGTTTCAGCAAGAAAAACTGTCCTGTGGACTAGCTGTTCTATAGTTATCCTGATTCAAGAGCTGTAGGTGCATAGAATTTCCATTTCTGTGATTTTGAGGAAGAGTTGATAAAATATTAAGCCAATATTTATTTAGAAAATTTATGACCATTGCATGTAAAAAAAAGAGTGAAGTTTCAAGTAGAGGAAAAAGAGCCTTCTGGAATGATGATTTATGCTTCAAATTTTATATTTGTTGGTATTCACCATTTCCCCATTGATTTAACTGAAGTGATGTTAAAAAGATTAAATGTTAACAATACAAAATTCTTCCTCAACCTTGCCAATATAATCCAGCATAGAAATGAAATTCAGAGAATGATTTGCCTGGTTGCTGAAAGAGTGTTTCATATAGTCATTTGCAGTTAACCTTTCATTATACTCACTAAGTTTGCGTTCAATGCCAATTTTTTACAAATGGTTCAAATTATCATATCAACACAGAAACAGCTGTTGATATCTGTGATGTCTGAAAAAATTGTTTAAGACAATCCGCCTCTGAATAGCAGCACAAGACAAAGATGCTTATTGTGCTCTCTTATTTTTGACATTAATATTGAACTCCTAGCAGCTGAATAAGACAAAAGCAACCAATATAAAAATACAGATGGAGAAAAAGAATGCAAGGGAGTAATGTTTGCGAATGACACTTGCTTCCTAGTCAGTAATCAGATTTTACTATTCCAACAATACTTGACTGAACTGACTTGTCTATCATGAATATTTCCAACTAAGAGCCCGCACCTTCATTGTAGCTAAAATTACTCATGAACATAAAGTTATCCACAGGCATTGACCCTGCTGTGCAGAAAGAAAAACTGCAAGCAATGGATGCACTTTGATTGGGCCACAACCATATTCCCTTAAAATATTTTTGAACACTGGCAATAAATCATACCATGCAGTCATTTTTACCTTCATTATTTATATGTATTTGGGAGGGTCCCCTTTCCAGTCTGATCCCAGAAGTCCATTGCTATGACCGTGCCTTCCTCCCTTATATGAATAGTGAAGGGACTCCACTTTTTCAAGCAGCGGTCTCTCCACTTTTCTAAATGTTTGTAGTCCCAATCCACCCACCCCCAATTTCCTTCGAGAACTGTCCCCCCATACTCCTTTCCAAGTCCTGTTTATCTGTGAATCATCTCTTGTCTGTAACAAATGCATTCATAAGGCACCTACAGCTACTGAATCTAGATAACTATAGGGCAACTAGTCCACATGGCACTTTTTCATTCTGAAAAATGTAAAGTAAGAGGAAAGCCAAATAGCTTCTGAACATCAAAACCTAAATGAAAGAAATAATTGGAGAGGAGTCCACATTATGATTTCATATGTATTCTTCTACTACTCATTGAAGAAACTGAAGGCATTGGGACACAATTCAAACTTGTTGCATATTGTGACATACTGAGAGTCCTCCATAGCAACCAGGCTATTGTCCTTTGAGCAGTTCTCTCTGTTGTGGCCAGTGTATTCAAATTAAAGCCTATAATTGCCCACATCTGTGCAGTACTTGAAGAACTTGTACAAAACTTGCCAAATCTATTAACTTTATACAGTTTAAAAAATGGAATATATTTTCAATTCATGCTGGATATACTGAGGTGCCATGTACATCAAGCTTTTTGCACCTCCTTCCTATTTGAAAAAGTACTACAGCCTTTTTGAATAATGCTTCAAGACACTACATCATAGGCATAGACTACACTGGTCGGGGATTTCAGCAGCATGCAACAGGAGATACACAAGCTACATACAGTAACTTGCGTATCTCTCATTGACATCCTAATGCCTACTTACCATGGTGTCTCCACTCTGCTGCACTGACAGGAAGTGACCTCTCGTCAAATCACGGCCATGCTACTTGTCAGGGTGGATTAACAGATCGATTTACAGCTTCGATTGAACAAGTCTTCATTGCCACTCAATTGAATCCACAAAAATCTATCCTGCACTGCTGGCAACGCTGGCGAAAGTGTGGACATTCACTTAAGACTGGTAATGTTGTCATTTTAGGAGGGATTACTCTTATTGTATTTAGTTTTAACATGAACAGTACTGTCATGGCTGGTTCCCTACTCTGGCACGTCAAGTGCAGAAGTGGGGGCCTGCAAAAGGCTTAAAAACCACTGGGTCTAAAGCCTTGTCCTAAAACTCTCCAAGGCTACCAATTTCCTGGCCTTGGAGTGGTATTGCTGCCACCACCCAAATGCAAAAACCTCTTGAAACTCAGGAAGGTGCACTTAGGAATTCCTTCCTGCGAGGTACCCTAAGTTCCCCTTATTCCTCCCTCAGGAAAGCGATTGAACCCTAGCTGTAGTACAAGCTGAAAATGGGACTGATTTCCCTTTAGTAGCTGGCTGTGTAGTCTCAGGCACATGCACACAAAAAGTCTTGCTTTTTAGGACACAGACACAAAGCTTATGTTAAAAGGGTAAATACTCTTTAATTAAAAGGACAGTTAAGAAACACAGAGAGTTCCTTCTTGGGTAGTTAAAGGATGGGCTGGGGAAGGGAGGGGGGAGAGTGTTACATGTGCTTAGCACAGAGGAATCCGAAAAAGAACCAAAACAAAGAAAATACACTGAACGCATCTAGCTAAACATTCCCTGTTCTACTCACGCTTGGTCATACCAATCTGGACCTTTCTTAAGCACGGATGTCCTTGGATTCTGCCCAGGCCTGGCTGCCTGGCCTCCTGCTGCTCCTTCCAGGAGCTCTGCTCCCACCAAACAGGAACTAGCCATGGCTGTTGCTCCAATTCAACTCTGTTTCTATTGGCTCTGCTGAGATGTCTCTAGGATTCACTGTTCACCCTTCCCCTCCCAAGGTTACTACAAGTACAATGTGGATCTTTGATAAGGATATACATTATTTGCTTTTTTAAAGGAAAAAAAATCCCATGAACTGTTGATCCAGGATTGCCTATTATACCCTCTACTTCTGTGTTCTATGCAATCAGAGCACCTGCCATCCCCTAACAGATATACAGCCAGCCAAAAATGAGACAAATCTTATTCTTATTTGTCATCATTCTTGGGACTCTTCATCAGGCTGCTGGTGTAGAGCATCTGTGTGTATTTTTGGACATAGGTCATGATAACAAATTTACATTCATTTATAGTCTCTTATCCAGAAGAATTCAGAAATGTTGTAAACCATATTGTTTGTAAAATCCTTATGTTGGAATCACTTTACCCACAGCAATGTGGTGAAAAATGGCAATTGTTTTTAGAAGCTGCACCACTAAGGCAAATATTTATGTCATAGTGGAACATGGAGAATTTGAAAGACAGAAAGCAATTGGCCAGGACTAATTCACACACTTTTCCAGAAAACCAAACTAAAACCAGCACAGTATCCTTTATTCACAACTGACTCAGACACAAAAGTGACATTTACCAAATCACTACCATTACTTCCTCACCCATGTAGCTTTTTTCTTACAAATCTCCTATCCAATCACAAACCACAGATCACCAGTATCGTATGTTAAAAATAATTTTGAATAGGTTTCCTTGATTGGGAACTTTACAGCTACATTGTAAGAAAATTCTTACTTTTGTTGAAACAACCTATCAAATGTGATCTATATTAAATCTAACTTCCTTGACATTTCAGATATTTCTAGATCTTGGTATGAACAAAGACATTATTTGTATATCAACTTTATATTCAGTATCATTATTTTCTTGCCATTCTTTTATGTTCCCTGAATATCATGAAAAGCAAAAACAGTACCTGAAATAACCATTGCCTTTAAACAAAGAGTGAGTGAAATCCATGTGCAGACAGGAGGGGAATAGAGATAGCCCTCTTCCAACCAAAATCCTTCTATAAAGCTAGATACCAAATATATCTGGTTGGAAATCTATCAGCTTTCCCTTCTAATTCTTCAAACGCGGGAGTCGGGCTGCGCGGGCTTGTGTGATAGGTGCGAGGGTGTGTGATGGCCACCGCGTACCCGCACTGCTGAGATGGAACACAGGTGACAGTCATTAACTATAATTATTCATTAGCACAATAGAATCTTGGCCTGATTGAGGCCTCTGGGTGAGAACGTTGATTAAATAATAGAGAAGATCAAGATGATGCCCTATAAATTTGTACACGGAGCACTACACGCACTGGTCTTCCCCAGGCTCATGGGGAAATGGGATGGGGGAAAAGACCTCTTCTGTTCCATGCTGCTTGCTTTCTTCTAGCTATATGGAAGCATTTCTTTAGGAGCCTCTGGGGGTTGGCTTTCCATTAATTTGAAGGACTGGCAGGCCTCCAGCAGACACACATACTGGTCAGAAACACAGGAAAGCTAGAATAAAGTAGAGCAAAACTTCATGTGGTAACTTACATCATTTCCATTTCTTTGGTCTGAAAAATCAAACCAACCAACCAACCACACACACCGTCTTTGTGGGAAATAGGGTGTCATGGAGCAGCCCACACTGAGGGGAGGCTCTGAAAGCCTGGCTGTTCCTAGAAGCAGTAATGCAGCAAGGAAAGGTAGAATGTGGCTTGGCAACAAAGGGGTTGCCTCAACTGCAAACCCAGAGATTCAGTGGTTCTGGGGTGGAATTCTCAGTCTCCTTGATAAGATATTATGCAAAACTAATGAGTTCAAACTTGCAGTTTTCATTTTCCTGTACACACTATTTGTGTCTAAGGGAAAATGATGCCCTTAAAATTTTTGACTGGGGAAATACTGATGTGTAATAGGAATGCTTAACATATAATAAGTTCCAAAGGGGTAGTCACATTAGTCTAGTTCAGCAAAAACAAACAAGGAGTCTGGTGGCACTTTTAAAGACTAACAAATTTATTTATGACATGAGGTTTCGTGGGAGAAAATCCCGCTTCATCAGACACTTGAAGATGGGGAATTTACAGAATGGGAGGAAAATAAATGCAGGGAAGCGTAAGTCATAGGATCAGGTCAGACTGTTACAGCAAATCAAAGCAGTTGTTTAGATTCAAACAGTGGAGAACTTCATATAGAGGGAGGAGAGGTCAAATCAGTTGTTGAAATAAGGGTGCGGAGAGGGGAGGAAGAGATCTCTATGTAACCCTAAAGCAATAGTGTCAAATCTGCATATGAATTCCAATTCTGTAGTTTCTCTTCGAAGCAACTTCTTTGATTTGCTGCGACAGTCTGACCTGATCCTGTGACTTGCATTTCCCTGCATTTATTTTCCTCCCATTCTGTAAGTTCCTCATCTTCAAGCATCTGACAAAGTGGGATTTTCTCCCACAAAACCTCATACCATAAATAAATGTGTTAGCCTTTAAAAGTGCCACAGGACTCCTTTTTGTTTAGCATATAACAGATTCTTATCTTCTGATTTCAAAATGATTCAGTAAGCTGTCTTTACCATGACCGTTGCATTCTTCTTTTATTCACACAGCTGTGCAAAGCAATAAGCTCCAGGAGAAAACAATTGTTCATATGAATGACATCAGTATTTCAAATGAGGGTGGAATCAGAGCTTGCCTAATGAACTGATTGGAAGGTAAATATGAACCTCTGAGTGATTCATTTGGATGCTATCAATGGACCATACCACAAATAAGGGTTTTCTTATTGAATTACCACTGTTTTCCATACTATTACAGTACACTCTACGGAGTATGACAACAGAACCTGAATGGTGCTGAGAACCTGCCTGAGCCCCTAAAACTTCCCCTCCTATCATTGGGAACTGTAGGGACTCAGCCTCTCTCAAAATTTGGCCCTTTATTTCTGGATTTTTTTTTTAATAAAGATACTTCTGCATAATGATTCCATTATTTACCTAGATGCAGCAAGGGAAAGGAATAGTACTTCAGAAGTGAATACAAGTTGATCCCTAACAGATAGAAATAATCAAAAATTGTTTTTTGTTAAATACTGGTTTAACCCATCCATCTTATAGCTCATTCCTCCTGTAACAAATGTGCAGAGATATCTTCTCTTATTGGGTGCATCTACACTGGCAATTTAGATCGACTTAAGGAGGCTTAAGTCAACCTAAACAAAGCCACATCCACACTGGGCTTTTATTAAGTCGACTTAAGGAAAGCTTAAATTGACTTAATAACACCTAGTTTTAGGTCAACTTAAGCTTTAAGTCGACTCTTTAAGTCGATTTAAAGCCAATGTGGCCGGGGATTAGCATCTAAGTTGATCTTATTAAGTGGACTTAATAAGGTTGACCAGGGACTATGTCTATACTAGAAAAGTTAAGTCGATTTTGTTAAGTCGACTTAATAAGGCTGACTTTAAGTCAACTTAAAGTCGATCTTATTAAGTCAACTTAGCAAAGTCGCCTTAACTTTTCTAGTGTAAACTTAGCCATTGTGATTCCGATTACAATAGTAATGCTTCTCAAAATATCTCCAGGCATCATGCACAATATGATCAGCTTTTCATTGTGCCCTTTCATTGTCTCCTGTCTGAGACATTTCAACAGCTCTTTGCTGAAGTATTTCAGATGATCCATATGTTGGGTGTGAAAACATTAATTTAAAGCAGTGCACACCCATGAACCAGCATAGGAAGAGGAGAAGAGGAGACAGTAAAACAGTCTAAGAGTTTTGAAAAATTCACTGGGCACATACATAGCTTTAGGATATATACTAACAAAGGCTTCATTTTTCTAGTGCTATATGTTAAATCGAATGTGACTACTGTGGATAGAATGATGCCTCACTCAACTGAGGCCCTAGACCATGACTTATTTTTCCCCATCTCCTATTGCATTTCATAGCATTACTAAGATGATTATTATTTAAACCATTAGTCTTTATACAGCAGAAATCTGAATACATTAAAAATATGATCATGGTAGTTCATGGAGGAGAAAAAAATCCATGTTAGTTTTATCAGAATTAATTAAAAATTTGAAAAGTAACATTTACCTTATATAAATGAGATTAAGCCAGACCTTTGCAAAGAAAAATATGGAAAACTTTGCTTCTATGTTTGAAAATTCAAGACTTTTTGCTCTGTCTACACTGGCAAGTTAGTTCGAATTAAGGAACCTTAATTCGAACTAACTTAAGCCTTGGCTACACTAGGCTTTCATTAGTTCAAATTAAGGGCGTCCTTAATTCGAACTAATAAATTCGCTTATACTTTTCGAAGCAAGAGTTAATTCGAACTAGTTAATTCGAATTAACCCAATGTGGCTATGTTAGTTCGAATTAAGCACTTAGTTTGAACTAATCAGCACATTGAGCTCAATGCATTTGACTAATTCGAACTAAGCAAGTGCCATTAAGTTAATTCTAACTAATTAAAATTAGTTTGAATTAGTTAGTTCGAATTAACTAATTTGAACTAACTTTGGTAAGTGTAGACATAGCCATAGGGTGTGTCTACACTGGTAAATTAAGTCGACTTAATTAACTCTGTGTCTACACTTGAGTTTCCTTAATTCGACTTAAGCAGTTCCTTAAGTCAAATTAAGGAAAAGTTAGTTCGAATTAGTAAAACATCATTTTACTTTGAACTAAACCTTAATTCGAACTAGTTAGTTAGCATGGCACTTGCTTAGTTTGAACTAAAATTTGCTAGTTCAACTTAAGTTAATTTGAACGAAATAAAATGAGTTTGAATTAGTTAGTTCGAATTAACTAATGCAAACTAACTTTGGTAAGTGTAGACATAGCCTCAGGGCATTTTGTTCGCATTTTTGCTTTTGTGTTACAGAAAGCTCAAATGCTGAAGCAACCATTTGTTGGGCTGCTCCCAAGCAACACCTGTTTAATATTAATTGGGGAAAAAAATAAGTTGAAAACCAAAAAAGTAAGATTGAGATTTTCTTGACAGAAAATGGTATTTTAAACCCCTCAGGGATTTTCTTTTTCGCCTCTGTACCAATGACTTGCAAATAATTTTCCAGATATAATGTTTCTAAGTGTAGAGTAGCTTCAAGCGAAATAAGTAGAAGCTGCATCTTGGCTCTCATAGAAGAATGTCAAAAAAATTCTTTTTCCTATTCAAAGGCAATTTTCTTCCATCTTCACCCTTCTCCCCAAATTAAATAATATGCTAAAATAGAGATATTTTCACAGCAAAGTCTCTCTCAGGAAGAGTGCCTTGAAAGCAAATCCTTACACTAAATATTGGAAAGGACTCTGAATCAAGAGTGTGCAGACCACTCCTCCCACATTAATACAGTGCAGTGTAAAGATAGAATCATAGACTCATAGAATAATAGGGATGGAAGGGACCTCACGAGGTCATCTAGTCCAACCCCCTGCTAAAAAGCAGGACCACTCCCACTAAATCACCCCAGCCAGGGTTTTGTCTAACCGAGCCTTAAAAATCTCCAAAGATGGAGATTCTACCACCTCCCTAGGGAGCCCATTCCAATGCTTCCCCACCCTCCTAGTGAGAAAGTTTTTCCTAATATCCAACCTCGACCTCCCCAACTGTTTACAGTTGAGAAAGAGGATTATACATAGTTACAGCCACCTACTGTTTGCATTTTAACTTGAAGATCTGTGAATTGTGGTATGTACCATCCTTATATACTATGGCAGACTATGAAAAATATGAAAATTTGGCTGAAACTACATGAAGGTTCCAAACCTGCTAGATGGTCCACTGGAAACCAGCACAGGATCAATTTCAAGGGCATCAATAAGAATGTTGCTGACATTGATCTTGAGTCTTTTTTTTTGGAAGCAGTCTGAGATATGATAAACATGTTTAAAGTGCAAGTTTGATTTAGTTTTATAAGCCATTAAATGGTGTGGGAATTCCTAGATGGTAGAAGATTAGTGCTCTGACTGCCCCATGGGGAGAGTAGGCAGCGTTTCCGTAAGTTCCTAAGTGGCAAACCAATTTGGGGAAGAGTGTATTATTTATATTCATAAATTTCCTAATCCACTGGGAAAAAAGGAGCCAGGCCCATGGGGCTAGGAAGCATCAGTCACTTGTTCAACTGCCAGTGAGACACCATCCTTGCTAATGAGAGGTAATTACACAGCCTGCTCTGTGAAATGTGATAAGTCATTGTAAGTTTCTGTTTAGAAAGTCTTTGGAGAGAAATTACTACTTTTTACTAATGAATTTTCTCTGTTCTTCTGCCTGTCTACTAAAGGCTAGCGCTGAGAAAGGATTCAAGATCGAGAATCTTACAGAGATACTCAGCTTTCTTTCCCATGGAAATTTTAGATGTGTTGTTTGGATGTTTGTTGTTTTTCCCTTGAATCCAGAACAAGTCAGCTTTTATTGATTTATCTAGCAGGTGATTGTTGTTTTATCAAGAATAATAGTCAGCTAGAAAGAGTGTATGTGTTTTTGTATTTGTATATGGAAAACAGAATAGTCACATTTAAGATCAAATGTCATAGATGTTTGTTAAAAACATGAAAATCAATGAATCCATTGACTCTATGGGCAAACATACAGCCTTAACTATTATAATTCGGGATTCTTCCACACTATCGTATCGTTTTTCCAGTAGAGTATATTGTTGTTGGATTCCTTTGTGTGGAATTGAGGAATGTATATATGTATTTGATTGTATTAAATTATTTAAAAGAAAATGGAGTTGATACATTTCTGTACTATTATGCATAATAGATATATTCAAATAAAACTTTATGTAGTTTATTACAATTAAACTAGTTTTGCTGAATGTAATCATGAGAAAATGAAATATTATTTCCCCTCTTCTACAACATAGTTTTTATTAGGGTCCATTCAAAGAGACAATATTAAAACAGTGAATTCAAAGTAACAGAAATTTGAAAAAAGAAATCAAACTGAACATACTATTTTCAAATCAAATTGAAAAACTTTAAAATAGTTTAGCTTCCTTTCTTAAAATACATGGCAGAATAACCTCAGACTCTGCAGATAAAGAGAAATAAATGCAAAATCTAAATTGAATCTGAGCTAAAATTATATATTTTTATATAATTATAACTTTTATATTTTGAAAAGAATCACAAACTTGTGAAAGTTGGCAGTATTGAGTGTAAATGGAGTAGTGGATTGCTCTGCAAGTGCATAATTGTTTCTTAATCTGCACTGTCAGTATTTTGATACAGGATAGGATTATTAATTTTTCATTCCCATTCTTGGTGCCTGTGCTGTGTTAATCTGATATTCTAAAGTTTAGTTTAACTGCTATTTGAGTAATATGTAATTGAAACATTCTGACAAAAGAACAATTAAAATTGCAAGATTTAGTGTACAAGCTAAATGTATCTTGGAAATAGGGGTTATTGGTTTAATTATGCAATAACAATTATAAATTATTCACTGAATGCCAATGACCTTTCTCCCCAATTGCATGCAGATTATTACGAGTAAACTCCCAACAAAAATATTTAAGACTCTATAACTAAAACATACCTTTATTTTCCGAGGACTACAGAAGGAGGTGGAATGGTAACAGTTGAGAACAGAACAACGTGGCCTTGGGGGCATATGGTCTATTGAGATCTTCATGTTTCTCCAAAAAGTAGTACCCTCTTCTTACTGCAGATTGAGGGAAGGCTGATTCCTGATGTCCCAAAGTAGCTGACTATCCATCCCTCCTTGAAAACAATAGCTATATCTACACTACAAAAAGTTAGATCGACTTTGTTAAGTCTACTTAATAAGGTCAACTTTAAGTCTACTTAAAGTTGACCTTATTAAGTTGACTTAACAAAGTGGTTTCCATGGACGTGGACTTAGTCCGCTTTGTTAAGTCGACCTAACTGCCCTTAGGTTGACTTAACAAAGTGGATTTAAGCATCCACACTGTGCTTAGGTCAACCTAAAGAAGGGTTAGGTCAACCTAAGGAGGGTTAGGTCGACCTACCTGGCAGGTCTTATTAAGTAGACTTAAGCTTTTATTAAGTCGACATAGGGAATTTCTTAAGTCTACTTAATGAAAGCCTGGTGTGGACGGGGACTAAGTTAGGTCGATTTAATCCTCCTTAAGTCTACCTAACTTGCAAGTGTAGACATAGTCAATGACTGGTAGTTGTTGAGTGAGTTGCCCTGAGGTTTTTATATCTTTTTCTAAACTCTCTCTGGTGTGCTTCTCATGCTCAGTGACCAATATAGTCACACAAGGGAGGGTATTATTATTGCTCTGTTATGGGCTAGATCCTCAACTGGTATTAATCAGCAAAGTTCCATTGACTTCAGTAAAGATATATTGATCCTTATGTATCCAGCCTGTGTACTGAGGAAGGTTGGGTTCCCGGGGAAGTAACAGTATGGGATCATATAATTAAAGACTGTATCATAATATAGAACCACAGAGAGGTGAAATCATTTCCTAACTTTCAAGAATTTTGTGTCCCAATAACATTCCTTTAAATTAGGGGATGGGGAGTTTAGTTATTTTGGTAGTTTATTTTTAATTTCTCTTTTAAAAAGAGTTATGTTTTATAGAGTTGTAAAAAAGAACCAAACTACATGTCATCATTAGGGTTAGAACCCAAAGGATTACAGCACAGACCACTGTCACTGGAACTACAAGATTAACTGGCATAATTATCCCTATTAACAGCCCTGAGTGGGGACTGTCTCATCTGTACAATGTGCTGGATCAAAGAGGTGGCTGGGGGTGTCTGGCCTGACTCTCTCTTGCCTCCCAGGAGTTGGGGGGCTCCTGCTTCCTGTGGGGCTCCCAGAGGAGAGGATGGTGTGATCATGTTCTGCATCCAGAAATGCGATTGGAGGAGGCAGGAGCTCAGTCAGTCTCTCTGTCTGTCTGTCTCTCTCTCTCCTGGTACAGCAGCTCTCAGGTATTGTATTGTATGTGCAGCTGCTGAAGCTTTGACAGTGACATGGGCCCACTCTTTAAATGTTCATGGTTGATTATTATTTTGTCAGGCTACCAACCTTTTTCCTGAGCAATGTAAACAATAAAGAGGAAATGCCAAGCTGTAACAGTTCATATCTCAGCTCAATGGAATCTCATGGAACAACAAAAAGGCACTTATCTAGACCAGGGCTGCTGCATTTAAAGGGCTTGCTACAATCAATGGCGGTGTTAGAACTTCTGTAGAGCTAGCTGTTAGGTTCCTCTATAATCAGTGGGGAGGGAATATTTTCCTATAGCACAGGCACTGGATACTCCTTTGAAGAGAAATAACAATATGTTAAAATGACAAAAGGAATGTTGCTCTTTATGTTGCATGCAAACGCTATCACAGTTCTGAACCTGGAAAGCAAGTAAGATTTAAATTATATTCACATCTATATTGGAATCAGTTTCCGAGTGATTCAATTGTGCCTGATACTTGTTTGTTTTATTTTGATTTGATTTTTTTGTGTTTCTCCCTCTTCAAACCAGGGGCACAGCTATGAGTGGGCCTGAGCTCGCCCACCTCCACCTGCCCCAGTGCCTAGCAGTAGCACGAGCTTTCCTGCCATCGACTGCGGGGTCAGCAGGGTGCGTCTACACTTGTAAATTAAGTCGACTTAAGTTTGCTTAAGTTGACTTAATTTACTCTGCGTCTACACTACACTTTCCTTAAGTCGACTTAAGGAAAAATTAAGTCGACTTGCTGCTTAAGTCGACTTTAGAAAGTTGACTTAAGCCAGTGTGGATGCAGAGTAGCCCTAAGTTGACTCTAAGTCGACTTAGGGCTCTCCAGGGCTTCCCCACTGCCCTCCCTGCCAGGGTGGCTAGCACAGCCACAGCCTGGTGTGCCCCCCAAAGGGCAGGGCAGAGCGCTGCCCACCCTGCCCCTATTCCCTGCCAGGGTTCCTATCCCCCTTTACCACATTGTACCAAGGTAGAATGGGGCAAAGGCTGAACCCCCTGGCACTTGGCAAGGGGTGCCCCCCCTGCCACCGTGGACCTGTCCCAGGTCCACCTAGCCCCTACAAGTCGACTTAGGCATCCAGTGTGGACGCTCTACGTCGATTTTGTAGGGTCCCCGCTAAGTCGACTTAAAATTTGAGTGTGGACATGCTAAGTTGACTTAAATTAACAAATGTAGACATAGCCAGCAGTGAGTGGCCATAGCTGTGAGTGGCGATGCTGCGGGCATAGCTTGGGGCTGGGCTGCTCTCCACCTGCAGCTCCAGCCCCAGGCAGTTGCTGTGGCCTTTGCGCAACGAAGGCCAGGCTGCCTCTCCCCCTCCCTCCTTCACCTGACATGCCAATTGCTAGGCAACTGGTGTATTGTCAAGAAGCTTTTGGTCACATGACCAGAACCAGGACTGGCTGAGCCCATCCTGGAGACTCCCGGGCCCAGACAGAAAATGGGGGCTGGCTATGCCCCTGTGTCAAACTGTTGAAGCTATTTGCATAATGCTAGTAGTTAAATGAAAGTTAAATTGGATTTCTGTTTTAGATGAAAGTTTTTGATTGCATTTAAAAAAAGTAGAATAAACAGAAGAGAAAAAACAACAACTGTAGATTGGATTAGGTAAACTGTAATCAACGGGCAATAGACAAAGATCCATTACCGAGGGATACCACTGTATCTGCAGACAACTGTTCAAATGTCTATTAAAATCATGGAGTATATTGTTTATCTGAGTTATCAACAAAGAGTTATAATTTCTAGTGCTTTTTTTAGGAACCCAAAATGTGGACAACAGAAGTGTGATTTAACAAGGAATTGAACATAGAAATTAGGTATGATTTCACTTCAGTGTAATGTGACTTCTAAAGTCTGTCTTTTAGACTAGGAACGTTAGACTTTTGTTCATATGGAGTAAGAACCCAAGAGGGAAAAGAGCATTAAACATTTATAACTGTGCAATATTCAGACTGTTCAGTTTGCAAAACTCCACTTCAATATTTTTGCCTATTTGATGCTTAATGTTCCTATCTCCAAAAGTGAATTTCGTTCAGAAATGTCACTGAACAGCATGGATTCAGATCATTTTTATGTGAAGGCATCTTTGCTTGAAAATGACCCACTCTCACAAGAAACTGGGACCATTTGCACTTGAAAATGGAATCATAGCTGCTTTAAAAAATACAGATAGCTCTAGTAAAACAAGCAAGGAGTCCTGTGGAACTTTTCAAGACTAACAACTTCATTTATCAGTCTTTAAAGTGCCACCGGACTTCATGACTGCACCTACACTGGTAAATGAAGTCAACTTAAGCTTGGCTTAAGTCGACTTATTGTTCCCTGCGTCTACACTACACTTCTACTCGACCTAAGGCTTTCTACTTGACCTAAGGCTTAATTCGACCTTTTAAAGTCGAATTAAGCCAGTGTAGCCCTGGGGTAGCCCTAAGTCGACTTAGGGCTACCCCAGGACTACACAGGGGGGGGCACATGGGGAGCCTAGCATGCCCCCAAAGGGCAGGGCATGTGGGCATGGTGTGACACTGTCTGGATTTAGGGAACCATTTATGATATTATTTTCTATGGATATCTCATAAAAGCTATAATCCATAGGAACTATGTCATGTTTGGTATCAATAGAAAGGTAGTAATTTGCTGGGAATGATTATATAGTTTATGTCTAGGAATTCTATTTCAATTAGAAGTTAAGAATTTGATGTTATATCCATACTTTAACTTGTGTCATTCTGGACAAATGCCTTAGACAGGAGGGTGTGAACAACCATTGTCTCCTTAATGTTTAGGAATTTTCCAGGTAGAATGGTCCCAGGGAGTATCCTGATGAGCCATTAAGGACATAAAGAATACAACCATTGTTTCCTTAATAGCTCATCAGTTTACTCCCTGGGACTATATCACCTGGCAGATTCCTTAACATTAAGGAGACCTTTCTATTGATACCAAACATGACATAGTTCCTTTTTCATCCTGATTCTAAGGCCATGTACACACGATCAGATTAAAGCGCAACATGGCAATCGCGCTATAAAAAACACGTGACCTTTATTGCGGGATAGCGCGTACACACTTCGCTCCTTGTAACGCAACAGAATTCTTTGCAATATCGCGGTGTAGCGCAATGAATTCTGGGCACCTATCCCACAGTTCAATTTTCCCTCAATCTGTGCTTGGAATCATGGGATGAAGGAAAGGAGAGCAAAGCGCCATGGGTAAACTCTCAGTTTCCCGTGGTGCACTGTGTTCCCCTTGCGTCTTCCTCATTGCCAATAGCAACTCGCGCCTATTTTCAGCAGTGCAGTGACGCACCGCACCACTTGCGAGCAATCAGAACAGCGACAGCATGGATCCTGCTCTGATCTCCACTGTCGCCTTCAGCATTCTAAATACATCTCGGCTGGTTGCTCAGTACGCAATGAGCTCCGAGTCAGATGAGGACGCTGAGGAGCAGGGGCTGATCGATGCCATGCAGAGCAACAGCACCGCATTGCTCAGCTCCTTCACCGATCATCTGCACACGGTGCAATGCTGTTTCTGGTCGCGAGAGACGAGCACCGAGTGGTGGGATCGCATTGTTATGCAGCTGTGGGATGACGAGCAGTGGGTACAGAACTTTCAAATGCGGAAAGCAACCTTTCTGGAACTGTGTTCAGAGTTGGCCCCTGCCCTGCGACATAAAGACACCTAACCGTGGAGAAGCATGTTGCAATTGCTATCTGGAAGATGGCGATTCCTGACTGCTACCGGTCAGTTGCAAACCAGTTTGGAGTAAGGAGGTCCACCGTCGGATTAGCCCTCTCACAAGTCTGCCGAGCCATCAATCGCGTTCTGCTACGGAGGACGGTGACATTGGGCAATGTTCGTTAGATTGTGGACGGCTTTGCTACCATGGGATTCCCTAACTGCGGGGGAGCCATAGGCGGCACACACATCCCTATTTTGGCTCCAGACCATCTCACGACCGAGTATATCAACAGGAAGGGCTACTTCTCCATGGTGCTGCAAGCAGTCATGGATCACAAGGGGCGTTTTACGGACATCAATGCTGGGTAGTCGGGAAAGGTGCATGATGCCCGCATTTTCAGGAACAGTGGACTGTACCGGAAGCTGCAAGGGGGTACCTTCTTCCCTGATCAAAAAATTACAGTGGGGGATGTGGAGATGCCCATAGTCATCCTCGGAGACCCAGCATACCCACTGATGCCATGGCTCATGAAGCCGTACACCGGTAACCTAGATCGCAGCAAGGAGCGGTTCAATTACAGATTGAGCCACTGCAGAATGACTGTGGAGTGTGCCTTCAGCCATTTAAAAGGGCACTGGCAATGTTTGTATGGGAGGCTGGACTTGGCAGAGGACAACATCCCTGCTGTGATTGCGTCGTGCTGTGTCCTTCATAACATTTGTGAAAGTAGGGGAGAAAAGTTTTCCCCGGGTTGGGCTATGGAGGCACAGCGCCTCGAGAAAGCATACAAACAGTCAGCCACTAGGAGTATTAGGGGGGCCCAAGGAGAACCTGCTCAGATAAGGGAGGCACTCAGGGACCATTTCAATGATGCCCTCCCCTAGTTAACTTCCAGGATGCATCAGGTGCACCTTATAAGATTTTCAATGTGTACAAATAAAGCCACTCTTCAAATTATTTGTCACTGTTTTTATTAAAACCTAAAGGGGGGGTGGGTTACAGGTGGGTGTAGCTGCGGGTCTCTAAAAAGTAGCTCTGGGGGGGACTGGATGTTGCAGTGTACCAGGGGGACAGGTGGCCTTCAAAGAAATTCTTTGAAGGACTACGGGGTGTGGGAGGCAAACACGGCTGAACTGTATGGAGTGGAGCCCGTACATTAATCGCCTGGGTCTGCAAAGCAACCATGCTCTTGAGCAGTTCTGTTTGCTCCTTCATCACGCTTATCAGTTCGTCCCTGTGTTTCTGCCTCCTCTGTTGGGATTCCTCTCTCCAGGCTCGATTCTCCCTCGCGGATTCCTGTGCTATTTTCATCAGCTCCTGAAACATATCCTCCCTGTTTCTTCGAGCACGCCGCCGAATGTTTCTCATGCAGTCGGCTGGGGTAGACACCGACCTTGTGAAGGTTGAATCTAAAAAAAAATAATAATAATAAAGCTGTTGTTAACACAGAGCCTAGATAACCAATGTAACCTTCCAGTAGCACATTCCACTGGAAGGTGCAGGGCAGTCAACATCCTATGCTTCGCTGAAGCGGACAAGGTACGTCCTAATAGAAAGCTTACTGGGGGCTAACATTCTGCACAGGGCACACAGATGGAACCCGATATCTCTCTCCTCAGAGTGCCCCTGCCAGCTAGAATACATATCCTACATGCCACCGGTTGCAAGCCAGGACCGTATGCTGCTGCACTGTGTGTTGTCATGGTTCCCAGGGCTGTGCTTTGCAGCTGGCGAGGCAGAGTATCCGTCTTTGGAGCATAGACACAAACGCTCTGCCATCTAACCTGACTAGTAGGCTCTGGAGTTACATCGAGGAAACTTTTACTGACCTAAATACAGATGATTTTTTGACAATCACTGCTTGTGTTGATGCACTTCTAATGAATGCAGAGTAAAGAGCGTGCACAGCGGGGACTGAGACAGCAAGCACCCCCACCCCAGACAATGATATTTTAGCAGGAGCCATAGCTGCACAAAAGAGAAACTTACCGGAACCCCCTGCTGCCACCTCAGAGGACATGCTGCAATTCATGTCTTGGGTGGACGTCTCAGCGGGGGTGCAGAAGAGCTCCTGGCTCTACGCTGTTGTGCTTTCCTCCAGGTCATCCTCCATCTCCTTCTCCTCATCGATCACGTCCTCATCCTGCTCGGGTCTGGCATTCACTGGATGAGGGGGGGGGGCGATGTATCCACGGGACTCTTTGCAGTGGTTGTGGGGTCCCCACTGAGGATGGCTTCTATCTCCTTATAGTACCTGCATGTAGCAGGCGCTGATCCTGAACGGCGGTTTGCCTCCTTCGCTCAGTGATAGGTTATTCTTAGCTCCTTCACCTTTGATCTGCACTGTACAGTGTCTCTATCATAACCTCTCTCTGACATGGCCCGAGAAATTATGCCAAATGTATCATAATTTTGCCTGCTGCCGCGTAGCTGCGCCTGCACAGCAGACTCTCCCCAGATGCTGATCAGGTCCAGCACCTCTGCCGTGTTCCAAAGGGGTGCGCGTCTTCCACAACGGGCCGCCATTGCTACTGATGATCGGAGCTGCACTCCACTCCACGAGGAAGAGAACAGGAAGTGAAACAGACGAGAAATTCGAAAATCCCGGGAATCTGATCAGGGCGGGGACTGTTTCGTCACAGCCACAGAGCGGGAGGGGGGAAGACCAGAGAGGACGACTTTGTAATGCTGGGACACTTCCGGAGGCCAATCATTGCGCGGTAAGCGTACACACGAGTGGAAAGGCGCAACAGCTGTTCCGCGTTAACTGCTACCACCCTCGTCGAGGTGGTTTTTGTATTGCGCTACAACAAGGCAGTTAATGCGCAACAGCCCTATTGCACGTGTGTATGCTGTTGTTGGTATCGCGCGGTAATGATTGTTAATGCGCGATAAAGTGATCGTGTGTACAAGGCCTAAGAGAAGTTCTAACCTAACTGGGCCAAAGAGAGACATAAATTACATTGCCACCTTCCCTGGCTCCAGCTGAATCCTGAACACCACATAAGATGAAACAGGATTGGGCTTTAAGAATAGTTTGAGCCCATCTCAACTAACTTCTTTTCTTTCCCTAACAGGACAGTTGTTACCAGCTTTGACACCATCTAAGAGACTATAAAACAAGTTTTTTTTTTTCCTTCTAAAAACTCTCTCCACCTACAGGGGAATGGAATAAGGAAAGTTGTTAAAATGAAAGCCTTACTGAATATTTTACATTTCAAATGCTTTAATTTATTTTCCTTTTATTCTTTATTTTTAATAACTATTTCAATAGTGTGTTTCCCATTGTATGAAGCAGGCTGAGGTTGCTTTATATTAAACCCTAAACCTTCTGTAACTTTTTTTAAACATGAATAGTGACTGGTTTATAGTAACATATTTACCCCATATAATCCATCTAAATTAATACATTTTCTACTTCAGTGAATATTTAGTTATTCATACAAAGTGGAAGAGCTTCAACATCACAGATTGAGAAGACTCCATCTCAGAATAGCTATGCCCTAGTGGTCAGAGCATTCATGGGGGAGGGAGGAGATTGAGATTTCAATTCCTGCTCCAGAGCAGCAATTTGAATTTGCATCTTCAACATCCCCAGTGAATGCCACAACAACAGTGCCAAAAGTTATATGACAGGCACAACTATATCCCTTCCCTGTTTTGTGAATGGTCTCTAACTTTTGAATATTTTTGTCTGACCAAAATTATTCAGTGAGTTTGTGTTAAATTTGTGAATAATTTTGGGTTGTTCCAAACTGTATTTTTCAATAAAAAAGCTCTTCTGAAAAGTTTTGCCTAGCTCTCCTTCCAGGGCTCTCACATTGAAGCAGTGTGTTTCCACACCATCCCTCATTCCAAGCTGAGTCTTAAAGGCTCGCCTGAGCCAGAAGCATACAACATCTTAACAATTATATAGCATGCCACAACTAGCATTAGCAGTAATTATAAAGTGAATTTATGTTAGTAGAGAGGCAACTAAATCCCCCATGTGCACTTCCATTATTTACATCTGAGGCTACATTTCTGTATTCGACATCGTGTAAAGAAGAACATAATATAGTGTATAAAAAACAAAATGGAGACTCTGGTCCCAGATGTTTAGTTTGTGTTTCTTTAATAAATATCACCTACTTCAAAGCAAGCTGAATTTGTCTCATCCATCCCACTACTGTGTCAGCAAAAAAAACAAAACAAAAAAAAGTCATTGCTATTCACTGATAGTTAAATCCACAGAGTGTGTGTGGGTGTAATGGGATCTACAAACCTAAACTGAGCATAGAGAGAGAGGGGGAAAGAGTTTCTCCTGTTGACAAGCAAGCAGCTTGATCACACTCCCATGCAGCTGCCAGAGCTGCCAATCATGGATACAGGTTCTTACAGCTACAATCAATAGAGAAAACAAGACCTGCTATAAAGGGGAGAGTGCAGAGGAGGAAGGAGAGGCAAAAAGACAAAGCAGCGACAAGCTTGCTTCCAAGAAAAGAGAGGAGACTGCAAGCCCTAAAATGGGAGGGCTGATAGACTTTATTGGAGATGATGGTCCAAGAACTGATGTGGAGAAACTCATACTCCTCAAAAACCACATCAAGAGATGGTGACAGTGGGCAATATGAATAAGTTCACACAGAGACGGATTCAGATTTTATGCAAAGCGGTGCAATTTCATTGACCTCAGTAGAAGGGCACCCACTTATACTAGGTCTGAAATCATCCCACAGCTCTGCAGGATTACAAAAGAGTGTTGTGTTTTGTTTTTTTTAAAAAGTGGGCTGTTTTCTTTCTGGCTCACGAGATCAGCCTCAAGCAGGCTTATAGTATGCTATGGCTGACTTGATCAGCCCAACATCTATTTATTTACTCCTGCGTTATTTCTGGCATAAAGATATTGGAAACCAACCAAGGAAGAATCTTTGCATTAGTAAAACCCTTTGTAGCTAGACCCTCTCAAGTGAAGCAGATTGAATTTTTTTTTTAAAGAAGAAGAAAAGAAAAGCAAATAGAACAGAGATATTAATGAGTGTGGAGATGTATATTTCATAGGGAAAATACTCATTTGTTTCTCTATATGTTACCACTTTCTATCTATATCAATGTAAGAAGATGGAGACGAAGGGAAGGTGAAACATATGTTTAACAAAATCTGTTCTGGTTATAATTGAACTAGTTGGAGGGGGGAGGGAAGCATGTGGGAGCAATGTGACTAGTAAAGAAAATATCTCATTGTATAATATTGGTGTTTTAGGCCCTGATTCAGCAAAGCTCTTAAGCAAATGCTTGCATTCCATTTGAACGGTATAAGCATAGTTAAGTGCACTCTTGGAGTTCTTCGTGAAATAGAGATTGCTTTATGAATATGCTTAACTACTTGACTGAATTAGGCTCTTAGGCTGCGTCTACACTGGTAAATTAAGTCGACTTAAGCCAGTGTAGCCCTGGGGTAGCCCTAAGTCGACTTAGGGCTACCCCAGGACTACACCAATGCCCTCCCTGCTGGGGGGGGGCACAGGGGGAACCTGGCATGCCCCCCAAAGGGCAGGGCATGTGGGCACGGTGTGACACTGTCTGGATTTAGGGAAGCATTTATTATATTATTTTCAATGGATATCTCATAAATGCTCTATAATCCATAGGAACTATGTCATGTTTGGTATCAATAGAAAGGTAGTAATTTGCTGGGAATGTGTGTTTGTCTGAAGTGCTTGGGAAATCTGCTCAGATTACAAAAACTGGGGTACGTCCACTATCCTTTGATGATGTGCTGAACTAATTCATAATCTTGAATTGTTCAAGACAAGGTCTTGAGCAATGTTAGCTGGTATATTTCTGGGGTGCAAGGCTTTGGGTGCAGGCGGATAACAGAACCTGGAGGGGTTTGTTGCTTGACTCTAGCAAAGTATTGTGAGAGATAGTCTGGGCCAGAGAGTTAAGGGGCCAGAGTGGCTGCATCTACACTTGTAAATTAAGTTGACTTAATTTACCCTGTGTCTACACTACAGTTTCCTTAAGTCGACTTAACCATCTTGCTTAAGTCGACTTAAGGAAAATAAAGTCAACGTAATGAAAATAAAGTCAACTTAATGAAAATTAAGTCGACTTTATTAAACCTCCTTTCAATTCGACTTAAGGCTTAATTCGACTTTTTAAAGTCCGGGGGTACCGGGGGAACCTGGCATGCCCCCCCAAAGGGCAGGGCAGAGCCCTGTGTGATGCTGTCTGGATTTAGGGAACCATTTATGATATTATTTTCTATGATATCTCATAAATGCTATAATCCATAGGAACTATGTCATGTTTGGTATCAATAGAAAGGTAGTAATTTGCTGGGAATGATTATATAGTTTATGTATAGGAATTGTATTTGTATTAGAAGTTAGGAATATGGTTGTTATATCTATACTTTAACTTGTGTCATTCTGGAGAAACACCCCAGACAGGCTGATGTCTATAACCATTGTGTCCTTAATGGCTCATCAGGTTTCTCCCTTTGGCCCATTGTAACTGGGAGCTTCCTTAACATTAAGGAGACAATGGTTGTAATGGTTGTAATATTAAGGAAGCTCCCAAGCTTCCTTGAAACTAAAACCAAACTTCCTCTCAGCCCTCAGATGTTAGAAAACAAGTAATAGAAGAACAGAAATTAACTCTGCTCCCATTAAAAGTCAGTGGGAATTTTGCATCGATCTGAATGAGAGAAGGATGAGGCCTGAATGTAGTTTTCCTGTCTTGAAAAAGGAAGCTGATAGTCATTTTGCCAATTCCCACTACTAGTCTCATTTGCTCTTATCTCACTCTCTTATCTAGAGATTTTGTGAACACATTACTGAGTGAGTTGGATAGCTCTACAGAGAAGGTGCTATGGCATGCTTGACATGCCCGGGGTCCCTTGGGCTTGGTACTGTCCCAATGCTCTTCTATGGGGAGCTTTTGCTACTATACATTTTAATTTATGACAGACTGTCTCACACATCCAGATGCTTTTAGACAAACAAACTATCCTCATGAAGGCCTGAGGAATTCTGAAACACTACTGAGGAAATTCAAAAGAGAAATACTGGTTACATTTTTAATTGTGGACAGAGCCAGTGTGCTCTAAGAGCACTGGAGCGACAGTTAGGAGACCTCACTTTGAATCCTTGCTCTATTGCCGACTTGATGCGTCACATTGGTGAACTCATTTCACCTCTGTTTTACAACTGACCTTCTGCCCATGTTGTCTGCTGAAAGCTTTTCATGGCAGGGATTGTCTCTCACTATGTATACATACAGTATTTACCACAGTAGGGACCAACTATTGATTGGGTCCTTTAGGTGGTACTGTAATACGAACAGAAAACAAAGAATTGTGTTCTAAGATATCTGACTGACTCAGTGGTCACAATGGGAATTTCCAGAAGCTGAAGGCCACACATTAGTCCTGATCTTACAATTAAATCAGGTGGATCCTTGCTCCTGTGTGGAGTCCAGTCAACAGCAGTAAGAGTCTCAGTGCAGACATGTGTGCACACATACATGGAAAAAAAGCATGTAGCTTACCTCTAAAATATAGCTATTTCTCATTACAGTGTAATGAAGTCTCTTGCAAACTGAGACCAAGTCTTGTACATTTGCAGCTGCTTTTGTGTCCTTAATGTTAAGGAATGTGCCAACTACAATGGGCTCAGGGAGTATCCTGATGAGCCATTAAGGACACAAGGAATACAACCATTGTGTCCTTAATGGCTCATCAAGATACTCCCTGGGCCCATTGTAGCTGTCAAATTCCTTAAAATTAAGGACACAATGGTTTTACACAGACGCCTCTCTCAGACGTTTCCATAAAATCACACCAGTTAAAGTATAGATATAACACCAAATTCTTAACTAAACTAACTTCTAATCCAAATACAATTCCTAGACATAAACTATATAATCATTCCCAGCAAATTACTACCTTTCTATTGATACCAAACATGACATAGCTCCTATGGATTATAGCATTTAGGATATATGAATAGAAAATAATATCACAAATGCTTCCCTAAATCCAGACAGCATCACACAGGGCTCTGCCCTGCCCTTTGGGGGGCATGCCAGGCTCCTCCTGTGCCCCCCCCCCCCCGGCAGGGAGGGCATTGGTGTAGTCCTGGGGTAGCCCTAAGTTGACTTAAGCAAGGCTTCACTGGCTACACTGGCTTAATTCGACTTTAAAAAGTTGAATTAAGCCTTAGGTTGCGTAGAAGGTGGTTTAACAAAGTTGACTTTATTTTCATTAAGTCGACTTTATTTTCCTTAAGTTGACTTAAGCAAGCTGCTTAAGTCGACTTAAGCAAACTGTAGTGTAGACGCAGGGTAAATTAAGTCTACTTAAGCAAGCTTAGGTCGACTTAATTTACAAGTGTAGACACAGCCAATGTTGCTGAGTATCTCTAGGGCAGCAGTCACAAATCCAATTCTATTTTGTAGCACTTGGTGATGTTCAGCATTCTTTGTAGTAATGCTACTCATGGTTTTGATGTACTGATTATACCCCACTGTGTTCTAGCCAATCCAGGGCCATTAGTGTCTACACTATATCCTCAGCATCTTCAATTGAAGGAGGAAGTTGATTGGGGTAAGTCGAACTTCTCACATAAATCTTCTTTGCTTTTCCACTTCCAACTCGGAGTTCATTTCTCTCATATTATATGAATCTCAGCAATACTTGCTGAGTGTTGGGTGAAATGGTGTTTATCCTGCCACGGAAATTTTTTAAAAGAAACTCAATGGTTTGGTTGTGGCATTTGTTGAAGAGGATTTTGGCATGCAGAAGCACTGGTGTTCATGCTAATCTTCTTTTGCTACTTTAATTAGTGCCTCTGCTCTTATCCTATGGGATTGTTGATTTCTAGCAATAGCATCTATCTTCCTTTGTATTCTTAACTTCCTTCGTTGATCACTTGCACAACTGAAACTTCTCCATGATCAGAGGTTTCTTCTTTAGGATCCATGTCCAAGGGGTTCATCCGTGGTTTCAGTAATGCAGTAGGCAATGTTGTTTTCCATCAGATCTATGATACTCAGGCAGAAGTCAGCAGCATTCAGCTTTTGTTCAATTGTCTTTTTAAATTCTATTTAAGTTTATTGATGTTACAACAGACTCTGAAGATACCTGCAGGTTGTTTCTTGCTTCACAGTTTGATTTCTATGTTGGCTATTAACTTATGATCAGATTCTATGTGGGCCTTCTTGAAGGATTTGCTCCCCATTACATGAGAATGCTGAATTTGTGAATTGGAGAACCAGATAAAGTTCATCATGATTACAAAGAGTTGGCAATGTCCAGGTTTGTCCCCTTGATGTTTTTTGCAGGATGAACCTGTTCACTAACACTAAGACTTTTCCAGTGGCAAATTGCATGATGTACAGTCCTCTTCTGTTTGTCTTGATGTACTCAAACTTCCCAATAAATCTGTATCCTGGGTAACATTTAGAACCAGTTCATGTGATTGTCATCTTGTACGATTAAGCTGTCGCTGTGGGGAACATCTGCTAACTCCTTCTTGATGTCACCACAGAATTCTTCAACCTCTCCATCATAAGAGTTGCTAGCTAGATTGTAGCACTGTAAACAGGTTATGTTATAAGGATGGGCTGTCCATGTGAGGGTCATCAGTCTGCTGCTGACCGGTTCCTAGGCATTAGATAGGAGCTGCTTCCTATTCAGCAGTGCAACATTGTACTTTCCTATTCTGTCAGCACCACCTCACTTCAGCAGGTTTTCTTTCACAGTAGTCTTCATTCCACTTCCAGTCTATCTAGACTTTCACAGACTGTCAGTCCTGGGTGCCAGGAGTCCAGCTCAATTATTATTAAAACTAGTCTGAATGGCTTGGGCTGGAAATCAGAGCCAGAGTCAAGAGCCACAGCCAAAAGTCAGAGCTGGAGCCAGGAGGAGGTCAACAACAAGTCAAGAGCTAGAGCTGAGGCAGGACAGGGGCAAGCCTGTTCTCAGCTCCAGGCTGAAACATTGATCAGCGAGTGAGCAGCTGCTGAGTGTCTCTCAGCTCTACCACAACCCAGCTGAGCTCACTGATCTGCCAAGAAGCTGAGCTGGCTACTCCTCACACTCCACTGAGGTTGTTCAAACCTGATACAAATGAGGAACTCCTTTTATATTAACAGGAGGGTAACAGGCCTCCATAGTATGCACAGCCATTATGCTGGTGGAGAACACTTTCTTAACCAATTTGATTTGCTCAGAATCCAGTCACACCTTCTCGAATCCACTGCTTGAATTACTCATTGCAAATATGTCAATTTCCCCTTAATACAGTAGCCAATGCTGAAGTGTCTGTATGTCATCATGAGTGATTATGGACAATTATACCACTCTGGACTATCTCCTCTGTAGCATCCACTACCACTGCATCAAAACATGATCATCCACCTTCAGGAGTATGGCACCCAGGTTCGAATTAGGAGATTCCTTTTCCTAGGTAAGATGTCTATGAAGGCTGAAAGGCTCTCTTGATCTGAGCAGCTTGGCTTCTTTTAAAAGGCACCAGACTCTTGCTTTTCACATCCCCACATTTAGTAGAAACGCTTCTGCCACATGGAGACACATGATGTGGAGACTGCTTGTCACAGGCAGTTGGTTTTTCCAGCTATTTGGGGCATCTTATAGGAGCTGGAATATTGTCTCCAACCCCATCCTCACCATAACAAGCTTTTCAGTTTCCATACACTTGTTCCTAATTGCTGATTCAGTAAAATAGCCAAAGTGTAATGGAACAGGAGCTTTGTAAATGTTTAAAAAGTACAATGTGCTTACAGCTTAATTCTGCAGTTGGAAGTATATATAGGGCTCCTATTGACTTCAGTAAGAATGTTGCTTGCACATTCATAGAAAGATTATCATCTTTGGCTATGTACACACAATCACTTTACTGCGCGGTAAGGCTCCTTACCACGCAATAAAGCGAGCAGCGGACACACGATCAATTTCTCTGTTGCGTGGCAACACCCTCTTGCCACGCAACAGTTAAACCACTCAAATTGAGAGTGGTAGCATTACTGCGAAACAGCTGTTCTGTGGTAATGCTCGTGTGTACACTTTTTGCGATTTAGACAGCCTCTGGAAATGTCCCAGAGTGCCAATTGAGGCCACTCTGGGACATTGGAGCTGTCAAATATGTCAATTTCACTGCTCTGTGAAACATAACCCTGCCGCCACCTGAAGTCCTGCAGCTGGACTAGGGGGCTGGCCCGAACTGGCGAGGGCAGCCGGTTCGGGCCAGCCCCCTAGCTCAGCCCTGGGGCTTTGGGTGACAGTGGGGGATGGCAACACAGCCCCGCTGCCACCCGAAGCCCTGCAGCTGGACTAGGGGGCTGGCTGTGGGCAGTGCATGGTGGGACAGGTGCCCACCATGCACTGCTCTTCTATTGCAAAGGAGCATTCACACAGGTGAATGCTCCTTTGCGATAGAAGAAGCACATGTGTACACACGAAAGCGCTATATTTATAGTACATTCCTTGTCCCGCAATAAGTTATTGCAGGACAAGTTTATCATGTGTACATAGCCTTTATTGTAGCTTTGTATCTAGAAAGGAAGAAATATTCCTTTAGCTCATAAAGAATGCATTCTTATACACTCGCCAGTGTGTATTAGCTAATAAACAGCTGTCAAAACTAGAATGTAGTTCAAGAACAGGGGTGGTGTGACATATTTACTACTTGTGGCCAAGATTTTGCATTAGATATTGGAGAGGCTACATTCCTGCAGGAGTTCCAGGGAGTAAGTGAATGAGTGAGTCTGAAGTAAGCACATCATAGCAGCAGCTTTACCATCTTTGCAGAGGTTACTGCACGCTCCCTGCTTTATGCCTCTCTGCCTTGCCCCAATCACCATCTTGCTCCTTTTGGGATAGTGAGTGCTTATAGGGTTAGCAGGGACTTTCACTGTGGTTTCTCCAAAGTGATGTAGGTAAAAACTCCATGTGAATTGTCTTCCCACCTTGCACAACCAAACATAAAATAACCATAGGCTATGTCTACACTTAAAAAGCTACGTCAACTGTAGTAAGTCGCCTTTACCAAGTTGACTTTAAGTCGACCTTACCAAGTTGACATAGAAAGTCTACATTATACTCTCAAGTCGACTTAAGGCACACATCATCAAGTCAATGTAGAGAGTCTATACTAGACTCTTAAGTCAACTTGGGGGGGTTGGAGGGGTGCATCTTGGGAAGTGTGGCAGCAGAGAAGGTCTCCCCTCCCCCAGCCATGCCTTCAAAACAGGAAGTGGGATCAGCCCCTTCCCACTGTGTCTGGCAACTCAGAGCCTGAGCAGGTCATGGATCTGCCTCTTCTCCTTCTCTTCTCTACCTAAAGTGACCTCATAGTAGAACTTTATGCTCAAGGTGTTCAGCTGTCAGATGTTTGTACAGACAGTCTCTGCTTGAGACCAGGCAGGGCCCATATCTTGCTTGAAGTTGTTTCAAGATGGAGAGTCCCAGGCAAAAAGCCCCAAATCATTTGACTTAGGGGGCATCAGAGGGGTGCATTGTGGGAAGTGTGGCAGCATGGCAGCAGAGACGGTCTTCCCCCCCCCCCCCAAGCCATGCCCCAAAACAGGAAGTGGGCTCAGTCCCTTCCCATTGTGCCTGGAACCTCTGAGCCTGAGCAGGTTATGGATCTACTTCTGTTCCTGTGCTTTGTCGGCCAGCTGAGTGACACTTGCCAGTTAGTGGTAAGGCTTCTTTGGCTGTGGAGCGGGCCTGTCCGGTGACATGCCAGCGTGGAGGAAGACGACAGCCTGCCCCCCGCCCAGCTGCCCCAGCAACCTGCTGCAGGCACTGCATCACGCTCTGTGCCTCATTGCCTCCGGACACAGGAGCTGGCAGCGACCGGTGGGAGCAGATCATCCTCACCACCTGGGATGAGCAAGCGGACCTTTCTTGAGCTTATCCATGAGCTCACTTCGGTTCTGCAGCACATGGACATCTGACTCTGACCCGCCCTGCCCATAGGACCTGCCTCGCGGACTACTGTGGAATATTCTAGAACATCTATGTGGGCTGGCCGGGGAAGGCGCATGAAACACAGACCCTGCGCAACTCCACCCTGTACAGATGCTGTCTCAAGGCCCGGTGGAGGGCCCTCCAGATCTGCCTGCAGCTCGGTGAGAGCAACCTCCTGGTAGTCGTCAGCGCATGCTGTTGCCTGCACAACCTTTGCAAGCTGCAGGGGGAAAGGTTCCCCCATGTCTGGGAAGCCGAAGCCAAGTGGCTCACTGTGCAGTACGAGCAGCCTGATGACACCCTGTCCCAGACTCAGCGGGGCCAGTGGCAAGCACAGTTCATCCGGGATGCTCTGAGGGCCCACTTCGACAGCGTGGAGCACTGAGGAGTGGGCCTGGTACCAGGCCCTGTCACCTCCACCACCCGCCCATGCCTCCCCCCCACGCACCCATCTCCCCCCATCCCCACACCAATAAAAAGCACGACACTCTGTATAAAAGTGTTCAGGGTGTTTATTCAGAGGGGCAAATGGGGGTTGGGAGCTGTGGGGGTTGGGAGGTTTGGGGGGGAGTGAAGGAGGTCGGGGGAGTGAAGAGGGTTGGGGGGAGGGGCCGGTGCTAGTGGCCTCTGGACGGTTGGTCCCGGGCTGCCTCTAGGGCACAGGGTGGGGTCCGAAGAGAACAGGCACTCCTCTAGGCGCTCCAGGGACTGGGTCTGCCACTCCATAAAGTCAAGCATGCGCTTGAGCAGCCTCTGCTCACCCCTCCACAGCCCCTGCTCGACCCTCCAGTGGGCATCCTCCTGCTCCTGCTGGGCACTGGCCTCCCCCTGCTCCAGCACCACAGTCTCATCCCCCGAGCTCTCCTCCTGGTTGTTGTCGAGGGAGGGGGGCTCAGCAGAGTTGATTGTGTGGGCTGGCAGGCTGCCGCTCTCCTGTTCCAGACAGGCATCCAGCTGCTGGTAATACCGGCAGTTGGTGGGGGCTGCCCCTGTCCAGAGTGTCTCCTCCCGAGCCTTTTGGTAGCCCTGGCGGAGGTCCTTCATCCTGACCTGGATCTGCTGGGTGTCCCGGGTGTGGCCCTTAGCAGCCAGGGCCTGGGAGATGGAGGCATATAACTCCTGAGTGTGATGGCTGCTTCACGATTGAGAGCTGACTGCTTCGTCCCCCCAAATGGCCAGCAGGTCGAGGATGTCCTGTTGGCTCCAGGATGGGGCCCACCTGCAGCGCTGGATCTGCTCTGCTCCCAAGCTACAGGGTGGTCAGGGGTGAGTCCTGCCCTGTGGTTGGCGAGGGCAGGCTCTTCCTGTGACAGAAACTCTGGGAGGGAGGTCAGGGAGGAAGGTCTGGAGGCCATGGAGGTCGAGTTAGGGCTACTGTGCGTCTACACTGGTTTAGGTCAACTTAATGAGGTTGTCTTAAATGTTAGGTCGACCTAAAAGGAGGTGTTATTACGTTGCCTTAACTTTTCCTTAAGTCTGCTTAAGGAACTGCTTAGGTCAACTTAAGGAAAGCCCAGTATGGACGCGGAGTAGTTTAAGTCGACTTAGACCTCCTTGAATCGACTTAATTTGTAAGTGTAGACACACCCATAGTGTGGCCTCTAAACCAAATCACCCAGCCATAATGGCATGCTCTAACCATGGTCCGAAGTCTAATGAGAAGATACTTTCCTAAACCAAAGTTCATACATAGAAATAAAAAGAATAAGAGTCTCCTCAGAGATAGTCCTTGTACACTTTCCCCCCCTCTTTGTTCACATTTGCTGTCCAGTTTAGCTTATTACTCTGGTTTATATCCCTTTTCCAAACAGGCAGGCCTTGTTCTCATTCCTATTGGGCACACTTGGTGTGCTGGATAGCTGTTGGGCAGTGGAGGGAAATGTACATTACAGTATTTCTGTAATTAACAAGTCTGTTGGCTGACATGTTTCTCAAGACACAGAGGAAGCCACTAAGTAGGAGAAGAATGAAGACAAACACTAATTAAATGTGCCCTCTCCATTCCAGATTAATTAACGAGTAGAGATTAGACCCTGGAGAATTTAAAGTATGGAATAAAGTGTACAGCAGTGAAAATTTAATTGACAAATAAAATGAAGAAGCAAAACCAGACTCTTCAGTTCCCTTATTTAGAAATATATTTATCTTTGTTACAGGTTCATACAGTCCAAAGTTTTGGTTTGTATTTCAAGCTCCGACAAACTCAAACAAAACTAAAGCCATGGATTTTCCTTTGGTTTCACATTTAAGCCAATGATACTAGAAATCATCCCAGGTTCACTGAAAGGTTTGTGATCCTTAGTAAGTGATTCACATGTAACGGTTATCACTTCTGCTTTACAGATAGAAGAGCCTGCATTCTAGTCCTGAGCGGGACCAGCAGCTCTTCATTTGTGGAGCAGACCACTGGAGGGGAACTCAAGTAGGTAAGTGCTATTCTTAGCTCTGCCAGTTACATACTGTGTGGCCTTGGAGAAGCCATTTAACTTCTGTTGGCAGTTTCTCAATATGTAAAACTATCTTCCTTTCTAAAGCACATTAAGATCTTTAAATTCAAGGTGTTAGAAGAGCTACTTATTAAGAGAATATTTTTTAAATTTCAGATTTGTAACAAAAGCCCCATCTGGAACAGGGTTGCGTTTTGTTTGTTTGTTTGTTTTGTAGTTTTAGGTTTTATTGGCAACAGTTTCCTCATGTCAGTGACCAGAACATGGACAATTATTCCCAGTGATCAGAGCAGGAGTTGGTAGCCAGGAATCTGAGCCAAGGGCAAAGAACTAGGTTACCTGTAATCAGGCAAGGCAGGCTGAGGTCAAGGCCAGGCTAAAACAGGGTCGGAGCAAGGCTGAAAACAAGCAGAGTCAATGCAGCCAGAGAAAAGTGTATTGAGTTTCTATGGTCCTACAGCTTCAGTTGGGCTTAAGAGCTAGTCACCTGACTCTTCCAGCCAATCAGGTATTGTAGCTAGTTAAGCAACTTATTACAGGCCAGCTGCACATATTAGGTTGTCCAGAGACTGGCACTACTACATACCCTGCTTCCTGACACCACAGCACTCACATGTGCATGGACCCATGTGCACATTTTTTGTATTTCTTCTATTAATACTGCGACAGCAGGAAACAGGCTTCAACTCATCTGCATTGTATTTCATTAGGGATATCTGTATTTGCAGTCCAACTTCTTCATTTCTCATTTTTATCCACTACCCTGAAGTACATCCTCTGTGCTCAGTACTTTATGTCTGACTATGTTACGGGTTTGTACTAATGAAGAGTGGCCTGCATGTTCAAAGTGACTAGTGATTTCTGGATGCTTCAATTTTGATGACCTGTTTTGATGAAAATCAGGTATCGCAAGCTGGGCACCCAAAATCACTAGTCTCATTTGAAATGCAGCTAATATCCTTTTCCCTTCCATTTTTTTTTAAATTACAGGAATAACAATAATGAACAAAGGTCAAGTCTCCATAAAATAACACGTTTCCTCTAAGATACTGCTCTGTACTGAAGCCACCATAAATAGACTCCTGTAAATGATCAAGTACACAGAAAATCATACATCAGGTTCTACATACATCAAATTCTGTCCCCCTCTGTGTATAATAGATGAACTCTCACACATATCATATATGTATATATAGATGCTCTCACATATACCCTGGCTCTGAGAAAGTTTTTAATAACCAATATATTTTCTAAAACGCCTTCATTTTAAGAAATCTGCATCTTCTATTATAAGTTTAATTGAAAAATTATCCATCAGTTCTATCTAGGGAACATATCTCTGGGTCTTGGGACTTTACTCTTAAAAGCCTATGATATTGGAGGCTTTCAGTGTAGGGACTGTCTGCTTCCCTTCCTCCAAAAAGATCTAGCAGTCTTCCTCTCCACTGACAGGAGCCCAACATATATACATGTGGTTTGTTGTTCTGGGCTTGCTGCATTTGGGTTAAGTGACACTGACCCAGTCAGAATCTTGCATCAAGAGGCATCCAAGGCCTGAGTACGTATACACTACACACTAAGCCCAGGCTTTGGCTCAAGTCTGTGCCCAGGTCCCCCTTTCATCCACACACAAATCAATCCAACTTGGGTTACCCCGCCCTCAGGACTTAGGTCTATGACCTTTCTGGGAAGGAGGTGTCTTGCCCTGAGCCCATTGTGATGCTAGTCAAAGCCCTGCTATTTTACACTGCAGATTCTTAAGTCAGAAGGTCTGCGTTTGTTAGCACAGCTGTGAAACCCAGGTCCAGCAATTATAAACACAGGCTTTTAATGCAGCTCAGGCTTGAAAACACTGAGTTCAAAACCCCAGGTGCCACAGACCCAGGCGTAGGCTGCCGTGTGGACACAGCCTTTGTAAAATTCATGCTCTAACCCACAGATTGGTATTCAACCTTTTTTAAAAAAGCAGTGTTGGTCAAAGCAGTGATGTTTCATCCTGGATCAAGGTTGTGGTCACTACCAATATTTAAAAAGAAATCACTTCTGGCATTAGATTAATAATGAAATCAAATTTGTTAATTTCAATAACTGTAGATCTGTCCTTTTTGCCATTGATATAGATGGAAGGGGTGTGTGGGTGGGTATAGTAAAGGAAGAACACAGCCCCTGGGCTGGTATCCAAATTAATAGATAGAGTATTGGATGTCCCCCAGATATCTCCTCTTTCCAATCATAGCAATCCTGTAGGTGTGAAACAGACAAAGTAAATGATACAACAGCACAGATATTAAGTAATTGAATGCATTTTTTCAGTTAACTTAATTAATGTTTGCATAGTGCTTCAGATATGTAAAACTCCATATAGGTCACACATAATGTTGGAAAGTAGGAAATACTTATTCACATATAAGACTACAGCAAATCACTGTTGTCTTCATTAATACTTGTTCATTAAGCTGCTTATTTGGAATGCTTATATTGTATAGCAGAAAGGTGTACATTTGACTGCACGACTAAAGTTAGTAGAAATTCCTATTATGAATGCTAGGCTAGATCCAGCAAAGGTGCCATAGAAAGTTATAAACATACCTCTATAGATCCACAATACCTCAACTACTTGTGTGGAGAATCATCACTGTCTACCACAGTGGAGTTCCCAACTTTGCCGAGATAGTTGCTGTGGTGGTGAATATCCATGCCAGCAAAAGAGATATTGCAGACGTGGGTGGAGGCAGATCTTTTAGAACCTGATAGAGTATTCTGCCAGTGAAGATGGCCAAGGAAGGAAAGCTGTGGAATATAGGGACCTTTCGGTTGCCAGGCCACACTTGTGAAGAAAGTAGAATGAAAGTAGAGGTTTCTGAAAAAGAACTGACTTCCTCAGCTTTTTTACATACAAAGGTATATTTTAAAACTCCAAATGTTAAAGCCCGCTCCATGTGACTCTACAGGATCCATGGTGGTGATACATGACCTGGACTATAAGCAATGTAATTTTTTTTCAAAAATATCCTAAGGTTCCTCATGTGACCAGAGATTTTTGCCCCAAGACATCTAAGCTATGGATTCTATATAAAGAGGCAATTGGCAGAAAAGCCTCAGAAGGGGTTTAAATTCCAGCAGTCTAGCAGTATCATAGACCTCTATGCTGTTACAAAATATTAACAGTAATTAGGGTCAGTTACAAGGTAGCAATTAGAATAGTTAGCACCTAGATAGCAATGTAGATAGGACCCTTTGGAAACTTAGGACTGAACCAGTAATAGCCCTTTCTCCTACCATTTAGGAAACCTTGCACACCTACAAGCCGATTCATACTTTACTTAATAATGTTATATCTCTTTACCAGATCAAACTTTTATTCTCTTTTCTCTCCCTCCTAGTCTTAAAATTGACCTTTAATTGCTCTTCCCCTTTCTCTCGCTTTGGTATATTCCTTCTCCATTCTTTTTCCACTCACTCCCCCTTCCCTCTAGGGATGATCTCATTGTCATGTGATCCCTCTCCTCCCCCTCTTATTTGACGTTTCAGCACGTTTTCACTTCTCACCCCTCCCACACTCATGCAAACCCACGCTGCCTCTCCCCCTTCCCCTGTGGCTATAAAAGGGCAGCCAATTGCAGGCAAGCTCTGTTGGACACTGAGAGCCTGGGGAGGTGCTGCCAGTCTGCCCAGCGACTGGTGACGAGCCGGAACGCCGCGACCCGAGATTGGCCACTCCAGAAAATAACTTCAAACCGGACCCGGCAACCTGCCTAGCAACTACTGACGGATCAGTGCGTCCTAGAAACCAACTGGATCTACCAGCCTCCGTAGTTCGGACTGGCACTCCACAGCCTGGACATGTTCGCTGCAGCCTGGACATGTGCTTCTCAGCCCCTTCTCGGACCCATCATCAACAGCCCGGAGCCGCTTCTGCCAACAGCCCGGACCTGCCACAGCCCAGAGCCGCTCCTGCTCACAGCCCCGACTGGTCGTCCACAGCCCGAAGCCATCGTCCACAGCCCGGAGCTGCCTTTCCTGGATCCAATTCTGCTTACAGCCCGGACCCGATCTATCGGTAAGGCATTGGTGTGTTAAGGATTTGAGGCAAACTCGGCTAACTCAGTTCCGACTTATATTGCCCAAATTCTGGCTACCTTTGCCTAAATGACAGAACAGAAAAGGAGACATTAAGACGAGTCAGAGGCAATTTCAGGGTTTTGTAAGTATGACAGAGGTTGCGCTTGTGGAGCTTGCGTGTTAATAAAGCTGAGTGAATGCGGCTTGAGTGAGAAGGGCTCATCTCCAGCCCATCCAGCAAATGACTGATCACCATTTGCTGAATGACATAGGTGATTAAGATTTTTAGTCATTATAAGGTATAGAGTGTAAGTTTTAATGATAAATATTGGTATTATGTATTTGAATGCTCATATGATAAAGTGGTTCAGTGGAGCTGCGACATTCTATTTGACTGCTTAATGGTCATTCGACTCTCCACTTATTTAATTTATGCTAAAATATGCTCAATATTGCAATTTCATTGTATTGATGCTTAGCAAATAAAAGATAAGATTTGTTTTGGAAGAACTTCCTGCCCTATGTCTGTTCTTGATCGAAGGGCTGTAGTCATATTTTCCTAAGGTTTAGACCATTAAGCAAGCACACCACATTACAATTACCCCCATTAGTGGTTTTAAATAAATTTAACAGATACAGCCGGGTAAACTGAGGCACAGGGGTAACACTCAGGACTTTGTCTTTTTCTCCTCTTGCTTTTTCTTGACTTTCCTCAGCAACTCAGACCCCAGCAGCCTGTCATCAATGCTTCAGTCACACTCTGTCTTCCACCTACTTTGACTACCACTGGCAGCGTGACCCCAACACAAGCAGGAATTTCCCCGAAATGTGAGTTCTGCATTGTCCTGTTGCCCCTCTAAAGGATCAATATTCTACAGATCACTACTTTGACAGGAGTTACCAGAGAGTTGAGCTTAAACAATATACTATTAGTTTAGATTTAAAATAAAACATTTTAATTTAACAATAAAGATAGATTTTAAGTGAGTACAAGTACAAGGTTTCTTAGATGAAGAGAGATAGCTTGGAGATATTTTGCCCCTTCCTTTTTATGGTTCGGTCACACTTTGAAATGTATTTCCATAAGTAGATTTTTGCAGGTTTCTGTATTTGAAGGTGATGGTTCTTGTTCCATGCAATATGTGCTAAGTAATATAAAAACTCGATGTTCAGAGACTCATAGGGTATGTCTACACTGGCAATGTAGGTCGATTTAAGTAGCCTTAAGTTGACCTAAATTACTCCCCATCCACACTGGACTTTCATTAAGTCAACTTAAGAAATTCCTTAAATCGACTTAACGAAACCTTAAGTTGACTTAGTAAGAACTGCCAGTTAGGTTGACCTAATCCTTAAATCAACTCCTTAGGTCGATTTAAGTACAGTGTGGACATGGATTAACCCTTAAATTGACTTTATTAAGTCGACTTAAGGGCAGTTAGGTCAACTTACTAAGTCCACGTTCAGGGTAACCACTTTGTTAATTAAGTCAACTTAATAAGGTCGAAAAGGGGCTATGTCTACACTAGAAAAATTAAGTTGACTTTTGTTAAATTGACTTAATAAGGTCGACTTTAAATCAACTTAAAGTCGACCTTATTAACTCAACTTAACAAAAGTTGACAACGTTTCTAGTGTAGACATAGCCCCTTTTCGACTTTTTTAAGTCGACTTAACACTTTAAGTCGACATAATAATGTCAATTTAGGTGCTAATCCCCATCCACACTGGCTTAAATCAACCTAATAAGGTCAATTTAAGAGTTAAATCGACCTAAAACGAGGTGTTATTAAGTCGACTTAACTTTTCCTTAAGTCAACTAAAGGAAATGCTGCAGTCGACTTAAGGAAAGCCCAGTGTGGATACGGAGTAGTTTAAGTTGACTTAAGCCTCCTTAAGTTGACCTAACTTGTAAGTGTAAATGCATCCTTTGGTCAGAATGGACCATTATGATCATCTATTTATGTGAGTAAAACTATTTATTCAGAATATTATTTACGGAGATGCTGTAACTACAACTAACATTCTAGGCATATGTGCACAGGCTAACTCCAAGATCTTTCCTTCTGCATCCTATGCTCCTTCCTCCCAATTTCATGCAGGTTGCTACAGTTCTCATCTCTGTGTCTAACTCTCACTTCAGCAAGACATTTAAACATGAGTGTAAGCCCATCTTTATTTAGCAAAGCACTTACCTACATTCTTAAATATCAACAGAGGATATGCTTACATGATTCTCTGAATGTGGATGGTATCACAGGCTGAACTTAATCTTTCCTGTTTTACTTTGTAAGCAACCCTCACACATACGTACATAAGTTCAGCACAGTCTACCTTATTTAGGATGTCTTCTGCAGCTTCACATCCCATCACCATAAAGCTTCTTCTGAAGTTTCAACATAGTCCTTTGACATGAGGACTTCTGAGCTTTCCCTTCTCCCTGCCTTATCTCCATTTAATAGCACCCTGCTAATGAGCTAAATCGCCTTGTTAAGTAGTTAATCGCCCTGCCCTCATCAATTATCTCCCAATTTGGCCCATGCATGGATGCATGCATGGATGCTTACAGAGTGCACTGAGTATTGAGTCAGCTTTATGCAACTCCCACTCTGTCATTGATGGACTGATGAATTGGGGCCCTGGAAAGCAAATGATCATTTAGTATTAGAAATGTAGATATGGAAGGGACCTTGAGAAGTCATTTTGTACAAGTTCCTGCGCTGTGGTAGGACCATGTTTCAATGATTGTATACCCACATATTTATCCTATTACACTGTATTTATTTCCTATTATTTTTTGATTGGATCACTTGGTCTCCAAATTCCATGACTGCTCTTTGAAATTGCAAGATGCCAGTATGTGTATTTCACAAGAACAAAGATCTCTGTTATTAGGAAATGGAAGCAATGAAAACAAAAGCATGTATGCTAACATAACTAAAAAAAACATGTTGCAAGTGGACATTACAATTAATTGACAAGCTCTGGAAACAGGTGATTAATTTCATTATCTGGGATAACATATACCCAACCAAGGATGCTTTTCCGAAGAAATTGTAAGAACACTAGGGATGGCTCTTTCAGCTATGGTCTACCTTAAGCAGGGCCATCCCTAGGGGGGATGAACGGGGCAGTCGTCCCGGGCCCCACAGTTACGTGGGCCCCACACTGTCCCAATCCCAGCGGGGCAGTGCAGGGCCGGCACGCGCTGCAGCCCCTCCTCCCACGGCCACTCTGCTGCCTTCGGCTTTCTGCCAAAGGCAGCGGGGCGGGCCGGGAGGGCTATGCCCTGCCCCTGGGCCAGCTCTTCCTGCCCCCAGGGCGGAGCAGGCAGGCCCAGGGGCGGAGCACGTGGGGTCTGGGCCAGCCTGCCCCACACTGCTGGTTCCCTCCCCCTCCCCACCGGTGGCCTTGGTCTCCCGGCCCGGGGCCAGGGCCGCCAGCTCCCTCTTGCAGGCGGCCTCTGGGGCCGGGGCCAGAGCCGGCTCCCTGCACTGGCAGCTTTGGCCTCCTGGCCCAGAGCTGGCTCCCTGGGGGGCGGAGTGGGCTGATTGGCCCACCACACTCCCCTCCAGCGTGGGAGGTGGGGCATCGCTTTGGCCAATTGGCCTTGGGCCCTGCTCCCACCACGGGTTGGCCCTGGCCTTAAGAAAATGTGGAAAAACTGTGGCATCTTGAAATATATAAAGGTCTGACTGGTGAAAAGTCAAAAAAATTTTCATAGTGATTTATGGATGTGAATTGTGGGACATTAATGCTGCAAACAAGAAGAAAATTGAAGCTTTTGAAGTGTGATGCTGGTAAAAACTTTTGCATATCACCTGGATGGAAAAAAAGATGAATGACTATTAGAAATATTAGTGGAGTGATGCAGATCTTGATTTTGTAAATCTGACTGAATTTATGTACTTTGGTCACATTAGCTGTTGAGATGGAAACCACTTTGAGAAAGTTAGGGAAGGAATGATGGAGGGTAATCATAACAGGGGATGACCAGCAAGGAAGTGGATGGTTGATGTTTGACAGATCTCTGGAAGGTCAGCTGATGAGTACTTGAAGTTAGCAATGGATTGTGGAAGTTTCTGAAAATTCTGCTACGATGTCACTAATATTTAGACATGAACAAATGTATTTCCTTTCTTGTTTAAGCAGGAAAGTGTTTATTTACAGGGCCATTCTGTCTTTATAGAGGAAAAGATCTGTGATTCACCAGCAAAAGAATCTTCCACCTCATATACAATATGCCACATTCAGAGCATTTCCATAATTTACTGAACTTTAAGAAGGGCAATCATGGTGGCAGCTGAGTGGGAGAGTGGCAATTCATAAGCAATTGCCATTTAGGCAAGAGGCATAAAATGTTTGATTAGGCAATTCAGGCATTGTTTAAACTGAAGTTGCAATTAGGTAACCTTCACTTACTCAATATATCATCATTAATTTTAATCAGCGATATTAGTTGGTACTTCCAGCATTGGAAAAAGCTAATTAAATTCCATTTCAACATGTACATCTATTTCTCATGGGAAGAACCCACTGAAGTGTTGCTTTAATGAAAATATCTGTCTGTTTCTCTTGACATTATATTAATTAAATGACCCAACTTGACTTTGTCTATAAAGTTGTAGTTGACATAGTTAACATAATGAGGGTAAAGTTTACATTTCACTCTTAAACTACTAGGGAAGACAATATCAGAAATCTGTTTTGAATATTGAATTATCCATGTATATACTAGATCCGGTTGAATGATTTATTCAAATAACTTGCATGAATAATTCTTGAGCTATCTGTTGCAAGTATTTGGGATCTGAAAATCATTCTTTTTTGTTAAGACATCGTTCAAGTGACCAAACACGATGAGCAAAAGTCCTATCATTGGGTTTCTGGTGGGAATATCTACATAGAAATCAGAATTTTGTGTTCTTTGCCTAGGCTATAATATTCTCATAAAAAGATTGTTTCTGTGACTGTTAATGTTGGTAAACAAATTTAGCAGAATATTCACAAACTGGACACACAAAAGGATGTGTGACAATACAGACAAAGGCAACAATGGAAATCAACACCAAGATTCATATTCGAATGTTGCTCATGGCCTCGATTGTTAGAATATCCTGGACCAAAACTCCAAAAGGAAACACAAAAGTTTTGGTGATATGAAATCAAGTTAAATTTTAGTTGTCATTGGAGTTTATTTTTAATCTAATTAAATAATATGTACACATTGGCCTCACTCAAAGAAAGAGCTGAATATATTAATCGAATTCTGACACCTGTAAACTTCTGGTTATTACTAATCTTGATGATCCTCATAAGTCAGATATTTTGTTGATTAACCTTTTATTTAAAAAAACCCCCAAAACCCAACCAAATATTAAGGGCCAAGGTTCCTGTGTGTATATGTGGCATTGATTAATTTCATGGGGTGAGTCTACACTTGTAAATTACTCTGCATCTACACTACATTTTCCTTAAGTCGACTTAAGCAGCTTGCTTAAGTCGACTTAAGGAAAATTAAGTCGACTTTATTAAACCTTCTTTAAAGTCGACTTTAGGCTTAAGTCGACTGTCTAAAGTCGGCTTAGGCCAGTGTAAAACTGGAGTAGCCCTAAGTCGACTTAGAGTCAACTGCCGGGGGGGGGGCACAGGGGGAGCCTGTCATGCCCTGCCAGGGTCCCTGTTCTCCTTTGCCCCATTGTACCCAGGTACAATGGGGCAAAGGCTGAGCCCCCTGGCAATTGGCAAGGGGTGCCCCCCCTGCCTCCGTGGACCTCTCCCAGGTCCACCTAGCCCCTAGAAGTTGGCTTAGGCATCCAGTGTGGATGCTCTAGGTCGACTTTTTAAGTTCCCCCCTAAGTCGACTTAAGATTTAGGTGTGGACATGCTAAGTCGACTTAGCTAAAGTCGACCTAAATTACCAAGTGTAGACATAGGTATGTAGACATACACATCTGAAAACAGAATTTGGTCCCAAACCTGCTCTGATATTTACCATGAAACTGGTTTTAAAACATATTACTTCAGATAACAATTATACACTATTAAGTTAAAGACATAAAATAAATGAATTTAAAAGGACCAGAACTGAGTAGCTGGGTCACTGAGTAGAGAAAGGTAAGAAGGGTAAGAAAGCTGGCTGGAACATTTTCAACAATTTCATTTTGAAAATGTAGTTTGGTGAAGACTTCATCAAAACTATTTTTGAGAGAGGCTAATGTTACAGTGCTTGCCTGGGATGTGGCAGTGCTGGGTTCAAGTCCCTTTTCTATCTGCCTTGGAGTGATCTGGGACGTAAAAGCTCTTCTTAAACTTAGAATGGGGACTCAAATCTGGTTCCTGATATTTTTGACCAGTGCCTTATCCCTGGGGCACCACACATCCGCTTTGACAAGCACACTTTTGCCAAAAGGTTCAAAAGCTTTTGTTTTCATTAAAATGAACAATGAAACTTTGAAAAAAAAAAGGTGTTTCAAAACAGACTTGCCATCCTTTATCCGCTCAAGATGTAAGACCACACTCATAAGAATGTTAAGAAGCAGATGGTCTAGTGTGATTTATAACTAGTTGTCTGTGGGTTTGGGAATATGTTTTACTGTACTTGAAGCAGGATAAGACTAATGATTTGAGACTGCCCTTTATTAAGCACTGTCATGAAGATATGGAAATATTTGTTAATGTAAATAGTTTTGATGGTTACAAAAGTTCTAGACTTGCTCTTTAATTTGATAGGAGATTCAGGAAACTAAAAATCACTAGTGAGAACTTAGAACTGTTCCACAGAAGCACTTCTCTCATTTCCCTCTACTTTGTTATTTTCCACTGAGGAGGTTGAATTGGAAACAACTTTGAAATAACAGACTTCCTTCGTCTGAGGAAAAACAACAGAGTCCTGTGGCACTATTAAAGACTAACAGATTTATTTATCGCATGAGCTTTCGTGGGAGAACATCCCACTTCGTTAGACGTTTCCCATCTTCAATTCATCTGACGAAGTAGGATTTTCTCCCACGATTCTCATGCGATGAATAAATCTGTTTGTCTTTAATAGTGCCACAGGACTCTGTTGTTTTTCTGCAATAGACTAACACAGCTCCCCTTTGGAATTCGGGAGAGTCTCTGCCTTTCTGAATGGAGTATTATCATGGAGATGGAGCAATATCATCCCATGATGACTCTTTTTGTGGCCAGGAAATGTAAGCATAATTAAGAATTACCAGTCAATGGAAAGCACATCCAGATGTAAAAAGATTAAAGAGGAAATTTCAGATGAGAGAAATTTTAAAATATTGAGACATTTATATGACAACTTTGTATTGAGAGCTCTATGAGGAAGAGCAAAATGAATTTCTCAGATGTTTATGAAGAGAAGTAAGTATATTATAGATTATCTAATATCACAATTTAAGATTTACAATGATATTATTGTTGATTCTGCTGAAGTTTAATCTCAGTCATTCTTGCCTAATTGAACCATTTTATTACTTCCTGCCTGTAAAAATTATCATTCACTGAGTTGGATTGTACTGCAGATATGTTTGCCTATAAATAGACCCATGTTTAGTTCAAGGATGAGTAACCTGTAGATACTTTAAGTGGCATTAATGAATCCCTCAGAATACTTGATCCACTCCTCCTTGGCCACTGGGTGGGTAATAGAAAGGTATCTGATTATTGATTTCCATTGCTACAACCACCTTTTCTGGAATTCACCTTTTCATAAGGGTCATTCAATTCTCTTAGGCTTCTCCCCTGGTCCCTAGAGATTCAGATCTGCAAAGTATTGTTCCTTGCTATTTTGCAAGGAAATAACAGAACAAAGTAGCCCAGTTTGAAAGCGTTTCCGTGATACTCCAAGAACTATGTTTCTATGTACACTATATATATTCTGTCTGACATTGATTCAAATCATTTTGGAAACTTCATTAACAATGGTGTAAAATGGAAAAAAATAAAAGCTGGTAATTCTGAGAATTATTGTGTCTGGCTTCTATCTTGGCTAGCTGGGTGGGCTGACGCTTTCAACATTCAACTCCTTCTAGTCATTAGCCTGAGTCTAGGCAGGGAGGCTGAATTAATGGAAGGATATTTCTTTTAAAATATTCTAAGAATTTAGTACTGGAAAGCTCTTCAAGTTCAATCCCCTGCTATCACAGCAAACCATATCATATAATCCCATTAATAAATTTACTGGTTTTGATCCGCACCACATTCTTATCAGGTCAGATTGTTTCTTCAGGGGAGGCACGTAGGATTTTCTCCTTGCAGCATGAGTGAAGGGTCTTGCCCCCAAATTGCCAAAGTGAAAGGATCCTGAAGCATACTTATATAGTCTCCCACTTGCCTTATCAAGGGAGCTGCGCCCCAACAGAAGAGACACACTTTTGGGGCCCCAATGGGGTTGATGACACAGATCCTGCACTGGTGATTTCCCCTGACAGTTGAAAGGAAGGAGGGTAACATGACCTCTTCCCAGTCACCCTGGCAAATCCTCTCCACAGCAAATGAGAAGAGAGAGACAACAGCATTCACCAGTTGCCAATTAAAAGGTAAAAGACAGCCAGGCTGATGACATCCCTTTTGATGGTTTTAAATTTGCTGCCTATTAATTCACTGGGTGACCCCTGGTTCTTGGATTATGTGAAGGAGAAAACAATGCTTCCTTATTTACTTTCTCCATATCCATTCATGATTTCAGAGACAAATATCATACTCCAGTCTTAGTCATCTCTTTTCCAAGCTGAATGATCCAACTCCTTTTAATTTCTCCTCATAATGAAGCTGATCCTTCCTCCTAAACATTTTTGCTGCCTTTTTTTTGTACCTTTTCCAATTCTAATATATCTTTCTTGTGGTGGAACAACCAGAACTGCACATGGTATTCAAGGTGTGGGAGTAAAATGGATTTATATAATGGCACTGTTATATTTACTATCTTATTATCTATCCCTTTTCTAAGAGTTCCTAATATTCTGTTAGCTTTTCTGACTGCTACTGCACACAAAGCACATGTTTTCAGAGAACTATTCATATAAACTCCAAGGATTCTTTCTTCAGTGGTTACAGCATGGTTGTCCAATGTGCGGCCTGCAGGCTGGATTGTGGCCTGCCAAAGGCTGCAGTCCAGCCCACTGGCCCTGCAGCGTGCAGTGGCAGCCCTGTCTCTGCTTCAGCTCCAGTTCCAAGCTAGCCCAACCCCTCCCCTACATGCCTAAGCTGATGGAGGGTGGGGGAGTAGCAACACACAGCCACTCTCCTCCAACCCAGCTCTGGAGCCAGTGGGGCAGGAGCAGCAGCCGCAGCCCCAAGCTGGTGGAGCTGAGCAGCAGGTTAGAGTCAGTAGGCAGATCAGGCCCCTTTCTCTCCCCTCCAGCCCTGAGCCAGCTCCAGGATTGGAGCTGGCTGGTGGAGTGGGGTGGGGTGGAGCAGAGAGGCAGGGCCCCTCCCCTACAGCCCCGGAGCTGGCTAGCCAGCTGAATGGAGCTGCAGGATCTGCTGGCCAGAGCAGCAGACCCCCCTCCCTTCCTCTCTATCCCTGAACAGTCCTAACCCCTCCTCCTCTCCAGCCCCGAAGCAGCTGGAATGGAGCTTGGGGCCTGACAGCAGGGCAGAGCAACAGATCCCCCTCCCAAGTTTTGCCACCCCTCCCTACTCCTTCCTTCCCCCACAGCAAAGCCTTAAGGGGGAGGCAGATCAGCAGCTCTGCCTCACACCAAGTCCCCAACGTTCTCCTTCTTTCCTCCCCAGCTTCCTCCCCTCTTGTTTGTGCCACTCCGCCCCTCCTTCAGGTATGCCACTCCACCCCTCTTCCAAGTATGCTACCCCTCTCTGCCCCTTTCTTTCCCCCACAGCCAAGTCAGCTGGAGGGGGGCAGAACGGCAGCCCCTTCTCACCTCCAGTCTCCTCCCCTCTTCCCTCCCCAGCTTCCTTCCCTCTTGTTTGTGCTTCTCTCACCCCTCCCCCAGGTATGCCACCCCTCTCTGCCCCACAGCCCCCTACCCCAAGGACCTCACCTCCCCTTCAAGTATGGATCCCCCCACCTGAGGCAGCTGGGGTCAGTGCTGGGAGAGTGAGGTCAAGGGGAAGGGGGGGGCAAATGTAGGTTTGGCTCCCTAGTGCCAGAGATCCTCAGCCCCCAGAGTGAGGAAAAATTCCAGAGTGGCTCCTGACCCAAAAAGGTTGGACATCCCTGGGATACAGCTATTTTAGATTGCATCATTGTGTATGTATAGTTGGGATTATGTTTTATAATATGTATTACTTTGCATTCCTCAAAAATGAATTTTATCTGCCATTATGTTGCCCTCTCACCCAGTTTTGTGAGAACCCTTTCTAATGCTTTTGCAATCTGTTTTGGATGTAAGTATCTTGAGTAATTTTGTATCATCTGCAAACTTTGCCACCTCACTGTTTACCCTTTTCTCCAGATCATTTACGAACATGTTGAACAATACAGATCCCAGTACAGATCCTTGGGGGACATTGCTATTTATCTCTCTCCATTGTGAACACTGTAGATTTATTTCTACCCTTTTATTTCCTATCTTTTAACCACCTACTGATCCACGAGAGGACCTTCCCCTTTATCCCATGATTACTTACTCTGCTTAAGAATCTTTGGTGATGGACCTTGTCAAAGACTTTCTGAAAGTCCTAATACACTATATGCACTGAATCACCCTTGTCCACATGTTTGTTGCCCCTCCTGCACCCACCGAAGAATTTTAATAGATTGATGAAGTATGATTTCTCTTTACAAAAGCTCTGTTAACTGTTCCCCAACAAATTGTTTTCCTTTATGTGTCTGATTCATCTGTTATTTACTATAGTTTCAACCAATTTCCTGCTATTGAAGATAGGCTTACTTGCCTGTAATTGTCAGATTCCCCTCTGGAGCTTCTTTTTTTTGCCACCAATGGACACAAATGCAAATATTGGCCCCCAACTCTTGGTATGCCACTGGGCATAGCACTGTGGACCCTGTGACATATCATATGCTGCATTAGAGGAGTGCCCAGCTGGGTATTGTTTCTGTAAATAAAGTCAAGGCAGAGGAAGCAGATTAAGTGTGAGAGTGCTGTTGAGTGTCAGGTTGTAAATTGAGGGGATGCTAACAGTTCTCCTGAATAAGCCTCCTTCAGGGATTTTTGTAAGGTAGAATCTCTTAGTCACAAAACATTTGATTCTTCTGTGCCTTGAATTCTGAAGTGGATGAATAACGTGAAGTCTGAATTGAATGTAAAATACTACCAAACCAGAATTCTGTACTCATATAGTGATAGTTTTAACCCTTGCTTTTGTAGAAACAAACCTTGCAGGACTCAAATTTGCTTAGCAACAGCAGACTTATAGAAGAATTTTGGGAAGTGTAAAGATAAGGATGGAATAGTCTGAGAAGGGAAAGAAAAGAGCTGACTGTTCTCAAGGTCAAAGTGTCCCAGAAAGATAAGTTGCCTCTGTATCCTGTTTTTCTTTTGTCTTGTTTTAATCAGTTTGTAACCTTCCACTTGCATCTAATAAGCAAAAATGCTATGTTATCTCTATAAATACCTGCAAGGTCTGCCTGCGAGCAGAGCTCACTTGACTGCACAGGGACACCCTGTCGGTTTAACTGTCTCTCCCAGAAATTTGCTGGAATAAATTGGTGCTTTGCTGAAAGCTGATAACAAAGGGTTAAGTTGTTTTATTCAACACTTTGCACAGTTGTAAGTTACACTAGGTGCAATCTGTAATTGGTCTTTGGTGTCATCTCAGGACACACAATAAGGAATTGTAGCTCATCCTTCAAACTTGGTGGGTGACTCCATCCTCACCATCATGACAGTGGAGAAGTCCCTAGCTGAAAATGTGCAGATGAAGAAAGAGGAGTGTAAATGAGGGTTTGGGGGGAAGATAATTGGATTGTGACAGATTCACAGTTAAAACCGACAGCTGAATCCGTGGTGAACTATATTGTATAACATATTTATTCACTAGTTACAATAGTATAAAGCATGCCTTGTATTGTGCTTGTGAAATCACACTGGAACTGCCAGTTGACTTCATTTTTTTCCCCAGGAGGCAGTTTAATTTTAACAACCAACAATAGGCAGCTTGATGATTGTCAGGTACCTGTTTCCATGAAGTGTAGCTAAATTGTTACATATATGGAGCAAAGACTGGGGGAATAGAATGTCTTCCAATGTCCATTAAATTAGAATTCTGTAATTCTATACCAAATAATCACTGTTCATGCATGATTTCAGACATATCCAAACTACAGCCAAAAAAAGGGGCCCCTTCTACTTCTCAGTCCAACTCTAAGTCAGGAATTCAAATCTGAAACCTATTGAAATGTGAATGGGTAGGAATTTGGAATTCTGCATGGGTCCCACTCAAGTTACCATATTTGTGTTAGTAATCCATGGTATCTGAAAGACATTTGTATTATATCTCAGTAAAGAAGAGGGAATTTATATCAAAATCTCAAAAAATTAAAGAGAACTCTGGCCAAAATACAAAACCAAATGACGATTGCTCAGCAGAACTCATTGTCTTCCAGTTTGTATCACAAGTAATCATTAAAGATCCAGCCTTCAAATTCATGCCTAGTTCCACACTCCAACTTGCTTCCAACAATGCACAAGATTGACTAGAGAAGGCCTTCAATACCCATTTTACTCAGCTCTCTTTATAAGAAGAGATTGTCTATCATTTCTCCATCTCCCACACAGAAAAGACTAAAATAAAAAACTGATTTGTGATGCAAACATACCAGGCAATTCTTACTCATTATTCTTTATATAGGCACCTGAATTACATACCCTGTGAAGCAGGGTTGCATTTCAGAATGAAAATATTTTGAATTTGGGGCATTCAGGCTTTTGAGGGGAAAAAACTAAGTTCTGTTAAAAAAGCAAACATTCTCTGAAAACAATGATTTAATAAAAAAAAAAACAATTTTCTGTGAAAAATCAGTTTTGATGTAAAAGTTTTGAGCAGCCATATCACTTACCTAATATAACACCACTTTGTCCCAAGATACTGCAAAAATTAAGAGGAAAATCCTTGCTGGACTGCAAATAGACCAAGAACGCCATTCACATATAATTCACACACATACTGCCAGCGACTTGCATTTCCTATTCTGTATATTTCTACCCACCCTTATATCTCAGGATAAATTTCAGACAAATGATTGCTTTCTGGCTGGCTGGTTAGACTCTCCTGTGCCTCCCAGTAATGTGAAATTCTCTGCAGCATTTTGATGTGTAGTTCTTCAGCTACTGTGGTTTTAGCACCTAATGTTACTAATTAATCTGTTTCCACAAGCAAAACAAAGTTCCAATCCTGACTGGGGCCTCAGGGTGCTATTGTAAACATACAAAAAAAAAATTCCTCTACTATAACAATATACTGCAAATGTCCCATAGACAACTCCCACAGCTGTCAACGTGTTGGACAGTCCATTCATAAATATAAAAAATGTCTTTAATGTGAAAAATGATCTGTGCTCACCATTAAAACTTCAATATCAACAAATAATTACTACAAAATGGAGGGATGCTACAGGTTCCCCCCTTTATTTGGAACGGTAGCATCTTGGATATGTCTATGTGACACCATTCAAGTGTCAGCGCTGCTAAACTGTAGTTACAGTTTCATATATGGGAAAAAGAAGAGGGAGACATAGTGATCAGGTCCCAAATACATTGGACTTGGACCAATGGGAGAGAGAGGTTTTAATGGGAACCTTAATTGAATATGATGATGATACAGATAGTTTCTTTACACATAAATGCAACAGATGAATGAACATCTACTTACTATGTATTGTTCACTCCCCAGTCACAAAGACCAAATGCAATAATTTTCTTTTTGACAGCAGAATACCAAATGCTAGAAGCCCATACCTAATAAAATGCTGCTGCCTGTGTGGTTGCAATATGAGACTCCATCACTAAGGAGAGAATAATTGAAATGTGGAAAGCAAAATCGAATGCTACTTCACTGAGAAATCAGAGATAAGATAATGATTGCTGTATAATGTTTACTGTAGCAATCTCCTGTTTGGCTCCCAGACATAGCCTGAAGAGTGCTTCATTCACTGTGACTTTAAAAAATACAGTCAATGTATTACTTTAGCAACCACAGATATTTAGAGTGTTAAGTCCTTAATGTTGTTTTCGTTTAAATGGAAATAAATAAGAGTTTCAATTCCGTCCTGTGGGATGTGAAGACAGTAAGTTAGCATTTCTGAAATGCCAGCAGATACGAGCTGGCTAGAATGAAAAATGCTTCATGGGGGGAGAGGGAGAACAATATCATTGTTATGTTCTGTGGCCTTAATGGATCTTTTCAGCTGGAAGCTTAATTCAGACAGTAGAAACAAAGTGTTTGTCATTGTGACAGTCTGTGTTGTGTTTCCCATAGTGTATTGTCAGGGAGAAGAATTGGGAGGATTTCTTCACTCGATTTAATAGAGGTTTTCACCAGGTTTGTCACTGTAAAAGGAACTGTCTTTCAAAAGCAGAAAGGTGCTACAGAAACGGAAAAGCAGAATTAGGATGAAATGCTGAATTCAGTGCCTGTTCTAAACTTCAGTGGTACTCTGCCAGTGTAGACCTGTTGCTTATACAACTTCTTGCTGTAATGAAAACCCTTCAAATAAATGGAATGATAAAACAAGTTCCTAACAGTCATAGCCCGGGCTACTGGAGATGTAGTTCCTTCCTTCCTTCCTTCTTTCTTGATTCATGTATTTCCTTTCACAATCATCAAATGCTGCAACAACAGGGTGAGCTGTGGAGAGGGACGGAAGAAGCCGTTGTCGTCGACATGTGAGGCTATGCAAGAGCCACATGTATTAGCAATTTTGTATCCTGGGGAGCCCAAAGAATGCTTGCTGCAAGTCCCTGTCACAGGAGCAGGAAGCTAAAGATGGGCCGCCCCATGCCAGGACGCAAAAAGGGCCCAGCTTGTTCCTTGCATCAGCTCAGGGTTAGTTCATTGGGGAGTGCATTCGGCTCAGCTCTAGTGATTGTGCAGTCCATGCATGTAAGGAAAAAGTGGGGTAACAAAATGACTCAGTCCTAGGTACCAAGAAAGCCATGATCAAACCCATAGGGTAAAATCCTGTTCATCATGCTCCCATTTTTGACACTGAATTGGATACCTTATTGCATCTAAAACTGGACTGATCATCACCTGCTGACTTAAGGATGCGATTGTTTCCTGATCACATCCAAGCTTTAAACCAAGGTTGGATATCTTTCTAAGAAATGCTCTCTAGCTCAAGTGGAACTTATGGGCTTGTTGCAAGAGTCACAGGGTGAAATTTTATGGCCTGTGTACGCAGGTCACATGATTATAAAGGTTCCTTCTACCTAGCATACGATCTAGGACTAGTATACAGTAGAAAACCCTTCTGGACTGGAGGGATGGACAAGACCAAGCAGGTTTTTGTCAACTCTCAGTCATATGATTCTGTAGGTTATAGTGCTATTCCCAGAAAATAGATTGTAGGTAGATGATGATCCTTCCAGGAATTGTACTGCTTAGAGTATTAGAAATCCTGAATTGTTGGCGCTGTAATATCATTTCCCAAAGTAATAGGCAGTATTTCTGCAAATGACATTATAGTTTGACAGACAGGAAAACATACATTTGTAAAGGAGATGTCTGATATTAGACACAGGCATCGTGTAGCACATTATGCATGTGTCTCTAAAGTTAAAACTCAGCTGGTGAAGTAATTTGTCCCCATTAAAGACTATGGGGTTGGGCAGACACTGCAGTTACGTATTCACAAATATTCATTTTAAAAATCAGGAGACTGCACCCATTGTTTTATTCATTTGTTGCAGAGAGAGGAAGAATGGTCCAGTGTTATGGTGCTAGCCCAGATATTACAAGTTGCTCCAGTACTGACCTCCTATGTGACTTTGAGTCCGTAGAAGTTAGAAGCCAAAACACCTAGGGGGATCTGGGCCTCTGGGTTTCAGTTCACCCTGTGTAATATCGGGAGGAGAGTACTTCCCTGCCTCATGGTGGCATTGTGAAGATAAATTCAAGACTGTGAGTCTTTCAGATACTGTGACAATGGGGTCCACATAATTACCTTGGAGAGCTATAATAATGTGCTGCCTGTGCACATCCTCACTGAAGCAACCATCCTTGGCTATGTTTATACTGGCAAGTTAGTTCGAATTAAGGAAGCTTAATTCAAACTAACTTAAGCCATGGCTACACTAGGCTTTCATTAGTTCGAATTAAGGGCTTCCTTAATTCGAACTAATAAATTCGAATATGCTATTTGAACTAAGAGTTAATTCAAACTAGTTAGTAACTAATTGCTTAGTTTGAACTAACCAGCCCATTGAACTCAATACAATGCGCTAATTCGAACTAAGCAAGTGCCATGAATGGCACTTGCTTAGTTCGAACTAAATTTTGCTAGTTCGAATTAAGTTAATTTGAACTAACTAAAATTAGTTTGAATTAGTTAGTTCGAATTAACTAATTCGAACTAGCTTTTTTAAGTGTAGACATAGGCCTTGTGTTTCTTACAAAACTCCAGTTCCTTGGCTGAGAATCCCAAAGGAGGGAGCAAGCAGTGGCTATAATATTGCATTCCCTCTTTACTTGACTCCCACCCCATTGAGGTAGAAGGAGTTTTGCTGGCCCAGGAAAGTATAATTTACAAATTCTTGTGCCTTCTCATATTTAATACAAATATACCCGGAATGCAACTTTGTGCCTCCTCTAACTAAAGATAAACATCCAACTGAAAGCACATAAAAGAGAAACATTTTAATGCTACATTTAGAAGAAAAAATGACATTTGGGAGTTTTAGCCCTTCACAGCTTCCATCCACTCCCCCTTTCCAGCATTATTTTGACCTTTAATTCTGTATTTGATTATACTGTGGAAGAGCAATGTAATGTATGAATTCTCCACTTTTTTCCTGTAATGCAGTGTTTATATTTGATTTAAAGCTTATAGTGCACTGATTACTGCGGCATCTGCTGCATCAAACAGAAAAACAAACATCCATGAGGACCTGTCCACAACAGGCAGCAATACTAATCTTGCTCCCTTAACTTAATTATCCATTCATCAGTAGAAATAAAACCAGAAAAATGGAAAATGAGAAGACAGCATCTTATTTTGGAGATGTCTGACACACACGCAGCTGAAAAACTGAGTCTTGTTCCTTCAGAATCACTGTTGGGTCAGAACATTCCACATCATAGAAAACAGAATTCACAGATGGAGTCGCTTCACTCCTCAAAGGGACACGACTAGGGACTGCCGTGAAAAGAAACTCCTCAGATCTTGGCAGTTTAACAGCATGTAGGGGAAAGAGGTAGTGTGCCTAGTCTCTTGTTTTCTACACAAATGAAAACGACTGTGTAAGAGGGATGAAGTCCCCTCTGCCAGCACAGTTGCAAATCACCTTATGCTCACCCAGAAATGCTCCATCTGATTCATGTGCATGCCAGCTTCCATTTGGATTAGGTTTTCTCTCAGCCAGGCTAAGCCTTGACAAAGGACTGGAACCCAGCAACAAATGCCCAGCAGAGAATTCCCCTTTTGAAGTGAAACTCCTGGCTGGCAAATCCACAGTGAAGTCAGGCCTTGTCCTCCACACCCTCTCTTCCTGGCAGAGAGGGTGTGTTGGGGAAACAGGGAACATTCACAGTATTAGCAGGAAGTATCACTGCCCTCTCATGCTTACTCAAGGCCTATTAAGTACTCTCAGCTGATAGCATAACTTAAAGCTGCATATCTGAGGGAATAAACGAGCCAGGAATGGCTGCCTGATACCCTTGTCCACTTCCACACTCAGCAAAGCTTGGAACAGGAGAGAATTAGCCCTTAGTCAGAAGCATTTCAGTCTGAACATATTAGTACCAAATACTCCTCTCACTGTATGGCTATGTCTACACTTGTAAATTTAGGTCGACTTCAGCTAAGTCGACTTAGCGTGTCCACACCTAAATTTTAAGTCGACTTAGGGGGGACCCTACGAAGTCGACCTAGAGCGTCCACACTGGATGCCTAGGTCAACTTGTAGAGGCTAGGGGGACCTTGGACAGGTCCACAGTGGCAGGGGGGCACCCCTTGCCAAGTGCCAGGGGGCTCAGCCTTTGCCCCATTGTACAATGGGGCAAAGTGGGACAGGGACCCTGGCAGGACATAGGGGCAGGGTGGGAATGCCAGGCTCTCCCTGTGCCACCCCCCTGGCAGGGAGGGCAGTGAGGGAGTCCTGGAGAGCCCTAAGTCAACTTAGAGTCGACTTAGGGCTACTCCACGTCTACACTGGCTTAAGTCGACTTTAAACTAGGTTTAACAAAGTTGACTTAATTTTCCTTAAGTCGACTTAAGCAAGCTGCTTACGTCGATTTAAGGAAAGTGTAGTGTAGTGTAGATGCAGAGTAAATCAAGTTGACTTAAGCATTTACAAGTGTAGACACACCCTATCAGAGTGCACTAGGGCACCTTCAAAATCTCCCAAAATGCACTGCTTCTAGGACCAATGCTAGGAGTTATGTTGGAGATACCCAGAGGACACTGTGATTAAACCAGTTTAGAACAACTCTAATGCAGCTATGGGGTGAAGCGAGAATAGTTAAATCACCATGGCTATTGCTGACCTGTTTGTGCTTATACAGTTTCTAGTTCACCAGTTCACTTAGAAAGCATTCGGTTCTTTAGAGTTCAAATGGCAAAAATGGCTGGGTCCCAAGCCATACGCCACCATTAGCCATGAGTCTCAGTCCCAATGAATTCCTCTGGATACTTCCTTCTAGTGATGTGGGGAGTTACTGTGGAAATATCATGAAAAATAACTTTACCTAATGAAAAGTGAAGGAAGGTGACATTACTGGTTCATGAAATGTCAGGAGACATGTTTTTGATTTGTTTCACACTCTTTTTAGTTACAACTCAGTGAGTTCTGTGTGGTAGCACAGCTTAGTGCAATGGCTTTATATGTCAGCGTATTTACCCTTTTGTTGTAAGTTAATTCCCAAGTGATTTTAACCCATTCTGAGCTCTCACTGAAATAACAACAGCATCAAATCCATGGTGAATGTTTTGAGATTGCACTGTTACATGGTCTAGTGGAATGAACATGGGATTGAGAGTCAGGAGATCTATATTCTGTTCCTGGCTTTGCCACTGTCCTGCTTGCTGTTTGTCCATGGGCAAGTCACTTCACCTTTCCTGCCCCTACCATCCTTTGTCTCTTTGGACTACAGAGACTGCCTTGTGCTATTTATCTGGCCATTTTCTAACATGACAGTAGCTTGATTATGGATGAGGCCTTGAACAACTACTGTAATACAGTATTATACATATAGTAAATATGAACAAGAAGAATTCAGTTTTTAAGGGCCATATCCTAACTTAACAGACAGTCTGGGGAGTAGGGTTATGGGCCAGGCTTTTCCACAGAAGGTTTTCTCCACACCAAACCACAGAAGAGCAATGAAGCACACACGGCTGCTGAGGCTGCTGCTGATGCAACCTCAGATCTACAGTAGCCCAGCAGGTGGCATACACAGTTACACAGCTGCAAGAAAATGGCTGGTAAATCCACTGGACCACTCTTTATTCTGATTCTCAAAGATTTCGACTCCACATGCCCAAATGATGGAGAACTCTGTGCTACACAGAGGGTGCAGAGTCCTGGTGAGTGATCACCAAATCCATTTACAGGATTAGGCCAAATCCTCCCCCCCCCCCCCCCCCCACACACACACATCTCCAATGACCTTTTTCAGGATTAATTTCTGAATAGGACTGTTTGTAAATATTTTATACAAATGTGGTATCAATTAGAAATTCATATACAGGACTGGGAAATATTGCTGTAGATCTGTTAGGAACTGGGTAATAGATACTGAAATATAATACCAGAGTAGATAAAGCAGTTCTAAAGAAGATGAGGTGGGTCTCTGCTTTGTTTATTCTCCATGGGATTTCAGTAGCAGTTGGAAAACCTTCTATCTTCAGATTTTCCCATTAGAGAAACAAGGAATAGAACTGTATAGGAAATCCCACCTCTATTACCAATGGTCTGTGTGATCTTGGACAAATCGTATAACCTCTTTGCTTCAGTCTCCCCTCCCTACCTGCCCTCCCGCCCGCAAAAAAAAATTATGGAAAATGGTGGTAATACTTGCCTATCTCTAAGGGGTAATGCTGGTGATATTTCTAAAGTACTTGGAGATCAACAGATGAACGTCGCTGCGGGTGAAATCCTGACCCCAGTGAAGTAAGTGGCAAGACTTCCATTGGCAGTGATTAAACTTTGTGTGTATAAACATAAAATGTGCACATTAAATTAGCTAAGAATTCTATCTCCCTTTCCCTTTGGGCTCCTTATGACATCTAACATATGACCACACCTACCTGTGTCTTACATAGTGTTATTTTTTTTACCACATATCAAGAAACTTTCTGACAAGGTAAGTATTAAAGCTACTCCAAGTCAGAATTTCTGTTTTGCAAGAAAATTGACATTTCAAAAGTGTTTTCCATTCAGATTTGGAACAAAAACAAATGGTTGAAGTTGCTCAGAAATCTGCAGTGCAGAAAAAATTATATTTGAAACAATAATATTTCAGAAAAAAGAAAATTTTGAAATTAAAAAAAAAGTTTAATTTTATTATATTATTTCATTACATAGTAGTAGTCCAGACTAGTCAAAATATTATTTTATTATTATATTCCTGATAATTAAGGGCAACTGCTGCTTAGTGAAGATCGAAACATCTTTTCCTCTTCTATGTCAGTGTCTCCTGTTTGTGCTTAATGAAACTGATGCTTTTATTTAGAAAAAAAAAAGATAATCACTCAGAATACTGTTAGAGGAGCAACTAATTTCAATATCCGTGTGTTGGCCTGGAGTATTAAAAACAGCTGTTCCTCTGATTAGTACACAGAATACTAATTTTACATATGACATAATGATCTAAAAAAGTTCATCAGATAATGGCATGGCTTGACGTTATGCATTATGCTTTTCTACTACTACTATTATATAAATAATAAGTGGAAAATATGAAATGCATATTCTTTTAAAATGCAATGTTGGGGATTTTTTTCCTAACACAAAATGTTTCAAAACAGTTACTTCATTCCTCCATCTGTCCCTAAAGACATTTAGCTGAAATAATATGATTTCTCTAAAACTTGCAGTTTTGTCAAAACAGCATTTTCCAATAGAGAACTTTAGATGAAGATTTTCCAGCCAACTACAGTTGGCATTCTTTATACCAGAAAGACAATGTTCTTCTACCTTTTAGACACACATTTATATCTCTGTGTCTGTCAAGCTGCTGAGCCATCAACCTTGCTACATTGTTTGTTTAATGCTATATTTTCTCCTTCCATCTCTAAAATAAGCAGTTTGGAGGCTTGGGAAATACTTTACATCTTTTCCTCATTTATTTTTCTGAATTGCAACTGTGACTCCAGGCTCAGTTCTATAAAATAGTCCTCATTCCTGCTCTCAGAAAACTGTTTTTCCTTTCCCCTCTTGTTTCTTTAAATACAAGATGGAAAAAGTGGTGTTTCCAAAGATAGTAGGGGAAGAGGTTTGGGTTTTTTCTTTTCCTGTGAAGGATTTTTCTTTGTTCATTTGTTTTGGAATTCATAATTATTTATTGAAGTGATTATACTTTAGTAGAATAAACAAATAATGAACTCAAAGTAGAAGGAAACCAAACCAAACTATGTTAATGTGAGAGATCTAACTTAAAGATGTATAAAAGAGGATCTCTGGTGGGGAGGAGAGGTGAAGAGAATGCAATATTAAGGATGGGCCTACAGGGCTTGGTCCTTGAACCTTGGTGTATATAAACATTTCCAATGTTCTAAAAGAATGTGTCATATTCACTTTTATTCCCTGTATCTCAAGATTTTCCAACTGCTACTCAAATCTCAAGGGGTGCGCAGGGCCATCCCATGGGGGGAGTGGGGCTCAGGGCCAATTGGCCAAAGTGGGGCCCCCGCCCCTCATGCTGGAGGGGAGCATGGTGGGCCGACAGGCCCGTTCCATCCCCCAGGGAGCTGGCCTTGGGCCGGGAGGCCGAGGCTGCCGGCACGGGGAGCCAGCTCTGGCCCTGGAGGCCAAGGCCACCTGTTGAGGAGCAGGGGGAGCCGACTCCAGCCTCAGCCCTGGGCCGGGAGGCTGCCTGCCGGGGGGAGCAGGGCCTGGCCCTGGGTCTGGAGGCCAAGGCCGCCTGCGGGAGGGGGTGGAGTCAGCTCCGGTCCCGGCCCTGGAGGCCCTCTGCGGGGGTGCCTGGCACAGCCAGAGCCTGGCATGCCCACCCACAGGGCAGGACACAGCCCTGCCTACCCTGCTCCTATACCCTGCCTCTGTCCCTGTCCTGCTCAGCCCCCATGTACTTTGGTACAATGGGGAAAATCCTGAGCTCCCTGGCACTTTTGGGTACCCCCCTTCCCACCATGCACCACTCCCAGGGCCACCTAGCCCCTACAAGTTGACTTAGGTGTCCAGTGCAGATGCTCTAAGTTTGTTAAGCCGACTTAGCAAAGTCGACTTACTTGAACAAGTGTAGCTATAACCAAGGAGAATAAAGTAAAGGGTACAGAGAGCCACCCAAACCATCTTCAGAAATGTTTTATCCACCATGGTAGTATATTTCAGTATTTGTTACCCATTTCCAGCCTACAGCAAGACACCCCCCATCACCCGCCTGCATAGCTGCAAACTCATACATGTGCTCATAGGTGGTCTGGCGGGGGGGGGGGGGGCAGTGCGGGAAACTGCCCCAGGCTCTGCTGAGCTAGGGGCCTCAAGCCCCCATGCCATCGCCACTTTAAATTTTCCGCCTGCTGGAGCACATTCCCTATGTGCACCAGTCAGGGCAGGAGTCAGAGCAGTGGAAGCAGAGCAACGGGCAGCAGCCAGTAGGTAGTTGGTGGGGAGTATGGTTAGAGAGGCCACCAGGGGAGATGACGGCCATCTGCACTGGCAGCGAATTGGGGGGGGGGGGGAGACAGCCAACGGGGAAGTAGAAAAGGGAGTAGTGGGAAGGGGGGTGCACCAGTTGTGAGTGGGGACTGGCCAGTGGCCAGGCAGCGGCCATGTGTGGACGGGGGCTGGAGGCTGCAGGGTGGCCTGCTCTGCTGCTGGCAATGAGCGGGGAGCTGGCCAACAAGGCAGCAGCCAAGTCCAGATGGGGAAGGTGGCAGGCGGCGTGGAGGCTGCAGTAGGGTCACAGGCTCTGCTGGCAATGAGCAGGGGCAGGGGCCCTGTGCCGCTCCAGCAGGGATCTGGGGCAGGGTGGCGGGGGCAGTGGAGTCTGGGGGTGGCCCACGGCAGGCCAGCCAGGGAGCCAGGGGCGGGCCTGGGGAGCCTGGTGGCAGCCCACAGTGGGGCCAGCGGGGGATCCGGAGAGCCTGGTGGCAGGGTGGGAGTGAGGGCCCTTGGGGGCCGGGGAGCTGGGAAGGAGGTTGGCAGGGGGGCAGGCAGCTGGACAGTGGAGGTTCGGGTGCAGAGCCAATGGTTGAGGTTTGGCAGGGGTCTCAGGGGCCAGAGAGCCCGATGGCAGGTGTGGTGGGGGATGGGGGATGTCAAAGGCCTGCGAGGAGGGTGGGGAGCCTGGTGGGGGCTAGCAGGGGACCAGGACCCCTTGGAGGGGATGGGGGGCTGCAGGGACCCTGGCAAGGGGGGAAAAATCAAGAACAGAACCCCCCGTGTGGCATAGGAGAGCCCCGTCCTTGACTTTTGCCTGGGGCCCCGGAATCGCTAAGGCTGCTCCTGCATCTGCTTAAAGTCTCTAGCACATGAGCAGTCCCCATTAGACTTAGTCATGCATTCAAAGTTAAGGACTCATATCAGTGTTTGCAAAAATCAGATCCAGGTCTGGACTCTTCGATAAGTTTTATCTGTCCCCAAATGTCCTCACCACAGTGCTGTCTTGTGACTTAAGAATTACTGCAACCAAATCTCTGGAGACTAGTAATTAACTGCAATAGAACATTTCTCCACTGTTTGAGGTTGTTTTACCAAAACATACTTCTCAGGTATCAGTAAGTTTAAACTACTTAGTGCCAATATACCTCTTCCATGAGGCTTCACAGCCTTAATTCCTTGGAACTGGGCAGACAGTACAAAAAACCTACATGGAAATCTTAATCTTTTATGCCTGTCACAGACCTGTCTGAGCACCTCTTCTTGACCTTTTACTAGATTGCTTTGGGGGAAAATTCAGTCTCTGAGCCCCAGCTCTTTTCAGACTCAAAATTCTGAATGGAGTCCAAGCACTGTCCCAGTTTTTGGGTCCTAGGCATACTACAGCACAGACCCTCTAGCATTCCCTTTTGTGAGCGGTGACTGCACAGTCCCCTGTCTAACACCAGGAACCAGTGCTTACCCTTCAGGTTCCCTGGAGCTCACACATAGCTTGTTTTGTAAGGCCCTTGCTAATTTCAGTCCAACCTGGAAGTGAAAGGACAACAAAGGAAAAATGACTGTACCCTCCAAACAGAATCTGCAACTCTGCAAAAATACATGCAGAGTTCATAATCTCATTCACTTCATAAATAGAACAGACAGATCCCCGAATCATCACAATGTCCTACTAAATTTGTTCTCCCTTTCCTATTTTCTGACTTGTCCTCAATGGCACTGATAAGATAGAGCACTCTATAGAAGCACTATATTAGAACTGGTATCTATGAAGAAAAATAAATGAAACACAGCTAAATGCAAAATACAGTATCTTTTTTAAGAATGGACTTTTCTCATTTCCAAGTCTTCATGTACAATCCTTTTTACAGATATCAGAATAAAAATAAATGCATCAAAAATCAAGTTAACATTTCTCACGCTTGCCCTAGAAAGGAGAAACAGCTGCACAACACTATTAAATTCACCTTGTACAGAAGGGTCACTTCTTACATTTTATTTTAAATATCTTGCCAGAAAAAAAAATCAAGCAAATTATTATAATTATTCTGTATTTTTAAGCAGTATATCTGACAGTGAAACACCACATAATCTACCTGTTGCCAGCATAACTGATTATGATCATAAAGAATACATGGCATAATTTGGACATCCCAACAAGAATTAGTTATTTCATTTTGTGTCTCTCTCTATGTACTGTAATAAGTACTTAAGGACTAATTCCCATTTATACTGTCACTTTACAGAGAGATAAAGAAAGGCATCAGATTTAGCAAAAATTATAGATACATTATCCTGGACATAGACTTTTGCTGGGTAAGGTGTGTTTAAGTTACAATGTAGCTCTTGACTACCATTTTCATTAGTTATTGTAGCAGGGGCAATCCCTGATAACCCAGTTTGTTTCCACCAGTCCAGGAAGGTACCATCCTCTGATGATCCTAAGTGCTTGAAGTCTATCTCTCCTAGTAGTCAGGGCCACGCTGAAGGTCTTCCTAGCTCAGGCTTCTTTCTTCCCTGGCTGGGAAATGGTTCATTCTTGTGAAGGAGAATTCTGTGTGCCAGGGTGAGACCCATCTGTCTTCTCCCATTCTTTTTGTTGTTTCCCTCCCCTTTTCATGAAAGCTATTGATCTGCTTTCTCTGTGCAAGATGATTTCTTTTCTCTTGGGAGACCTGGGATAGTGCCAGGTCTGGAGCAGATTACCAGAGCCTCCTGGTAGTGTTTTCTCTTCTTCCTCCATTTGTGCCCTTCCCTTCCCCCTGTTGTGACAATTGGAGCTTCAAATATACTCTAATTGTGAACTCAACTGTAAAAGATATGCGAAAGTTCATAAGATGTCACAATACCTTATAAATACAAATGATTATAAGAAAAGGCTTGAAAAGGAAACATGCTGAAGTAGTCTAAACAAAAAAGCTTAGTGATATAACTCAAGAGCTAGGTTAAAAACATGTTTAGTAAAAGCAGAAGATATGAAAGAGGAAATTTATTTTAAAAAAATTAGTGTGTCAGATAGGCCTAACTGGTAGATAAAATACTGAGGAGATGGGCTATTCTACTATCTGTTCCCTCTTTGGGGCCTTAAAGAAACAGATTATGGTGGGGAAACGAAGAACAGGAACAGGCTAAAGAAGCAAGCTTCACCAGCATGGTTGCCATCCCCACTATTTCTTGATATCCTTGGTCTTCATCATCATATCATAACTAGACCAGGCCAGAGAGATGGACCCAGTTAACTGCATCATCCCTGCCAGCTGCAGCTGAATCCTAAACACCTCCTAAATGAAACAGGATTGGATTTTAACAATAGCAGCAGCCGCAGCACTTTCAGCTCATGTCAACTAACCTTCTCTTTTTCCAACAGAGCAATTATTAACAACTTTAATGCCATCTCAGAAACTGGCAAATGTGGTTTTGGGTTTTTTTTCCCCCCTTCTAAATCCTTCCCAAATAAAGAAAAAGGGAACAAGTGGTGGTGTTAAAATTAAAGCCTTATTTAATACTTAATGTTTCAAATGTTTTAACTCTTTTCCCTTCTTTTCTTTGACTAAAGATAAAAAATTAAAAGGATTCTTAAATGTGTGTTTGCCATGGCACTATGCAGGTCTCTGTACACCACACTCCAAACCTTGCTGAACACTCTTTTAATATCAGGCAGTGACTGGGTTAGGGTAAGTTCCAAACGGGTAGCTGTGTTAGTCTAGCTCAGCAAAACAAACAAGAAGACTGGTTAGGGTAACACATTGGGCCCATATATTGTATCTAAATTAATACAACCTCCCCTCTGCCCCTAATATCTATATTATCTTTTCACAGAGGAAATGGACAGAAATCAGGGGCCGTGTCTACACTACAAAAAGTTAGGTCGACTTTGTTAAGTCGACTTAATAAGGTCGACTTTAAGTCAACCTAAAGTCGACCTTATTAGGTCAACATAACAAAGAGGTTTCCCTGAACGGGGACTTAGTAAGTCAACCTAACTGCCCTTATGTAGACCTAATAAATTGGACTTAAGCATCCACACTGTGCTTAGGTCGACCTAAGGAGTCGACTTAAGGGTTAGGTCGACCTAACCGGCGGTTCTTATTAAGTCGACCTAAGCTTTCATTAAGTCAACTTAAGGAATTTCTTAAGTCGACTTAATGAAAGCCTGGTGTGAACAGGGACTAAGTTAGGTTGACTTAAGCCTCCTTAACTCTACCTAACTTGCCAGTGTAGACATAGCCATGGAGTCCATGATTCTTTGGCTGTTTTTTTGTTTTTGTTCAGCCTCTGACTCCAACCCATTTATGTCTCATGGTGTAAAGGACTCTAGCTGCCATCTTATTTGCAATCTTTTCCTTGTCAGAGTCTCTGGGTGAATCCAGGGTGTCACATAAACAAAACGTAAAAGCAATTGTTTCAAACAGATGTGTAGACTGTACTCTTTCTTTGTTCTGCCACATTTAGACTGTCCTACAAAGAAAACCAAGGACCCAGCTAAATGTTTCAGTACTCCAGAGAATATTGTGGGATTAAAAAAAAAAAAAAAACCCGCAACACTCTTACTAAGTGAACAGTAACTGAATGCAGTGCAAAAATAAAATGGATGTTTTTAAGGTATGTAAGACATAGCTGATTAAAAAGGAGGAAACTACTTTTCCAACAAGTGGATCAACTTCTGCTGCTTGTAGTACTGAGCTGTCCCTACCACTGCCTGCAAAAGGAACCAGATTCCAGTTGCCTGCTATTGTTAGCATTTGTGCTACCTCAGCAACCAATACTTAAATCTTTCCCTCTGCATAACTTTGGAAAACAAAGATATTCTTTTCATCCTGGTTTGATTTTCAGTGGCTCGATTGTTCCAAAACTAGTGACAGCATACTTTGTTTCTACTGTGGTACAGCTAGGTTTGGAAGGATTATATATATATTATCTGTGTCATTTCATCTTGCATTTTCAAACCAACTATGGTGGGGCATAGACCCCATATGAACCTTGGAGTGGTTAATGTACGCCTAAGAGGCCAATTAACAAATCTGGCAGCACTTGTTAAAAAGAGCAAGCCAGACATAATTGATAATGAAACCCAGTTTGGGAGGGACTGGGTGGTGATTATAAAGCTCCCTTTTGCAGCAGAAATGAATGAGGTTATTGTGCCATAAAACAAAAAGAAAAGAAAAGAAAAGAAAAGAAAAGAAAAGAAAAGAAAAGAAGGAGTCTGAAGTCAGTCCCTGAGACATAGATGAAGTAAAAAGTGATCTAAGCTATAAGGAGTCTGAGGGAGTAGACTACGGCTGCTCACTAGAGGGTTTCTAGACTGGAATTTCCTGAATCTATATATTAGATTATATAATACAACTGCATATAAATAATTAAAGAGTATTTATTGCATCTAAGTGTGAGGATCAGCAACTAGCCTGGACAATGTCACTAATCTTACAGAAGTCAGCAGGACTACTCATATAATAAAATTGATCATATGATTATGGATAAGAAGATAAGTTGTGTGCTATTGTTTCTTGATTGAATGACTTGGTTAACTAACCAATACGACTTGAACTATGAATTTTATAACTCAATGTACACTTTGAAATTTTAGTTTGTGCAAATACTCAAATTAAATATGTACTTTTGATGCTGATTCAAAGATGTAAAGTGCTCGAATGTGTGCAGAAAGGAAGAAAACAAGGCAAGGTGATGGTCAAATTCTTTTTTGAATTCAAATAAACATTCCTGGATATGCCGCCCATATTCAAGGTTATGATATAAATGGATGCTGCTTTTATCTTAACACCAATATTCTGAAATCCAGCCAGAGTGCACAATACAAAACCACCATGGCCTCCAGTGTGCAAGGCATTCCATAACTTTTTTTATCCAGAAAAAATGCATGACAGGAGATGAAGGCTTCTTGGAATATGATGAGTATTTTCTATTCCCAAAGAAGTCAGTGGACACGTAGCAGGCTCCAGGTTGCTATCTAAATGATGCCTCATGTCATTATTAAAACATAGGCCAGTTAAACTAAAGAAACATATATATTAAAGTAATGTTATGAAGATGAAAGATTTGCAAAAACACAGAAATTCAGAATTGCCCTTACAAATCTAGCCTCTCATTAAGGATAGATAGACAGGCTTTTAAAAAAAAAGCAAGCAAACAAACAAATCAAAAACCACCTGACTATAATTGCCACTGCAAATTTAAACCAAACCTTTTTCATTTCTCAAATATTTAGATAATTTAAAAATAAATAAGTACAAAAAAATTTTTTTCTCATGACTGACCAACTTTTTCTCCAGGTGTTTCCAATATCCCTTGATTGAAGCACAAGATATTTTATGAAACTGCCATTTTTCTTTGCAAAATTTCCAGCAAAACTTTCAAATCCATGTGATTGAGTAATTTGACTGCGTATCTAAAATGTGAACTGTAGGGATTCATGGCCTGGGGCTCATGCAGAGACGGCACATCCAGGCACACCTGGATGACCTCGATGCATGATCACAGGCTATCCACCTGTAAATATGCTGGACAGGTGGAAAGAGAGAATGGGATGAAAAGACACTGAGTATATTGAGAGATAGTGAAAGATTTATTCTTTTCCATGTCCCAGCTTTCTTTCTCAAGGCTTCAGCTAGAAATGTAATCAACAGAGCTTATTTTCTCATCCCTGCGTAAAAGGCCTTGAAAGAACTTGTTATGTTCTTCTATTCTGTTATGCTGTGTTTTTGTACATGAATGCTTATTATGATTTTATTGTGCAGCTTAATAAATAGGAGGTGGCTAGCTCAGACAAGCAGCTTTTGCTCCTCCATGACATGACAGTCTGTGTCTGTCATCCCTTCATCTGGCGCCCATCCATGGGGCACCAGTGCCTGTCTACTTTTTAGATCTCTCCTGCTTTCCCAGTCTGGGCACACAGATAAGTTTAGTGACTTGTCCGTCTGAGGCTTTTGCCTCGGTAAATCTGTGCGGTGCATTCACTGTTTCGCACAAGGGAAAGCAACTCCTGTCTATTTTTTAGATTTCTCCTGTTTTCCCAATGTGGACCCACAGACAAGTTTAGTGACTTGTCCATCTGAGGCTTTTGCCTCAGTAAATCCGTGTGGTGCATTCACTGTTTCGCACAAGGGAAAGCAATTCCTGTCTGCCTGTCTGCTATCTGCCTTTCGCTCCCACCCACCACGCCCGGCAAGGGTTACAGACGCGTCGTACATCTTCGGATCCCGGTGAGTATGGGGGCTTCCTTGTCTAATGCACAGATTCGCCAATGTAATGAGTTGGCTTACTTGTTGCGCAAGGCTCAACATTCCTTTTCGTTTAATGATCTTAAGGCGCTGATTCATGAGGTTGATGGCCAATGCCCCTGGTACCCTGATGCTGGAACCCTCCGCTTGGAGGATTGGGACCGCATCGGCCATACCCTGCATGCTGAGCCTCGTGCAGGTATCAAGGTGCTCCACTCTTGGCACCTTTGTCGAGATGCCGTTGAGCGCTTTGCGCCATCGACACCTCCCACTCATATTCCTCTTTCTATTGTCCCTCCACCGCAGTCTATCCCCCATATTATCCCCCCTGCCCCCCCTGCCCCCCCCCCCAGTCCCCAGAGCCCTACAAAACCCCTGACTCTGATTCTTTAGTTCGACCGTCCGCAGTGCAGCAAATGGCTGAGACTGCCCGCCATACCGCAGACCTTTCCATGGAGGAACTGGCCAAACTTATGGCGGTTTGCCCGGTCACCCGCACACCTAACGCGGACGGCACCGTCACTGTGACACATCAGTCCCTTCCTTACCACATCCTTCGCGAGGTCCGTAAGGCCATTACGGAATTTGGTCTGACCAGCACTTATACTTGCGGTTTGCTTGATGGGATCGCCAATGGCTATATGCTTATCCCATGGGACTGGAAGGCTTTAATGAAAATGCTTCTTAACCCAGGGCAGTATGTCATCTGGGCCAGTGAGTTTTGCCTGGTGGCAGAGGCTCAGGTCCATGTTCTTAATGCGGCTGGTGTTGGAGCAATTTTTGATCACTTGGCGGGTGAGGGGCTGTTCGCGACTGCGGAGGCTCAGGCTCAACTTGAGCCCGCCTTTTTCCCGCATATTGCCCAATGCACTCTGAAGGCATTTTATAAGGTGCCAGCCGCAGGTCGCCCTACCAAAAATTTTTCCTCCATTTGCCAAGGTGCCACAGAGCCTTTTCTTGATTTTGTTAATCGCCTCCAAGAGGCTATTTCGCGGCAGATTGATAATTCTGATGCCGCTGATGAGCTTTTGTTAAAAATGGCCCAAGAGAATGCCAATGCAGATTGTAAGCAAGCCCTTCTGCCCCTGGCAGCAGTCACTAACATCCAGCTGGCTGATATCTTGCGAGCCTGCCAAAATATTGGCTCCCAAACTCATAAAGCCACTCTTTTAGCTGCTGCTCTCAGAACTGACAGTAAATCTTCAAAAACTTGTTTTAAATGTGGAAAGGTGGGTCATTTCAACGGGAGTGCAGGTCCACCAAGAATCTCGCTTCCAGACCCTCAAAGAAATGTCCCAAGTGCCAAAAGGGTTTCCATTGTGCCAATCAGTGTCGCAGTTTGGGAAACGTGAACACGGGTTGACCCTCGACCCAGGCCCAACAGAGGGTGTACACGGGCTTAAGCTCGCCTCCGCCCCCGACCTCACCCTCACCGCCCCTGCTGCTGCTACCGTCCCCATCCGGCGCCTTCGCGCTGCCACTAGCGGCAGCACCGGCCTGGACTTAATTTTACACACTGATACCGACTTTCAGCTTCCTGGTGAGGTACATGTCGTCCCCATGCAGGTAAAGGGGCCCCTCCCCCCACATGTAGTCGGTCTTATTTTGCCACGTTCCCATGCCAGTCGCAAAGGGTTTTTTGTCATCCCCGGTGTGGTTGACGCCGACTACACCGGGATCCTCAAGGTCCAAGTATGGACCAACCTCCCTCAACAATTGCCGAAAGGATCCTCGGTAGCCCAGCTAATTTTACTCCCCTCCCTGGTCCCCGGGGCAGAGCAAAGAGAGCGGGGCGATGGAGGTTTTGGCTCCACCCTCCCTTCCGACTCTTCAGTGCTCGCCCTTACTACCCACATTCACGGGCCTTGGCCGATGTTAACTCTTACATTGAACGGCCGTTCCTTTACTGGCCTTCTAGATACCGGCACTGACATTACCGTGATACGCGCTGCCGACTGGCCACCCACCTGGCCCAAATCACCAACTAAAGAACTGTGGGGCATCGGTGGTCATCAAGCGGCATATCAGAGCTCCCTTTGGATTCCCGTCCACTCCGAGCCACCGGCTGATATAAGTATTCGTCCGTATATCATACAATTGCCCATTACCATTTGGGGCCGTGATCTTCTGGAAAAATTGGATACTTCCCTTGTTATTAATGTCTAATTCTACCGCCCTACCCCTTTCTTGGCTATCGGGACCCCCCGTCTGGGTGGACCAATGGCCCCTGCCTCACGATAAGTTAGTGGCCCTACACGCCCTTGTCTCTGACCAGCTGCAGGCCAGTCACATTGAGCCGTCTACCAGCCCCTGGAACACTCCGGTGTTCGTCATTAAAAAGCGGTCAGGGAAGTGGCGCCTTTTGCATGATCTCAGAGAAGTCAACAAACGGATTCAGCCTATGGGCCCATTACAGTTTGGAATCCCCAATCCAAATTTAATCCCCTCTGGCTTTCAAGTTTGTATTATTGACCTAAAAGATTGGTTTTTTACAATCCCATTACATTCGCTGGATCGGGAGAAATTCACCTTTTCCATCCTGGTTCTAAATAATAAGCATCCTGCCCATCGTTATCAATGGTGCACGTTGCCCCAAGGTATGTTAAATAGTCCGACCCTGTGCCAATTTTTTGTGGACTGGGCTCTTCTTTCCTTCCGCTCCTGCTACCCCCATGTGGAGGTTTATCACTATATGGATGATATCCTTATCGCCTCCCCGGTCCTAACTGATTCCCATATCCAGGCGCTTACCAATTCCTTGGCACGTTTTGGTCTGCAAGTTGCCCCAGAAAAGATACAGCGCCAGGAGCCATATTTGTACTTAGGTCATAAGCTGCTCGCTGCTTATGCGATTTCACAGATTCCGGTCTTACGGGTTCCCACTACCCTCACACTGGTCGAGCTTCAACAGCTGCTCGACCTCATTAATTGGGTACGCCCTTATTTTAAATTGCCCACTTGCCTGTTACAACCCCTTTTTTCTTTATTGAAAAAGGGGACCGCACCCTCTGACCAGATCCCAATTTCTGTTAAACATCAACGGATTTTTAGACATGTCAATGATTTAATGGCCCAACGTTTTGTGGATCGTGCCCCTCATTCGGGCCCCTTACAACTCACTTTGCTGTCCACTCCGCACACCCCCACTGGCATGCTGTACATGTCACGTGATACGACCTCTGTTTATATTTTGGAATGGTTGTATCTCCCCTCCACCCCGGCTTGCAATGTTTACCCCTATTGTGATGCCATTCTTGCCCTCATTCGGCGCGGGCGGACCCGTGCCTCCCAAATGACGGGCTATGACCTTATGGTTATTGCCGTCCCCTTTACAAAGGAGGAACATCAACACCTCCTGCAAACCTCAGTGTCCTATCAAATTGCCTTAGCTGATTTTGTAGGCGCAATACAATTCAATCCCCCCAAAGATCCTCAATTAACCATTGTCCTTAATGCCCCTTTCAGAGTTCGCCCTGTTAGAGCGTCGCAGCCCATTCCCGGAGCCCTTACTCTTTTCACTGATGGCTCTCCTACCCGAGGAGTGCTTACCTATCTCCCCCCTGATTCTACGGAATGGAAAGTACACTTTACTCTTCCCCAGAAAAGTGCTCAATGAGCAGAATTGGCGACGGCCATTTTGGCGTTCCGTCTGTTTCAAAACCGTCCGTTTAATTTAATTGTAGACACCCTTTATACCTACCATCTTTTTGCTCATTTACCCACCGCCTGTATTACATCCCTCATTGATAATGATTTTATGTCACTTTTCTTGACTTTTAAAAATTTGCTCTCCCGTCGTCTGCATCCATTTTATGTTTGCCACATTCGCAGCCACTCGCCATTGCCTGGCCCCCTTGCTGAAGGTAATCACCGAGCGGATCAGGCCCTCCGGGACCTATCCGTTGCTTCTTTGTTCTCTGACCCCATAGCAAGCCACGCCTTTTTTCATCCATCAGCGAAGGCTCTGGCTAAGCAGTTTTCCCTACCCCTTCCGGAGGCGCAGCAAATTGTTCGTACCTGCTCTCATTGCGCCTCCATGCCCTTGGCCTTCCCCCACGCCGTTAATCCGCGCAGCACAGCGGCCAATCAATTGTGGCAGATGGATGTTACATTCTTTGCTGCCCTCAAACCTTATAGTCATCTTCATGTCGCCATTGATACTTATTTGGGTTTTATCTGGGCTTCTGCCCAGCGCAAGGAAGCAGCTCGTCAAGTTATTAATCACACATTGCATGCCATTGCCATTATGGGATGGCCCCATTCTCTTAAAACCGACAATGGTTCAGCATACACCTCCTCCCTGTTCCGCTCCTTTTGTGCCTCCTGGGGCATTACACTCAAACATGGCATACCCTATAATTCTACGGGCCAAGCCATTGTGGAGCGTGCTCATCGCTCCCTCAAAACTATTCTGGAAAAACAATTGAAAACAGCGCCCTCCCGGCCCACTGGGTTGGCGGAGATTCAACAAACCATGTACGTTGCCTTATTTACATTGAATTATTTAACACTGAATGCTGACAAGCACACCCCCATGGACCATCACTACCGGGGCCAGGGATCCCTACCACATCCCAATGTGTACTACCGCCAATTGCCTGACCCTGCCTGGCATGGGCCCGTCCCTCTCATTACTTGGGGACGAGGCTATGTCGCTGTGCTTTCTCCAACAGGTCCGCTGTGGGTTCCGGCTCGGTGCGTTCGACCAGCCCCAGATGGCGTGGCACCAGGGACTGCACAATCCGATCCCCAACTTCCAGCTGACCCTGAACTCGGACACCGAGGAGAAACCCAAACCCCGGCGACGCCGACCGTGGCCTGCTCGCCCCCTGCCTTGGGGAGTCACATGGGGAGATGTGAAATCCCTGGTCTCAGCAGCCCAGCAACAGCTGCTCCGCAATCATCAGGAGCCAACCCCTGATAATTTGTTATTGGCCATATTTGCTCAGCTCACGGCCAATTCCTTTGGCTCGTGTTTTATTCCAGTTTGTAAAAACTCCTCCGATCTTTGTTTGGCTATGGTGTTTTTGCCCTTGCTGGCCTGATTGGCCTTTGTTGTTTTATTCAGTGTATCCCTTCTCTTTTGTCCCTTTGCCGTTTTCTTTCCCCCCGATCCTTTGTCTATCCGCTCTCTCGTTCTGACCTGGCACTGCTCCACAAGCACCTCCAGGGTTACCTGGAGCCCACTAATTTGACAAGTAAGGGGGAGATGTAGGGATTCATGGCCTGGGGCTCATGCAGAGTCGGCACGTCCAGGCACACCTGGATGACCTCGATGCATGATCACAGGCTATCCACCTGTAAATATGCTGGACAGGTGGAAAGAGAGAGTGGGATGAAAAGACACTGAGTATATTGAGAGATAGTGAAAGATTTATTCTTTTCCATGTCCCAGCTTTCTTTCTCAAGGCTTCAGCTAGAAATGTAATCAACAGAGCTTATTTTCTCATCCCTGCGTAAAAGGCCTTGAAAGAACTTGTTATGTTCTTCTATTCTGTTATGCTGTGTTTTTGTACATGAATGCTTATTATGATTTTATGTAAGCTGTTTGTGCAGCTTAATAAATAGGAGGTGGCTAGCTCAGACAAGCAGCTTTTGCTCCTCCATGACATGACAGTCTGTGTCTCTCATCCCTTCAGTGAACTTCCATTAGAAATGAACTGAAACACCAAACTTCAGTATTTGTTCATCACCATTTGTCTTAATACTAGAGTGTGGGACCATTTGATCCCAGATGTTGTGAGGATAGTTCATAAGATTTGGCACTGTGTAGTAGGGGTGGGATTTTTCAAAATCACTTTGACCTACATTGGCCTAACTTTGCTTCTACAGAATCCCATCATAAAACTCCAACTGACTTTAATGGAACCAAACATAGGCCAATGCCAAGTGTTCTTGAAAATCCCAACCTATGAATCTAGGTTCTAACCATCATTTGGACTCACTGGCTATGTCTACACTTACTAAAATTAGTTTGAATTAGTTAGTTCAAACTAACTAATTTGAACTAATTTTAGTTAGTTTGAATTAGCTTAATTCGAACTAGAAAAAATTAGTTCAAACTAAGCAAATGCCATTCATGGCACTTGCTTAGTTTGAATTAGCGATCCCCATTGATTTCAATGGGCCAGTTAGTTCGAACTAAGAAATTAGTTCGAATTAACATGGCCACATTGGTTAATTCGAACTAATTAGTTCAAATTAATCCTTACTTCTAATGCCCTATTCGAAGTTATTAGTTCGAATTAAGGAAGCCCTTAATTCAAACTAATTAAAGTCTAGTGTAGCCATGGCTTTAGTTAGTTCGAATTAAGCTTCCTTAATTTGAACCAACTTGCCAGTGTGGACATAGCCACTCTGATTCCTAGCTTAATCCTGAACCTGGCATCCTTAACTATAATACCATTACCTGGAAACCATATGATTACATATTAGGAATAAAATATACACTAAACTTTTTGTTAAGGCTTGTCTAGGTTTTGTTCAAAATATCTAAGAAATATAAAAGTGTAACTACACCAGAGAGATAAATGTAAAAGAACATTACAAAAATAGCTCACATCATATTGCTAGTCTAGAGGACTACATTTATCTGCCAAATAGCTAGGGGTTTCATTGCTAGCAATTTAAATAATTGAAAGAGATTTTTTTTCCTCTAGTACCAACGTCTTAAAATCAGCTTTGACCAGAGCTAACCAAAAAATTCTTATCAAATTTTTCTAAGTGAATAAATATAAATTAAATGGCCCCAGCTCTGAATTCTTGAACAGCCTGTTAATTCACGAAGCCTGCACACATTTAGCATATATTACTGAATGGATTTTGTCAAGAGGCCAAGAGCTAAGGAAGCTTGGAGAGTAACTTCTCTGTTATAAGGGCTGAAATGTGAAATAAAGTGGTAGAGTACAGCTGACTGGAATATATACTTTTTGCACCCAGCTCTACTTTCTCCTTCTACAGTCAATCCTGTAAATGAAATGTAATAGGGCAGGGATTGTAGCAAAAGACATGAAAAATGGGACAGACTCTTCGGGCCAAATCTTTAGCTGGTATAAATAGATGACAATATGAGGTATACCAGCAGAAGATCTGGGCCCTTATTTCCCCAATGGAGAGAGGAGTTTTGTGTGAGGAATGAGAAGATAGACCTACAACCAATATACTCCTCTTCAGGATCAGATCAGAAATCTGAGGACAAATAAACTTGTACTGTACTTAAAGGGCTAAGATGGATTTTTTTCAGAAGTACTGAGCACCTATGATTCTAGCAGAAACAATGGGAGCTGCTGCCTATCACGTCTGAAAATCAGATCCTAAAGTGTTTTCGCATCCTCACCCATTGATTCTATTAGCCCTTCAGTTTACGACTCTATTTATTACCTATGTTGAGTAGTACCTCACTCCAGAAGGCATATGTAAAAGAATCCTTGGATTGTCAATGGGGTGAAAAGGAGAGTGAGTGAAAAAATGAATGCAGTATGGCAACATTGGGAAGATGTTTTCAGCCTTGTTATACAGATGTGCTGTTTCAGAAATAAAGAATTCAGTATTTGCAGATGAGCAAAGATCTATGGCTTTGCTCTAAGGATAACTGGAAGTTTTCAAAAGTGTCAAACCAAAATATGGAGTGCAACTCAGGTTTCACATGAACTGGATAAGTCTTGGCTAAAAATTTTAATCTATCACTACCTGCCTGTTAGCTACATAGGCAGATGCTGTGATACCTACTTTCTTCTGGCACCTAGGAAGAATGATGATATTGTTGTCACAATAAAATAAAAAGTCTCTACTGTGTCAGTATAAATCAAGATGGATTTTTATCAGGACACTCAGAGTTTCTCCTTATGATAGACCATTTCCCTGACAAATTTCATCTTTCTATCTGCATTCCTTTTCAGTGTTAGAGCACTTCAAAAAAAAAAAAGGTCACCAGAATGTGGTTTCTTATAATGAATAAATTACTTTCATCCACTTCACTCTGTTCTTACTCAATTATGCCATTTTTGTTCCAACCTTCAGAACAATTCCTCTTTGGGCAGAGACAAAGAGGCCTGGAAAATTCTCAGCCCAAAAGGTGGACATTTTAGAATAATACAAGCAACTAAACCCAGGGTATGATGAACATCCATAGGCCACTTTAGCTAATGTTATCACTATTTCTCCCTGTAACTATTGTTTGTATCTATGTATTATGGATTCAAATTGGGATCCAGACTTCATGGCTCAGGCTCATCTTTCCTACATATAATTAGTTATATCTTTCCTCTCCTCGGAAATATCCAGAACAATAGAGACAGTGATTTCCCAGAATAAAACAGGTCTCACCGGTTTGTGGTCTAGTTCAAAAAAATTCGCTCTTTATGTGAAATTGGCTCCATTAACTTAATTTACAGTAATGTCACTGTAATGCTAACAAGCTTATTTACCGTAATTTTATGTGTGAATTCTCCTTTTCTGCTGCATATATATTATCTCACCATTACAGACATTTCAGGGATGGTAAACTTATATCTCATGCGCAACCAAACAACCAGGCAAATATTTCAAAGCTAAATCTGAGCTATCGCTATGATCTATAAACTGGTTTGGTGACAAACCTTGTTCAGTTATGTCCTCTCTGGGATATGAGGGAAGTGTTCCCTTGCTGCTGATCAATTACAACAGAGAAAGAGGCAAAGCCAGAGAGAGAGGCTGCAGCAACAACAGTGAGAGCTCTTAAATATGGGAAGAAAGTGTTATATCTTAATTACAAAGTACAGCATAATATGAAGTAGGGAATGAGATGGGAATATAAATTAATCTGAGGTTTCATTATTGTACGTCTTTGGTACAGTCTGTGCTTACTGAACTCTTGTAGTTCTTCTGGCATATTTAAAATACAGTATTTCATTTCATGCACCTGTCCTTCATTTCAAGGGCAAATGCCTTTTTCCTAAGTCATAATGTCCTTGTTACAGATGACTTGTTTTCTTTGCCAGTTTATTTAATTATTTATTTGGCTGAGCAGTGGACAAGATGACTAGAGAGAAAAGTTTCCATCAATTTCATCTTGTCTCCAAAGTCTTGATACGTCTATTATGACATTGATAAAAAAAAATCTATCTACCAATTTACAACTCCGTTTTCAACAGAGAGACGGTGACTATACAGTAAGCTGTTCAGAGCTAGCGCTTCTGTTGTTTTTTTCTACAAAACACATTTATAGACTATATTAAGTACCAGCACCAGTTGCTTTGCTTTGCTTTTTACAGCCTACTTTTGCAAGACAATAGAAAAACTGATTTACTCCTCTCTCATAAATCTTAAAGATTTGTTTTAATTCAAGTAACAGCTCATTCTACATGTTAGAATCACAAATGTCTCTAATTCAGTTCAAAAGTTTCATTGATAAACCATCATACTAGAAAGTACTAGAAATTTGGTTAATAATGAAGAATTAGAAAAGCATAATTGTTAACACTTAGGAAACTACTGCCTAGTTTAGAAATAACGTCAATTTAAGAATTCTTAAGCAAGGGGCTTTTCAAAGGCTTGTGGATAGTTAGACAAATCAGTTCTAATTACAAAACAAACAAACAAACAAAAAACCACCCCAACCCTTCCTTCTCATTGCTTCTCCTTTCCTGCCTGAACTTTTGCCCATAATGTAAACTGAATTCTGTTTGTGCACTGAATTGTAGATTTCTGTTTTAGCAGAAATGGAAGTTCTAAAATACCGGACAAGCGGTTGTTCTAGTACACATGTAAGTAAGTGAAGTTAAGGTAGTCTTCCCTGTCCTTGAATTAACTTCACAATTAGACATGCTTACTGCACAACAGTTTGAATACTATGCTGATGAAAGCAGTATAAAAATCTGTATAGAACAAACTTTGAGCTTTTCAATCCTGATAAACACCTGAATTTAAAAGACGGAAGATGTGGTGGTTGGAATTGAGGATTCACTGAATGTCTCCCTACACCCGTAAGTAATTCTACCTCTGCTGATCTTAAAGAAAACACCTTCTCTTATTGAAACCACATGAACCACTGTGTGCTTATTGCTCCTGTGCAAACAACTGGTAAGGAAGTCCTATACTTCCTAGTCTCCAGATTTTCAGTTCCATTTTACAATGTGTGTACTGTTGCATACAGTAAATTGAGAGCATGAACACCTACCTCAGAACAGACTGTTAGGAACTACATCACAAATCCCAAATTGGTTGTGAATGCTACACTTAATTTTCATCAACCAATTATCAAATGTAAACTCCTCAGGAACTATAGAAGTTTTAATATGCAGTCACACACAATCCACTTGGGTACTTCAATCCATTTTGCCACCCAAGAGAGCTTCCCTTTCTGACAGATGGTCCCTTACAGCAAGGATCACAGCAATATTTAGGGTATTTCCAGTCCCAAAGAAACAGTCTCTTACTCCAGATCACTTTTACCTTAGATCTTGCTTATAGCAAATCCTATATTAAACTCTATAAAGATTTATTAAGTAGGAAAATGAAATTAGAGAGTTATTTACGAGATTAAAGCAGGTAAACATATATGCACATATGTGTTATAGTCTTATTTTTAAAAAAGCAATAGAAACTTCTATAATAGGCAAACTCTATATGACCAGTAGGGCTAACCCAGGCTAAGCACTGGAGACCTTGTCCTTATGCTTCATAAGCCTTGCTGTCCTCCTTTGTTCTCCTCCACGCCCTGAGTCCAAACAGCATAGAGATACAATTCCTTCTTGTTAGGAATTTTCATTCCTCCCCTCCCTTGTTCTCTGAGCTGCAAATTCAGCTGGTGGAAGGAATGCAAGAATGATTCTATTGTAATTTAAGAGCACCCCTTGATGAAGGCTGAGGTTGTTGAATTCAAACTTGGGTGTTCAGATTTAATTCTCCATGTTCAGATTTAATTCTCAATGTTCAGATTTAGTTCAGAAGACTTACAAAGCTGTGTTAAGAAATCCTATATGTTCTTCCTTTAAGCAATTAGTCACAGTGTTATCCAAACCCCACTATTTTCAATGAAGTCAAATTCCAAAGGGGTAGCCATGTTAGTCTATTGTAGAAAGACAACAGAGTCTTGTGGCACTTTTAAAGACTAACAGATTTATTAATCGCATGAGCTTTCGTGGGAGAAAATCCCACTTCGTCAGACGCTCTGACGAAGTGGGATTTT